>SJYX01006267.1:0-104722 GCA_006410675.1 Oreotragus oreotragus | reverse complement strand
AGCTCCTCTTCACTTTCTGCCATAAGGGTGGTGTCATCTGCATATCTGAGGTTATTGATATTTCTCCCGGCAATCTTGATTCCAGCTTGTGTTTCTTCCAGTCCAGTGTTTCTCCTGATGTACTCTTCATATAAGTTAAATAAGCAGGGTGACAATATACAACCTTGACATACTCCTTTTCCTATTTGGAACCAGTCTGTTGTTAGCTGTCCAGTTCTAACTGTTGCTTCCTGACCTTTATTGACTATGCCAAAGCCTTTGACTGTGTGGATCACAATAAACTGCGGAAAATTCTGAAAGAGATGGGAATACCAAACATCATATTAGGTGCTAGAAAACCCTACCATAACATTGATGAATGACTGGATAAAAGAAGACTAATTCTTAAATAGTTGCTGAAAAATCAAGAAATGTTATTCTTGATCCCTGGCTATATTTATTGGGCTTCTCAAGGGACAGAGTAGTAAAGACTGCGTACCAATGCAGGAGACACAAGAGACACAGGTTCAATCCCAGGTTGGAAGACCCCCTGGAGTAGGAAACGGCAACCTACTCCAGAACTTGCCTGGAAAATTCCATGGTCAGAGGAGCCTGGTGGGCCACAATTAATAGGATTGCAAAGATTCAGACGTGACTAAGTGTGCATAGGTGCCCCTCCCCCCACCAACATTTATTATAGAATTCTTAATGGCCTTGTATATCTAATTTCCATACCTTCAGCAAGTCAAAACTGAGAGCATTGTAGGGGGATGAGAAAAATGGGAACAACACAAAAATACACATATCCTTACAGGTAAGCCTGGATTGAGTGAAGAAGCATTAAACATCATTTTGAAGTGCCAAAATGAACCAAACGGTATTCCCCAATGATCTGGATGTTGTGAATGTTTATCTTGAATAAAGGAATATTAAATAGTTTCTGGCACCTTCTGCTTAAGGTGGTCAAATAACTCCTTAAAGATTTTAAACCCCAAAAATGGTTAATGATTTGACTTATTAAGAAGTAAGTCTCAGTTGTGTGACTAATTATCTACATTAGGCTACTCTGGCCTTCTTTTATGCCATTCAAATGAGGTTTACTTTAGAGCAAAGCCTGCTTTTTTTCTTTTCTTTTTTTAAAAATAAGTTGCCCCATGTGGACTCATCAAAGGTTTATCACTTTCTAAAAGATGAATGGAGGACCAGATAACATTCATAAAATAGATTACCTTTTCCTTTTTTCTGTGTGTAATATGTATGTAAAAATTAGACATTTAAGATCAGAGAAAGACTACAATCATCTTTTTCTTTTACTGTGGAAGTCTCCATTTAAGAAGTCCCTAGACTTAGAACTAGACATTAGGAGAAGTGTCTGAGGAGTAAGGAGTCATGGGGATGAAAGGTTAAAGATAAGAGAACTCTGTGTGGGATTTTAATCCACTGGGGAAGCTGTCACAGCATAATTAGAAGAATAAGCTGCGTAGGGATCATGAAGAATGCAGCTGCTCAACCACAGCCTATGACAATTTAGAAAATTCATCTTTTTTAGCCTCAAAATAAAAGCTTTTCCCACATCAGGACTGTCGGGAGAATATGTCTTCTGTAAACTCTGCATGAAGACTGATTTAAGATTCCTGAAAGAATACAGCATATTTCATTGGGGATATATTTCTAAATTAGAATAGCTTTTCTTTTATAGTGTTTCATCTTTTTAACTCTTCAGTGGTTTAAGTTCTTGATTTTGTATGGCTCATGTATTCCTATTTTTTGAAATGATGCTTAGCCAAAGTCTAAACTATTTGGGAAGGAGAGTCAGCAGTAGTTTGATTTAGTCAGCTCCAATAGCCAAAAGGGAAAAATAGGTGAATAAATTAGCTGAGTACTATACGAAAACATCTAGACAGGCCAAATGATCTATCACCCAGAGCACCAGCACCTGTCAGAGTAGAGGGAATGGTGAGAGAAAGGGAATTGTGGATTCTTAGCCCAAGTAGTAAACTGTATAAACAGTATAAACTTTCAGAAGACTGCCTCATGTTTCCACTATGTAAGTGTTACTATTGTTTGAAAGAAAAAAAAAATTACACTAGTAAGACCAAATAATTTATCGCAATATTAGTTTTGGGTTGTTATCTCTTAATTTCTTTCTTCATTTCAAGTGGATAGCCAGGCCTTTTAAAAACACAGTTCTTGGGACTTCCCTGGTGGTTCACAGAAGAATTAAGAATCTGCTTTGCAATGCAGGGAACTAAGGTTAAGTATCAGCTTTACAATGCAAGGAACTAAGATCCTATGTGCTGCAGAGCAACTAAACCTGTACGCCACAACTAAGACCCAATACAGCAAAATAAATAAATATTTAAAATGCAGTTCTTTTCCCTTCTCTTTTATTTATTCTAGTTTTAGTGAAATACAACAGCTATTAGCAGTAAGTGATTTTGGGTGCTCGGACTACTTTTCCAATGAACATAGTTTAATGTATTTTTATTTTCATGGAGATATTAAAAGTGATCTATATTACAAAAAATAAAAAAATAAAATAAAATACATCATTGTATAAAGTGTACAACATAAAGGTTTGACTTACATACATTGTGGAATGATCACCACAGTAAGTTTAATTACCACCCATCATCTCATATAGATATAATAGAAAGAAATGGAAGAAAAAAATTTTCTCCTTGTAAGAATTCACCTGCCAGTGCAGGAGATGTAGATTTGATCCCTGGGTCAAGAAGACTCCCTGGAGAAGGTAATGGCAACCCACTCCAGTATTCTTATCTGGGAGGTCCCATGGACAAAGGAGCCTCGTGTGCTGCAGTCCATGTGGTCACAAAGAGACATGACTTAGTGACTAACAGCAACAAATGAGAACTCTTAGGATCAACTCTCTTAATTAACAATTTTCATACATATCATTCATCTGTTAACTAAAATCATCATGTTATACATTACATTTATAGTACTTATTTATCTTATAATTGGAAGTTTGTACCTTTTGACCACTTTCCTTCTATTTCTTCTCCCCTCACCTCCACCTCAACCTTTGGTAGCTACAAATCTGCTCTAATTTTCACTGAATTTTCCCTCCTTATATAAGGGAGGTCATACATACAGTATTTGTCTGTCTGACTCATTTCACTTAGCATAATGCCCTCAAGCTCCATTTATTTTGTCACAACGGCAGAATTTCCTTATTTTTTTATGGTTGAATAGTACTCTTGGGATTTCTCTCATGGTCCAGTGGCTAAAACACCCAAGTTCCCAATTCAGGAAACTCAAGTTTGATTTCTGACTGGGAAATTAGGTCCCATATGCTGCAATGAAGACCCAACCCAGGCAAAAGAAAAAGAGCAGGGGGGAATAGTATTCCCTTGAATGTTTTATCCATTTATCCATCAATGGACACTTAGGTTGTTTCTACCTCTTGCCTTTTGTAAGTATTGCTGAATAGCCAGACTCTATATTTCATATCTTCATGATAATCTCCAGAACCTGAATTAGAAGCTACTTGAAGGCAACTTCTCTGTCTTTTGTGAAAGCCTAAACTCTTGTGGCTGATCTGGTAAAGAATCTGCCTGCAATGTGGGAGACCTGGGTTTGATCCCTGGGTTGGAAAGATCCCCTGGAGAAGGGAAAGGCTACCCACTCCAGTGTTCTGGCCTAGAGCTGTCTCTTATACACATCTAGATGTGTATAAGAGACAGGGTCATAACTTTTCTTCCAAGGAGTAAGCGTCTTTTAATTTCATGGCTGCAGTCACCATCTGCAGTGATTTTGGAGCCCCAAAAAATAAAGTCTGACACTGTTTCCACTGTTTCCCCATCTATTTGCCATGAAGTGATGGGACCGGATGCCATGATCTTCATTTTCTGAATGTTGAGATTTAAGCCAACTTTTTCACTCTCCACTTTCACTTTCATCAAGAGGCTTTTTAGTTCCTCTTCACTTTCTGCCATAAGGGTAGTGTCATCTGCATATCTGAGGTTATTGATATTTCTCCCGGCAATCTTGATTCCAGCTTGTGCTTCCTCCAGCCCAGCATTTCTCATGATGTCCTCTGCATATAAGTTAAATAAGCAGGGTGACAATATACAGCCTTGACGTACTCCTTTTCCTATTTGGAACCAGTCTGTTGTTCCATGTCCAGTTCTAACTGTTGCTTCCTGACTAGCATATAGGTTTCTCAAGAGGCAGGTCAGGTGCTCCTATCTCTCAGAATTTTCCACAGTTTATTGTGATCCACACAGTCAAAGGCTTTGGGATAGTCAATAAAGCAGAAATAGATGCTTTTCTGGAATTCTGTTGCTTTTTTGATGATCCAGCAGATGTTGGCAATTTGATCTCTGGCCTCTGCCTTTTCTAAAACCAACTTGAATGTCTGGAAGTTCACGGTTCACGTATTGCTGAAGCCCGGCCTGGAGAATTTTGTGCATTACTCTATTAGTGTGTGAGACGAGTGCAATTGTGCAGTAATTTGAGCATCCTCTGGCATTGCCTTTCTTTGGGATTGGAATGAAAACCGACCTTTTCCAGTCCTGTGGCCATTACTGAGTTTTCCAAATTTGCTGGCATATTGAGTGTAGCACTTTCACAGCATCATCTTTCAGGATTTGAATTAGCTCAATTGAAATTCCATCACCATCACTAGCTTTGTTCGTAGTGATGCTTTCTAAGGCCCACTTGACTTCCATGAATCTAAATATGAGATGCACTGAACTATACACACACGTTGTACCAATGTCAATTTCCTGATTTTGATAGTTATACAATAATTACTTAAGACATAATCATTGGGGGAAACTAGGTGAAAGGCATGAGGGAATTCTCTATTTTCTTTGCAAAGTCCTGTGAAATTTTAATTATTTCAAAATAAAAAGTTTAAAATGTACATATATAGAATGTAAAATGTCCATGCCACTCTACATTTTACAACTTCATTTTTAATGGTTACCGAAATGCTGGGCTGGAAGAAGCACAAGGTGGAATCAAGATTGCCGGGAGAAATATCAATAACCTCAGATATGCAGATGACACTACCCTTATGGCAGAAAGTGAAGAGGAACTAAAAAGCCTCTTGATGAAAGTGAAAGTGGAGAGTGAAAAAGTTGGCTTAAATCTCAACATTCAGAAAATGAAGATCATGGCATCCGGTCCCATCACTTCATGGCAAATAGATGGGGAAACAGTGGAAACAGTGTCAGACTTTATTTTTTGGGGCTCCAAAATCACTGCAGATGGTGACTGCAGCCATGAAATTAAACGACGCTTACTCCTTGGCAGGAAAGTTATGACCAACCTAAATAGTATACTGAATAGCAGAGACATTACTTTGCCAACAAAGGTCCGTCAAGGCTATGGTTTTTCCAGTGGTCATGTATGGATGTGAGAGTTGGACTGTGAAGAAAGCTGAGCACCGAAGAATTGATGCTTTTGAACTGTGGTGTTGGAGAAGACTCTTGAGAGTCCCCTGGACTGCAAGGAGATCCAACCAGTCCATCCTGAAGGAGATCGGTCCTGGGTGTACATTGGAAGGACTGACACTGAATCTGAAACTCCAGTACTTTGGCCACCTGTGCAAAGAGCTGACTCATTGGAAAAGACTCTGATGCTGGGAGGGATTGGGGGCAGGAGGAGAAGGGGACGACAGAGGATGAGATGTCTGGATGGCATCACTGACTCAATGGATGTGAGTCTGAGTGAACTCTGGGAGTTGGTGATGGACAGGGAGGCCTGGCGTGCTGCGATTCATGGGGTCGCAAAGAGTCGGACACGACTGAGCGACCGAACAGACTGAACTGAGGGACTCTGACACTTCTGATCATTATTGAAAACATTCTGAGTGTAATGCTATCTTTTAAGTGGCTTAGTAGTAGCAGTAGCCAACAATTTATTCTGGGAAAAGTGGGTTATGAGTGAGCCTCTGAGGAAAAGTCTAAGTCCTACATTTTGAGAGAGGGGTTCCCCATGGCCTCAGTAACTGTTCTTAGGGCTCTGAATGGCTCAGACCAGCTTTTTTCCTGCCTTTTTTCAAAAATTTTGAATATACTTATTCAAGGATAAAAATTGGGGACTGCCTCCTTCTACCTGGCAATGCACTCTTTTTCAGTCTTTGCTGATATTCGCTACCAAAACACCAGTAATTCTAGAGGTATGGAAGAAAACATCTGTCTTTGTCTCTCTCCTGTCTGTTAATGCTTTACTTTCTCTCATTCATTGAATTAATGTCTGACATCATGGCTGCTGACCAAATGTCACTGAGTCAAACCTGCTTCTCTGAGCCGAGGTGGTCTCTGTTGTCTTTGCTGCTAGAGAGAGTGGCCCCTCAGCACTGTCCAAAGCAGCTGTCTCTGTTTCCTCCTGAACCAGCTGGAGGCCATTGTCTGTCTTCCTGGAAGCCAATTCCAGGAAAAGAAGGTTCTGTGCAGCTTAGCAAATACCACTGTCTTTTTTCTTTTCTTACTTTATTTTACTTTACAGTACTGTATTGGATTTGGCATACATTGACATGAATCCACCACGGGTGTACATGAACTCCCAAACATGAACCCCCCTCCCACCTCCCACCCCACATCATCCCTCCGGATCATCCCCATGCACCAGCCCCAAGCATCCTGCATCCTGCATTGAACATAGACTGGCGATTCGTTTCTTACATGATAGTATACATATTTCAATGCTATTCTCCCAAATCATCCCACCCTCTCCCTCTCCTTTTGTACCATTGTCTTTTGTAGAGCAGAAAAGAGCTGGTTGCATTTCTCGTGTTCCACACACACCTTTCCGGTTCTGTGCCATATCAGATCCCATGCCATGCTGAGGACTAGTGTTGGATGTGGGCCAGTCCCTGCTCAGCACATACTTTGTGTCACCTGTGGTAACGACTGATAGTAGCAGTCTGGTCAGATATCAGTGATGCCCAATGCCCTGAAAATTATTTTCGTTTGTTTGACGGATTTAAGGCAACCCAGGTTCACATACACCAAAACAACTCCATCAAAAAGAAGTGAGGAGCATTCATTCCCTAGCATCACATAAAGCAAGCTTAAAATACAGAATTCTCTATAGATGATTACAACATCACAATGAATTCAGAAGCTTGCTTACCTGGATTTTCTTTTTTCTTCAGCCTTTTTTTTTTTTTTTTTAACAATGTTAATATGTGACAGAAAATTCAAGCATATAAATTTTATATTAGACAGCAGTTTGGAATTGTAATTCCAGATATTTTTCTCTGCTTCATTAATGATATTCCCTGACAACTGTTCTGCCTCATGGCCTTAGGCAAGGAGGCAAGTCAGGGACCCTGGAAAAGCAACAGCAGGGGACATCCCATCCTGACAAGAAAGAAAAGTTAGAGGAAGCACTTCCAAGCCAGCCACGTGTGGGAAAATAAAGAGAGGAAGATTGAGTAGGTGAGATTCCAGAGTTCTTGGAATCCCATTTCCTTCCCTTGAGGCAGAGTTGGGAAGGTTGCTGAACAAGCCCCCTGATAAGCAGGGAGGACTGTGGAACATTAGTGGCTCCATCACTGCACATACACGGGATGGAGGCAGGTGCAATAGGGGACTTGATGAAAGCAGGGGCTTCACTGGGCTACACTGACTGCTGAGGACAGAGTGAGCTCCTGGGTGCTGCACAAGCCTGCCCTGTTATTGCTTTATGTTTATTAAGTGTTGTATTCTTCATAGCCACCCAGTGAGGCAGGTACCATTATTACTCCAGTCGTCCAGAGGAGAAACTGCTGTCAATCAGGAGAAAAGTAATGAAGTTCTCAACACCAGCATTAGCAGGAGTAACGGGGGTAGAGGGGAGCTTCAGATCTGGAAGATAGTGAGAGAGGAAGCTGCAGGCCTCAGTTGCTGTGTGCAGGCCTTGACTGCATGGTGTGACAGAAAGGGAGGTGTCCATCATGACTCCTAGGTTTCTATCTTGAGTAACTGGGTGAATAATCCTGCCATGTGCTGACATGAGGACATATACTGATTTTCCCTTTGGGACTGTCTGGTCTGAAGTGTCTGGGCAACACCCAACAAGAAAGTCCCATGAGCGACTGGATATATTGGTCTGGGCCTGAGCAAGATGTCAGGTGAAGAATTCGGAGTCATCATCACATAAATCTGCCTGCTTACATACACACACAACCAGGAAAGTTCTTTAACTTGTTGTTACACAGTCAGAAATGTCAATAGCAGTTAATTAGTGTCATAGGCTTATTTTTAAAGTGCAAAATCTTCAGGACAAAGTTTTGATAATGCCTACTACGGAATTCTGGAGCCAAAGGGAAGATTTAAGAGATGTTACATAAAAAAAGCGTTCTCTAGGTAAAAGGTTAGGGACATGTTAGGTCAGAAATTCTGACCAAGCGTATTATTGGAAGCTCTGGAGAATTAGTAATAAAGGAATATGTCTAACTTTAAAAAAAGTTTCTTGTCTACGCACTCATTCTGGGAAGTGCTCTGACTGGCTAGGAGTACAGGCAGATAATTTTGGAATACAGGATGCATGGGTCTCATCCTGCCCCTATACAGCACGATGCTATGCGGACAAGAGCCCAAAGAAATAGATACAGGATTTAGAGGAAGGCTGCTGCTGCTAAGTCGCTTCAGTCGTGTCCAACTCTGCAACCCCATAGGTGGCAGCCCACCAGGCTCCCCGGTCCCTGGGATTCTCCAGGCAAGAACACTGGAGTGGGTTGCCATTTCCTTCTCCAATGCATGAAAGTGAAAAGTGAAAGTGAAGTCACTCAGTTGTGTCTGACTCTTGGCGACCCCATGGACTGCAGCCTACCAGGCTCCTCCATCCATGGGATTTTCCAGGCAAGAGGACTGGAGTGGGTTGCCATTGCCTTCTCCGAGAGGAGGACTGAGATGATGCCAAAGACACTTTGCCTAGCTTTGGCCCCATACCAGGGAAGGATAAGTTTCTTGACTTCCTCTCCTCTCTTCCCTCTGTGACAGGAAATCCAGACTGAGCATGGCCCACAGTTCAGCAGCATGCATGTATGTTGGGTTGGCCTGGGATCCTGAACACAAAGTTCCCTCCACTTCCATCTGTAAACCCACCCAACTTCTGGGCAGATTTCTCTGTACTACGTGGCCTGATCTTCCAGGCCAGCTATGTCTCTGCTCCAGGGCACCGAGTAGCTAGCTGAAGAGCAGGCTGGAACTTTCTGGCCATCACCCACCCATAGCACTTAAGACGTTGCCTTGTGCTTCAGCTTTATGTGCCCTTTGTCTCAGTCTGTTCAGGCTGCCGTGACAAAACACACACAGGCGGCATAAATAATAGAAATCGATTTTGTGCAGTTCTGGNATTACTTTGCCGACTAATGTCCGTCTAGTCAAGGCTATGGTTTTTCCTGTGGTCATGTATGGATGTGAGAGTTGGACTGTGAAGAAAGCTGAGTGCCGAAAAACTGATGCTTTTGAACTGTGGTGTTGGAGGAGACTCTTGAGAGTCCCTTGGACTGCAAGGAGATCCAACCAGTCCATTCTGAAGGAGATCAACCCTGGGATTTCTTTGGAAGGAATGATGCTAAAGCTGAAACTCCAGTACTTTGGCCACCTCATGAGAAGAGTTGATTCATTGGAAAAGACTCTGATGCTCGGAAGGATTGGGGGCAGGAGGAGAAGGGGACGACAGAGGATGAGATGGCTGGATGGCATCACTGACTCGATGGACGTGAGTCTGAGTAAACTCCGGGAGTTGGTGATGGACTGGCGTGCTGTGATTCATGGGGTCACAAAGAGTCGGACATGACTGAGCGACTGAACTGAACTGAACTGAACTGAGACATGCATGAGGCCCTTTACTGCAGACCCTTGAGTGGGCCCATTTACAGAACTGCCTGGCCACGCCCATGCTCAGTACACATTCCCAACCCAACTCATGGGCTGAACAAAGGAGTCCATGGGACACTTACCAACTAATCAAACCATGGGAAACTTACCATGGTGTATGATGCTCGGTGAAGACCTGACTTACACTCAGCAGTGTTCCCTTCAGCACCTTGTTTTCATATACTAGAATCAGAGTGTTGGGAGATACACGTCACTTCTATTTATATTTTAGCAAACCTTGGCTTCCCTGGTGGCTGAGAGGTTAAAGCGTCTGCCTCCAAAGTGGGAGACCTGGGTTCGATCCCTGGGTTGGGAAGATCCCCTGGAGAAGGAAATGGCAACCCACTCCAGTACTCTTGCCTGGAGAATCCCATGGACGGAGAAGCCTAGTAGATTACAGTCCACGGGGTCGCAAAGAGTCGGACACGACTGAGCGACTTTACCTTACCTTACCTTACCTGAACCAATACTGCATGAGTTCTGTTTTAGTTTGGGCCAGGATAATGTTATATACAAGGCTTCCCAGGTGGTAAAGAACCTGCCTGCAGGAGATGCAGGAGACTCAGGTTTGATCCTTAGATTGGGAAGATCCCCTTGAAGAGAAAATGGCAACTCACTCCAGGATTCTTGCCTGAGAAATCCCATGGACAGAGGAGCCTGGTGGGCTACAGTCTTTGGGGGTCACAAAAAGTATACCACTGAGCACACACGCACAATGATATATGTTCTTCTCCTGGGTAAATGAGGACAAAGTCTCACTAATCTGACTGTACGGAAAATCAGGGAAGTCACAGCAAAGGTGTCAGAGAAGAACAGTGATACGAACCTAGGACCAGAGGTAGAGACAGTCACCATTACTTGAGGGAGGACGCCAAGGCCATTGTCCTCTGAAATCAACACTAAACTGTCCCAAGTCCCTCTGTCAGTCAGTCATCAAACCCCACAATCTCTCTGTGTACAACCCCGGGCACTGAGGTTTTCCAGCCTCACTAGGTACTTCTCACTGTTACTGTTGGATACAATCTCCTCTTGGGTTTTCATAGGTTCAGTATTTTAATCAAGCTAGAAGTCTTACCTTATCATGTGAGGATTATCACAATGATCATGGACTTACCATCCCTAGAGCATGGCATTCAGACAGGTGATGTGACATGGGCAGAGTGGCAAGGCCAGGGGCAGTGAAGCTGGAGTCCCACAGATACCTGGCTTTGTGCCCCACCCCTATGCAGCAAGACATTTGGCCCAGGAAGAGGACAGGGCCATACTCTGTCCTCTGGCTATACTCCCCATACTCTGTGCTGGGGAGCCCAACCTCTGAGCAGTGTCTTCCATTAATACAATTAGCAATCCAGTCCCTGACTGAAGAGATCAGTTTCCCTTATTGGCACAAATGCCATCAAAGGCACGTTAATATGTGACCAGCCTTCATAAGTTAAAAAATGATCTACTTTCTAATGCTAAGTATAAATACCTAAAGACAGTGGTTTCACACTAGCCATTCAGTTCCAAAAACAGGAACGTATCCGTGTGTCAGCTACAATTCTTAAATTGTCACATCTAACTAGAGTCAAGTCATTAACATATTTGAGAAATTTAGCAATTACAAATAGACTGTCAGGCTTCTTGTAAGCTAACAACTCTTAACACTCACTGGAAAACTACACGTGCCGGCCGACCACTAGCAGAGGCACGAACATCTAGGTCACCAGCCCCTCCCTCCCAAATAATAAGCACTTGGTGGTGAACAAAACTGAGAGGTTAGCCTTCTTAGGAGCCCTAAATTGACAAGAAGTAAAGCTAGCCAGGTTTTCAGTTATCTTCTCATCTCTTTCTAGCTTCCATTTAATGGAAAACTTGTCAAGTTACAACTTTATGTGCCTTGCTCTGCAGCACCTATTTTCTACAAATGGGATTTTCTCAAGACAATAACTATATTGACAACACTAGGTTGATTGCGAGAAATGTGTTTTTGCCAATTTTCATGAATGTTGGACATGCCTGACACTATCCTATTTTGTAAATTTACTGCCTTGTTTGTGTGATCTTTGAGATAAATATATTGTCACAGAAGACCCCAACTACCCTTTCTTTCCCTTCATTTTATAAATGCCAACTTTATTTAACTCTGCTGTCACTTAAGTTTCTTAGCCACATGTAATAGTTGAGACTGTTTGTAAGCCAAGGCTTACACCAATACACCAAAAATCAGAAAACATGAGTTGGTTCTCCAAAAATTTCATGATAGTCCAAAAAGTATACCAATATTTTACCCCAAACAGACTAACTATTCAATTGTTAGGGTTTTTCTTTCTAATTGTAGTAAAGTACATATAACATAAAATGTACCATCTTAACCATTTTTTTAGGTAATGGTTCAGGGTGTTAAGTCCATCCACACTATAATCTCCAAAATCTTTTTTAAAATTAGTTAATTCATTTATTTTGGTTGTGCTGGGTCTTTGTGACTGTGCAGGCTTTTCTCTGCGGTGAGTGGGGGCTGTTCTCTAGTAATGGTGCCCGGGCTTCTCGTTGTGGCGGTTTCTCTTGCTGTGGAGCACAGGCCCTAGGGAACAGGTTCAGCGGCTGGACACAGGCTTAGTTGCTCTGATGCATGTGGGATTGTCCAGGACCAGGGACAAAACTCATGTCCCTTGCATTAGCACGTGGATTCTTAACCACTGGACCACCAGGGAAGCCCCTCCAGAGCAGTTTTCATCATGCAGAACTGAAAGTTTGTCCCCATTAAAAACCAAGTTCCCACCCACCTTCTCCCCTGGCCCCTGACACCTACTATTCTACTGTCTGTCTCTGAATTTGGCTCCTCTAGGTATTTCGTGTAGGTGGAATAGTACAGTATTTGTCCATTTTGATTGGTTTATTTCAGTCAACATAGTGTTCTCAGGGTTCATCCAGGTTGTAAAATGTGTCAGAAGTTCCTTCCTTTTTAAAGGTGAAAATAGTATTCCATGTTTTGTGAGACAAAGTTTTGTTCATTCATTCATCTGCTGATGGACACATGGGTTATGTTCTCCTTTTGTTGTTGTAAGTAACACTGCTATGAACATGGTTATGAAAATAAATATCTGAGCTTTCGCTTTCTGTTGTTTTTTGTCTATGGGAATGGGAATTGCTGGATCATATGGTAATTATGTAATATTTTAAGGCGCCACCATGCTGTTTTGTCTTCCCAGGTGGCACTAGTGGTAAAGAATCTGCCTGCAATGCAGAAGACATAAGAGATGAAGGTTTGATCCCCAAGTCGGGAAGATCCTGTGGAAAAGGAAATGGCAACCCACTCCAGTTTTCTTGCCTGGGAAATCCCACGGACAGAGGAGTCTGGAGGGTTACAGTCCATAAAGTCGCAAAGAGTTGGACATGATTGAGCAGGCATGTCCATGTACCCAGTGGACAATGAATCTGAGAACAAGATAAGATCAGTTATAAAAATGAAGAAATGGTAACCGTCTGTGATACAACAATCCCAGTTCTGGGTATACCCCCAAAGAAGGGAAAGCAGCAACTTGAAAACATACTTGAACATCCACGTCTACAAGAGCATTTTATTCACAACAGCTGAAGGGTGGAAATAACCCAAGTGTCCATCAACAGATGAGCGGATAAACAAAGCACGGTCTACACACACACAACGGAATATTTTTCAGTCTTAAAGAAGAAGGAAATGCTGATGTGTCAAAGCATGGATGAACCACATGACACCATGCTGTGTGGAACACACTGACCACACAAGACTTACGGACATGATAGGGTAGGGGGTTAAGAGAGAGGTAGGGGGATGAATGGAGAGAGTAGCGTGGAAACATATACACTAACACATGTAAAACAGATAGCCAGTGGGAATTTGCTATATGACTCAGGGAACTCAAACCGTTGCTATGTGACAACCTAGAGGGGTGGGAGGCGGGAGGGAGGGTGAAGAGGGAAAGGACATATATATGCCTATGGCTGATCCATGTTGATGTATGGCAGAAACCAATAAAATACTGTAATTAACTTTCAATTAAAAAATAAATAATTAAAAAAATAACTCACAATGTGTGATCCCACTTTGTTGAGGTCTCAGAGCCATCAAATTCATAAAGTCCAGTGGTGGTCCCCTGGGGCTGGGGGAGGGAAGGATGGGGAATGAGTGTTTATAGTGGGTGTAGCGTGTCAGTTCTGCAAGATGAGAAAGACTTGGAAAGGTAATGGCTGCACAGCAATGTGAACGTCATTTTTTTTTTTAAGTTGTATTGAAAAGTGAAAGTGAAAGTGAAAGTCACTCAGTCGTGTCCAACTCTTTGCAACCCCATGGACTACACAGTCTATGGAATTCTCCAGGCCAGAATACTGGGGTGGGTAGCCCTTCCCTTCTCCAGAGGATCTTCCCAACTCAGGGATGGAACCCAGGTCTCCTGCATTGCAAGTGGATTCTTAACCAGTTGAGCCACAAGGGAAGCCCAAGAATACTGGAGTGGGTAGCCTATCCCTTCTCCAGTGGATCTTCCCGACTCAGGAATCAAACCTGGGTTCAATCAGCATTGCAGGAGGATTCTTTACCAATTGAGCTATGAGGGTTTTATTGAAATATAGTTGATTTACAAAGTTGTGTTAATTTCTGCTATACAGCAAAGTGATTCGGTTATACATATATATTCTGTTTCATGTTCTTTTCCATTATGGTTTACCACATGGTTCCATGTGCTATACAGTAGGACCATGTTGTTTATCCATCCTATAGATAAAAGTTACCATCTGCTAATCCTAAACTCCCAAGCCATCCCTCCTCCACCTCCCTACCCCTACTGGCAACAAGCCTGTTCTCTGTGTCTGTTTCTGTTCCATAGATAGGTTGTGTCATATTTTATTTTGTGTTATTTTATTTTTAATTGGAGGATAATTACTTTACAATATTGTGATGGTTTCTGCCATCCATCAGCATGAATCAGCCATAGGTATACATAGGTCCTCTCCCTCTTAAACCTCATATTTTAGATTCCACATATAAGTGATATTGTATGGTATCTTTCTCTGCCGTACTTCACTTGCACGATCATCTCTATATCCATCAAACAATGTGAATGTACTTAATGCCACTGAGCTGTATACACTTAAAAGTGGTTAAGATGGTGAGTTTCATGTTATGGCTATTTCACCACAGTAAAAAATAATAACAATTGTTCTTTCCCCCCGTAAAACTGGAATAAAAGCACACAGGGAAGAGACCCTGGGGCTCCCTGGGGCTGGGGTGTGCATGCCCAGGGCAGGGGGGCAGCTGTTTTCATTATCAGCCTGTCAGTGCTGTCTGACTTGAACTCTGTTGTGCACTAGATGGATTTTTTAATATTAATTTTAGAACATAATGGGGAGCAGTGGAGATGAAAAGAAAAGCAAATTGAGGAAGCTGTGTGCCAATAAGCCGGGTGTCAATCATGGACAGACGAGAGGGGATTATCCAGCAGAAGGCTCAGGTGTGCTCACGAGTGGAGTGTCAGGACAAACCCCTTGCTTTCCCTTTTAATGAGGTCATTAGCTGGGGGATCAGAGGAATGCTAA
This sequence comes from Oreotragus oreotragus, assembly GCA_006410675.1. Lineage (NCBI taxonomy): Eukaryota > Metazoa > Chordata > Mammalia > Artiodactyla > Bovidae > Oreotragus > Oreotragus oreotragus. The sequence goes on along the minus strand of SJYX01006267.1, from coordinate 89,348 downwards.
AGAGACGAGGGCCTTTGCTTGAGCAAGATGTTAGTGTGCGGTCAGAGCAGTCCCCACTACGTGGTTGGGGGTCCTGGACCCAAGCCCTGACCTAGAGAGAAGACGGGTTCAGGACAAGAACACAAGGGTTATGACATCAGCCTGCGACCTCACTCCAAGGTGAAATCATCTCAACTGTCTGGAATGCTAAATTTTAAAGTAAGCAGACGAACTCATCAGTGTTACAAATGTTCTGCATTTTGATACCAACATTCATAAATGCCATGAGGAGCAGACCACAGACAAAGGAAGGAAGGGGGGCGGTAATTCTGGGTGGCCACCGGCCTCTCTGAAATCAGTGAGCTACGTGGGTGGGAGCCGCCCAGGCCACGGTGGGAATGGTCACTGGCCAACACCCCGCCCTGCCAAGTCCAGAAGGGCAAGATGTCCAGAAATCACCAGATGAAAACTGGGCAACAAGGCTTTGAATGTGCAAGTAGAACAAAAGCCACACAAGGAACGGGATGCAGAACTGGGTTCTCCACTTGAAGGACTCTGATGTGAAAAGAGGAATAAGGGATTTTCCCAGCTCTTCATGAAGAGCTGGGAAAGGAGGATCACTGTGCAAAATCAGACTTGGCTCTGGTCTGACAACAGAGAGCCCCATAGTTGGCTCTGGGACACCAGGTAACTCCCAAGTCAGAAATACCATGGACAGCACCCTGCATTCTGCAGAGGGGTGATTTAACTGAACAGTAAACGCCTAATATTCCACAACAATAAGAACAGAAGCTGCCATGAGAAAGAATGACTGACATTTATTTGGTTTAAACCACAGCGAGGCAATCCTCACTACACTTTCATTGCATACTCACTCGGTAATTCCTTGTTATCTGAATTTTATGATTCATTATAAATATTATCAACAAACCAAAAAAAAAAAATGAGGATACTTGGTTATACATCATGAGTTCTTTAGGAGGACAGTTGCAGCTAAATGATGGCGGGGGAAGGAAAGGGTGGGATGAACTGAGAGAGTAGCACTGAAACATACACACTACCATGTGTAAAACTGTTGAATATGTAAAGATTTTCTTATATAATGCTAGTTCAGGACTCTAGCAACTGTGAGGCTATGCCTCAGAAGTGTAAATAACAATTAAAAAAAAAATTTCTGCGACTTTCCTGGTGGTCCAGTGGCTAGGACTCTCTGCTCCCCGTGCAGGGGGCCTGGGTTCAATCCCTGGTTGGGGAGCTGGATCCCATGCCACATCTAAAGAGTTCACATGCCGCAACTAAGACCCAGTGCAGCCAAATAAATAAATATATATTTTAAAATTTTCTTTTGGATTAAAGTCATACCTCTCACAGGACCTGCACAAAGGCCATCTCAGCAACCCTGCCTGGCCAAATGCTGGGAAATATCTTCCCCCAAGGATCAAGCCAGGATGAGACTGACACAGAATTCAGGGGGTGTCCATGGTGGCCCCCCCATCCCATCCTGACAGTCTCCTTCCCCAAAATTCTGACATCTGCGACAACATGGACAAACCTTGAGGACATCATGCTAAGTGAAATAAGCCAGTCACAGAAGGGCAAATACTGCGTGACTCCTCTTCTGTGAGGTCCCTGTGTGTGCGCGCTTGCGTGCTCAGTAGCTCAATCATGTCCCATTGTAGCCTGCCAGGCTCCTCTGTCCATGGGATTTCCCAGGCAAGAATACTAGAGTGGACTGCCATTTCCTCCTCCAAGGTATCTTCCCAACCCAGGGATCACACCCAGGTCTTCTGCACTGGCAGGTGGACTCTGCCACTGAGCCACCTGGGAAGAAGTCAATTTCCTAAAGGCAGAAAGGAATGGTGTCAGGACGTCCTTGGTGGTCCGGCGGTTAGGACTCCATGTTTCCAGTNAAAAAAAAAATTTCTGCGACTTTCCTGGTGGTCCAGTGGCTAGGACTCTCTGCTCCCCGTGCAGGGGGCCTGGGTTCAATCCCTGGTTGGGGAGCTGGATCCCATGCCACATCTAAAGAGTTCACATGCCGCAACTAAGACCCAGTGCAGCCAAATAAATAAATATATATTTTAAAATTTTCTTTTGGATTAAAGTCATACCTCTCACAGGACCTGCACAAAGGCCATCTCAGCAACCCTGCCTGGCCAAATGCTGGGAAATATCTTCCCCCAAGGATCAAGCCAGGATGAGACTGACACAGAATTCAGGGGGTGTCCATGGTGGCCCCCCCATCCCATCCTGACAGTCTCCTTCCCCAAAATTCTGACATCTGCGACAACATGGACAAACCTTGAGGACATCATGCTAAGTGAAATAAGCCAGTCACAGAAGGGCAAATACTGCGTGACTCCTCTTCTGTGAGGTCCCTGTGTGTGCGCGCTTGCGTGCTCAGTAGCTCAATCATGTCCCATTGTAGCCTGCCAGGCTCCTCTGTCCATGGGATTTCCCAGGCAAGAATACTAGAGTGGACTGCCATTTCCTCCTCCAAGGTATCTTCCCAACCCAGGGATCACACCCAGGTCTTCTGCACTGGCAGGTGGACTCTGCCACTGAGCCACCTGGGAAGAAGTCAATTTCCTAAAGGCAGAAAGGAATGGTGTCAGGACGTCCTTGGTGGTCCGGCGGTTAGGACTCCATGTTTCCAGTGCAGAGGGTGTGGGTTCAATCCCTAGTCAGGGAACTAAGATCCAACATGCCAAGAATTTTTTAAAAAGAAAAGAAAAACTAGATGGTGGGTGCCAGGGGCTGAGGCAGGGGCGAGTAGGGAGTTAGTATTTCATGGGGACAGAGTTGTAGTATTGCAAGATGAAAAGAGGGAAAGACAGATGGTAGTGAGGTTTGCAGAGCAATGTGAATGTACTTAATGCCACTGAACCATACACTGAAAAATGGTTATGAAGGTAGACTTTTCTTATGTGTATTTTGCTGCTGTTGTTCCATCGCTCAGTCGTGTCCAACTCTTTGCAACCCCATGGGCTGCAGCACGCCAGGTTTCCCTGTCCTTCACTATCTCCCAGAGTTTGTTCTAGTTCATTTCCATTGAATTTGTGATGCTATCTAACCATGTGTATGTGTATTTTAACAAAATTAAAAATTAAAAAAAAAATCTTCCAGTCCCAAAGGCTGCCTTCCATTCAAATCTCCCAGAAGGAAACCAGCAGGGTCCCCTCCAGGGACCCCAGCTGCAGGCAGGAGTTCTCCTGGAAAAATTGCTCCCTCTGTATTTCTCTCCACACTTGAATTGTCTTTACCACCATGGGAATATCTTACTTTCCTTTTCCAAAATCAGCACCCTTGAGTACTCAGAAAGAATAGTGAAAACCACTGATTTTCTACAAGCAAGCAGCAGGGGATTGGTAGCAGGTATATTCAATATAGCTTTGGAAACTGTAGAATGGATTTCTTCACATCACCAAGAGAGGCTAAGACAAGAGCAAACAATTGATGCCGAATTAAATAACCCTTAACAAACACACCACAGAAAATCACAACATGCTCATAAATACTGGCAGAGAAGAGCAAAGCTGACTGAGGAGGAAGGGGAGGCTGCAACCACCATGCTGGCTGCGTTTCTGTTACCCAGTTAGCCATGAGCACAGTGGCCCTGGGCCAGAAAGTCCTGCTCCCCAGATACACATTTCCTGTGAGCAGGGCAGTCTTGTTCTCAGGGCTCACCCCAGGGCAAACTTTACCTCAAATATCTGCCTCCCATTTTCACACATCCCTGCAGGCTAAGCCAGGGGGGCTAAATTTTTGTCACTGGGGGCCCCAGCCCAGCCCATCCCACTGCCCTAGGATGGCTGATACCGCCAGGCAATCATGTTAAAGCCCAGATACATCTCCTTCTCAATCCTTCCAGAAACTGCCGGAATCCACAATGCACTGATGGGCACCAGAAGACCAAGTAACGGAGTCACCTCCCAGAAGCTACCAGCCAGCCACAGCCACAGTGACATAGAAGGGGCTCTGCCTTTCAGGTGTCAGAGATGAGGTCATCCCTCAAAGATGCTCAGTAATTCCTTCCTTGGAATTTTACTGTGAACTGTCCCAAGTTTATTATTATTATTAGAAGATGGCAGAGTAGAAGCACATGCGCTCATCTTCTCCTGCGAGAACTCCAAAGTTACAACTTGCAGCTGAATAACCATCGACAGGACAAGGTTGTATCCTGCCAAAAAAGATACTGAACATCCAAGGGGAAAGGAGAAGCCCCAGTAAGATGGTAGGAGGGTCAAAATTTCATTTAGAATCAAACCCCATACCAGTCAGAGATGCTGGGAGGGCTCAAGCAAAACCTTGTGTGCACAAGGACACAGAGACCCCACAGAAACTGAGCCAGACCTGTATTTGAGTCTCCTGCAGAGGTACCAGTGAGCAGTGGCCTGCCGCAGGGGCAGGGACTCTGGATGCAGCTACCTGGTCACACAGGCTGTGGCATAAGCCCACTTGGAGGTCGCCATTAACCTCACCGTAGAGCTGCTGAGCAGACGACCCACAAACTGAAGAATAATTATACCAAAGAAATTCTCGCATTGTTAATAAAGTTGTAGGACCTACACCAGATTTCCAAACCTGGGGATCTGGCAAAGGGATTGAGAACTCCCAGAGAATTTGACTTTGGAGGCCAGTGGGATTGATTACAGAACTTATACAGGACTGGGGAAACAGACTCCTGGAGGGCACAAACAAAACCCTCTGTGCATCAGAACCCAAGAAAAAGGAGCAGTGACCCCAAAAGAGACTGACCCAGACTGTGAGTGTCCACAAGTCTCCGGTGGAGGCATAGGTCAGCAGTGGTCTGCTGCAGGGTTGGGGGCACTGAGTGCCGCAGTGCATGCCTGAAACCTTTTGAAGGAGTTCGCCATTATCTTTGCTACCTCCACCATAGTTTGGTCTCAGGTCAAACAACAAGGAGAGAACACAGCCCCATCCATCAACAGAAAACTGGATTAAAGATTTACTGAGCATGGCCCCGCCCATCAGAACAAGACCTAGTTTCCCTCACAGTCAGTCTCACCCATCAGGAAGCTTCCATAAGCCTCTTACCCATCAAAGGGCAGACAGAATGAAAACCACAATCACAGAAAACTAATCAAATTGACCACAGCCTTGTCTAACTCAATGAAACTATGAGCAATGCTGTGTAGGGCCACCCAAGATGAAGAGACCATGGTGTAGAGTTTTGACAATACGTGGTCCCCTGCAGAAGGGAATGGCAAACCACTTCAGTATTCTTGCCTTGAGAGCCATGATCAGTATGAAAAGGCAAAATGATATGACACTGAAAGATAAACTTGCCAGGTTGGTAGGTGCCCAATATGCTACTGGAGAAGAGTGGAGAAATAGCTCCAGAAAGAATGAAGAGATGGAGCCAAAGTGAAAACTAGGCCCAGTTGTGGATATGACTGGTGACGAAAATAAAGTCTGATACTATGAAGAGCAATAGTGCATAGGAACCTGGAATGTTAGGTCCATGAATCAAGGCAAATTTGAAGTGGTCAAACAGGAGATGGCAAGAGTGAATATTGACACTTTAGTAATCAGTGAACTAAAATGGACTGGAATGGTGAATTTAACTCAGATGACCATTATATCTACAACTGTGGGCAAGAATCCCTTAGAATAAATGGAGTAGCCCTCACAATCAACAAACAGTCTGAAATGCAGTACTTGGGTGCAATCTCAAAAATGACAGAATGATCTCTGTTGTTTCCAAGGCAAACCATTCAATATCACAGTAATCCAAGTCTATGTCCCTACCCGTAATATCAAAGAAGCTGAAATTGAATGGTTCTATGAAGACCTACAAGGCCTTCTAGAACTAACACCCAAAAAAGATGTCCTTTTCATCATAGGGGACTGGAATGCAAAAGTAGGAAGTTAAGAGATACCTGGAGTAACAAGCAGGTTTGGGTTTGGAATACAAGATGAAGCTGGGTACAGGCTAACAGTTTTGCCAAGAGAACACACTGTTCATAGCAAAACCCTCTTCCAACAACACAAGAGAAGACTCTACAAATGGATGTCGCCAGATGGTCAATACCAAAATCAGACTGATAATATTTTTTGCAGCCAAAGACGGAGAAGCTCTATACAGTCAGCAAAAACAAGACCAGGCGCTCACTGTGGCTCAGATCATGAATTCTTTATTGCCAAATTCACACTTCAATTGAAGAAAGTAGGGAAAACCACTAGGCCATTCAGGTATGACCTAAATAAAATCCCTTACAATTATACAGTAGAAATGACAAATAGATTCAGAGGATTATGTCTGAGACATAGTGCCTAAAGAACTATGGATGGAGGTTTGTGACACTGTACAGGAGGCAGTGATCAAAATCATCCCAAAGTAAAAACAAATGCAAAAAGGCAAAATGGTTGTCTGAGGAAGCCTTACAAATAGCTGAGAAAAGAAGAGAAGGAAAGGTAAAGGAGAAAAGGAAAGATACACCTATTTGCATGCAGAGTTCCAAAGAATAGCAAGGAGAGATAAGAAAGCCTTCCTCAGTGATCAATGTAGAGAAATAGAGGAAAACAATAGAATGGGAAAGACTAGAGATCTCTTCAAGAAAATCAGAGATACCAAGGGAACATTTCATGCAAAGATGAGCTCGATAAAGGACCAAAATGGTATGGACCTAACAGAAGCAGAAGATATTAAGAAGAGGTAGCAAAAATACACAGAAAAAGTATACAAAAAAGATCTTAATGACCCAGATAAGCACCATAGTGTGATCACTCACCTAGAGCCACACATCCTGGAATGTGAAGTCAAGTGGGCTTTAGGAAGCATAATTACAAACAAAGCTAGTGGAGGTGATGGAATTCCAGTTGAGCTATTTCAAATCCTGAAAGATGATGCTGTGAAAGTGCTGCAATCAATATGCCAGCAAATTTCGAAAACTCAGCAGTGGCTACAGGACTGGAAAAGGTCAGTTTTCATTCCAATCCCAAGAAAAGGCAATGCCAAAGAATGTTCAAACTAATGCACGACTGCACACATCTCACATGCTACGAAAGTAATGCTCAAAATTATCCAAGCCAGGCTTCAACAGTACATGAACCGTGAACTTCCAGATGTTCAAGCTGGATTTAGAAAAGACAGAGGAAACAGAGATCAAATTGCCAACATCTGCTGGATCATCGAAAAAGCAAGAGAGTTCTAGAAAAAATCTACTTATGCTTTATTGATTATGCCAAAGGTTTTGACTGTGTAGATCACAACAAACTGTGGGAAATTCTTCAACAGATGGGAATACCAGACCACCTTACCAGCCTCCTGAGAAATCTGTATGCAGGTCAAGAAGCAACAGTTAGAACCAGACATGGAACAATAAACTGGGAAAAGAGTACATCAAGGCTGTATATTGTCACCCTCCTTATTTAACTTACATGCAGAGTACATCATGCGAAATGCTAGGCTGGATGAAGCACAAGCTGGAATCAAGACTGCCAGGAGAAATGCCAATAACCTCAGATATGCAGATGACACTACCCTTATGACAGAAAGCGAAGAAGAAATAAAGAGTCTCTTGATAAAAGTGAGAGAGGAGAGTGAAAAAGTTGGCTTAAAGCTCAACATTCAGAAAACGAAGATCATGGCATTCCGTGCCGTCACTCCATGGCAAATAGATGGAGAAGCAATGGAAACAATGACAGACTTTACTTTCATGGGCTCCAAAATCACTGCAGATGGTGGCTGCAGCCATGAAATTAAAAGACGCTGGCTCCTTGGAAGAAAAGCTATGACTATCCTCAGTTCAGTTCAGTTCGTTCAGTCACTCAGTTGTGTCCGACTCTTTGTGACCCCATGAATTGCAGCACACCAGGCCTCCCTGTCCATCACCAACTCCCAGAGTTCACTCAGACTTATGTCCATCGAGTCAGTGATGCCATCCAGTCATCTCATCCTCGGTCGTCCCCTTCTCCTCCTGCCCCCAATCCCTCCCAGCATCAGAGTCTTTAACAATGAGTCAACTCTTCTCATGAGGTGGCCAAAGTACTGGAGTTTCAGCTTCAGCATCATTCCTTCCAAAGAAATCCCAGGGCTGATCTCCTTCAGAACGGACTGGTTGGATCTCCTTGCAGTCCAAGAGACTCTCAAGAGTCTTCTCCAACACCACAGTTCAAAAGCATCAATTCTTCGGCGCTCAGCTTTCTTCACAGTCCAAATATCACATCCATACCTGACCACCGGAAAANCTGAGAATAATGTTTGCTGTAGGCTTATCATATATAGCCTTTACTATGTTGAGGTAGGTTCCTTCTATGCCCATTTTCTTTTTTAAGAATTTTAATGATAAATGGGTGCTGAATTTTGTTAAAGGCTTTTCCTGCATCTAGTGAGATGATCATATAGTTTTTATCTTTCAGTTTGTTAATATAGTATATCATATTGCTTGATTTGCATATATTGAAGACTCCTTGCATTCCTAGAGTAAACCCAGCTTGATCATGGTGTATGAGCTTTCTGATGAGTTGCTGAATTCTGTTTGGTAAAATTATGTTCATCAGTGATGTTGGCCTGTAGTTTTCTTTTTGTGTGTTGTCTTTGTCTGGTTTTGGTATCAGGGTGATGGCGGCTTTGAAGAATGAGTTTGGAAGTGTTCCTTTCTCTGCAATTTTTTGAAAGAGTTTTAGAAGGATAGGCATTCAGTTCAGTTCAGTCGCTCAGTTGTGTCTGACTCTTTGTGACCCTATGAATCGCGCAGCATGCCAGGCCTCCCTGTCCATCACCAACTCCCGGAGTTTACCAGAACTCATGTCCATCGACTTGGTGATGCCATCCAGCCATCTCATCCTCTATCGTCCCCTTCTCCTCCTGCCCCCAGCCCCCCCCAGCATCAGGGTCTTTGCCAATGAGTCAGCTCTTTGCATGAGGTGGCCAAAGTATTGGAGTTTCAGCCTCAGCATCAGTCCTTCGAATGAACACCCAGGACTGGTCTCCTTTAGGATGAACTGGTTGGATCTCCTTGCAGTCCAAGGGACTCTCAAGAGTCTTCTCCAACACCACAGTTCAAAAGCATCAATTCTTAGGCGCTCAGCTTTCTTCACAGTCCAACTCTCACATCCATACATGACTACTGGAAAAACCACAGCCTTTACTAGACGGACCTTTGTTGGCAAAGTAATGTCTCTGCTTTTCAATATGATATCTCGATTAGTCATAACTAAAAGCTTTCTCTTTTAAAATCAGGAACAAGATATAGATATTCACGCTCACCACTCCAAAGAAAGACAGTAATGAAGTCTGAGTTAAGAGTAATCTGACATGAAAATAGGATATAGAAAGGCATCCAAAAGAGAGAGGAAAAAGTAAAATTTTATTTTCAGAAAATATTATCTTACATATGATTCCCCACCAAACAGCCAAAATATATAAAATATTTGGTACTTTCCAAAATATGTAAAAACTGGCACAGCTTAATAANGACTCTTTTTGTTGACCATGATGGCTACTCCATTTCTTCTGAGGGATTCCTGCCTGCAGTAGTAGATATAATCGTCATCTGAGTTAAATTCACCCATTCCAGTCCATTTTAGTTCGCTGATTCCTAGAATGTCGACGTTCACTCTTGCCATCTCTTGTTTGATCACTTCCAATTGCCTTGATTCATGGACCTGACATTCCAGGTTCCTATTCAATATCGCTCTTACAGCATCGGATCTTGCTTCTATCACCAGTCACATCCACAACTGGGTATTGTTTTTGCTTTGGCTCCATCCCTTCATTCTTTCTGGAGTTATTTCTCCACTGATCTCTAGTAGATAGCATATTAAAAAGCAGAGACATTACTTTGCCAACAAAGGTCTGTCTAGTCAAAGCTATGTTTTTTTCAGCTGTCATGTATGGATGTGAGAGTTGGACTGTAAAAAAAGCTGAGTGGCACAGAATTGATGCTTTTGAACTATGGTGTTGGAGAAGACTCTTGAGAGTCCCTTGGATGGCAAGGAGATCAAACCTGTCAACCCTAAAGGAAACAGTCCTGAATATTCATTGGCAGGACTGATGCTAAAGCTGAAACTCCAATACTTTGGCCTCCTGATGCAAAGAACTGACTCATTGGAAAAGACCCTGATGCTGGGAAAGATTGAAGGCAGGAGGAGAAGGGGGCAACAGAAGATGAGATGATTGGATGGCATCACCAACTCAATGGATGTGAGTTTGAGCAAACTCCAGGAGTTGGTGATGGACAGGGAAGCCTAATGTGCTGCAGTCATGGGGTTGCAAAGAGTCGGACATGACTGAGCAACTGAACTGAACTGTCCCAAGTTTTAAGTGCTAGCAAATAAACACTTAACACTGCAAGAGCCAAGTAAAACATGTCTGGAAGCAGACAGCCACCTGTGGGCCTTGGTTTCCTGACCTCTAAACTAAAAGATATCCTTCAGTTCTCAGGGTGAACATGAAAATGTAAGTGTTAAAAGAAAAAAAGAAGAAGGATGGAGAAGGAAATGGCAATATACTCCAGTATTCTTGCCTAGAAAATCCCACAGACAGAGAAGCCTGGTGGGTTATAGTCCATGGAGTCAAAAAGAGTCAGACAGGACTGAGCAATATCAAAAAATTCCAGTCAACCCAATTTTTAAAATGGGCAGAGTATCTGAATAGGCATTTTTCTAAAGGAAATATAGATGACCAAAAAGATACATGAAAAGATGCTCAAGATCGTTAATCATCAGGGAAATGCAAATCAAAACTACCGTGAGATATCACCTCACACCTGTCAGAAAGGCTGTCATCAAATAGACAAGAGATGACAAGTACTGGCATATACGTGGAGAAAATGAAACTGCTGGTGGGAATATAAATTGGTGCAGACACTCTGGAAATCAGTATGGAGGTTCCTCAAAATATTAAAAATAGAATTAACATATGATGCAGCAACTCCACTTTTGGGTATATATCCAAACAAAAACACTAACTTGAAAAGATAGATACGCAGCCCCTTGTTCACTGCAGCGTTATGTACAACAGCCAAGACGTGGAAAGAATCTAAGTGGCTATCCACGGATGAACTGATAAAGAAAACACACACACATATATATAATATATAATACACATACACACAGTGAATGTTATTCAATAGTCAATTCAATTATTCAGTATTATTCATGTTTAAAAATAATGAAAGCTTGCCATTTGTTACAACATGGAGAGACATTGAAGGTATTATGCTAAGTGAAACAAGTCAGATAGAGAAAGATAACTGCCGCATGATCTTATATGCAGAATTAAAAACAAACAAACAACAAAGCAAGTTTATATATACAGAGAACAGACTGGTGGCTGACAGAGATGAGTGTTGAGAAAGTTTGGTGAAATGAGTGATGACAGACACAACTTGCAGTTATACAATAAATGTCCTGGGAATGTAATGTACAGCATGGGGACTACAGTTAGAAATACTGTGTTGTGTATTTGAAACTAGCTAAGAGAGTAGATTGTTAAAGTTCCCATCACAAGAAAAAAACAGGGACTATGTACGTTGACGGATGTTAGCTAGACTTGGGGTGAACGTTGTACTTCCCAACCAATACAAATATCGAATCATTATGTTGTTCCCCCGAAACTAATGCAATGTTACATGTCAATTACACCACAATAAAAATAATTAATCTTTAAAAAACAACAGAGAGGTCTTCCCTGGTCGCTCAGTGCTAAAGAATCAGACTGCCAGTGCAGGAGATGCAAGTTGAATCCCTGGTCTGGGAAGATCCCACATGCTGCGGAACAACTAAGCCCATAGTAGAAGTGTTAGTCACACAGTTGTATCCAACTCTTTGTGACGGCATGGACTGCAGCCTGCCAGGCTCCTCTGTCCACGGAATTCTCCAGGCCAGAATACCGGAGCAGGTTGTCATTCCCTTCTCCAGGGGGTTTTCCCAACTCAGGGCTTAGTAGTTGCAGCTCCTGGGCTTGAGCCCGTGCTCTAGAGTCCGTGAGCCCTACACGAACTAATGAGTCTGTGTGCCCTACAGCCCAAGCTTGTCAACAAGAGATGCCACTGCAGTGAGAAGCAAGTACCACAACTAGAAGTAGCCACCGCTTGCCACAACCTGATACAAGCCTGCAAAACAGCGAAGACCCAGCACAGCCAAAAATAAGTTAACATTATTTTTTTTAAAAACAGAGAGGCAGGGTGGGGTGGGGTCCACAGGCACGGTCTGGGGGCCTGTGTCACCTGCACAATGCTGACAGTGACCCAGCTCTGAAGATCAGATGGGGATGGACGCAGCTCCTGGGCCAGTGCAGGCTCACAGCAGGTGCAGGACTCTGTAAGCTCTGTGTTTGCAGCGATCATGAGCAGAAAAGCCACACACCAGGGTCTTCCTTCCATACAGGCTGGGCTCTGTGATGATTGTGCTGCTGGAAGACACCCCCCCTTGGCTCCTGTGACAACCTCCTGCAGCCCCAGACAGGGACACTCTCATCTCTGCGGACAGCAGTCAACTCTGAACCAAAGCACCCAGCAAAACAAGATCCGGTAGCAAGAGAGACACCATGGGAGCAGAAAGAAGGGACCCCGCATTCCCCAGAAGGGACATGAGGCCATCATGGGACAGGAGTCCTTAGACACAAGATGTCACTATGGATGCCGGTCCCGGTGTCCACTCCCCTGGTCACCCGTTCAACCTGGACAGGCATGTCTCCTGTCTCCAGGGAAACCAGCCCCAGCGGAAAGACGACTGGTCCATGGCGACAGGCATCTAATTTCACTTCTCAGTGATAAAGGGAGCGGGGAGTCGGGGGTGGAGTCTGTATCCTGTCCACATTAATATCTATCCATGAGCTAATAGTCTATTAAGGAATACTCACAGACAAGATAATCATATCTGGGGAATGTGACAGATGAGCAAATGAAAACAAATGTAAACTTACAAAATGTCAAGGGGCAACAGTATGAAATCCAGAGACATAGCACACATAGAAGTTTCAGGCAGTTTTACAGTGTTCAAGATGCAACTTTAGCTCTGTGACTTTTATAACTGGCAATTCTTTTTATCTTCAGAATAACGAAACTGGTGATTTACATAATAGGTGTGATCATTTGAAAAGAGTATTGTGTACTTTATCATACGATTGCAAAGTTGTAAAGCTGACCTCCCACCATAAGACAAAAAGTCGATGCTCACATCTGTTCTGGGGAGGGGAATGGTTAGCTGATCCCGTCTTATTTTCAGAAGGCATTCTGGCTAAAATATCAGCAGAAAAGGTCATGACAATGATAAATAGGTCAGACATTGGCCACATTCTCTGAGAGCACATCCAAGCAAGTGGTGGTGTGTGAGAACTCATTTCTTGACACCTTCACCAGCCGAGTTTTACCATCCTTTAAGTCTTTTTTTTTTTTGAAAGTCAAAACACATCAATACTAACATAACACTCGCAGCCTATATTTATTAACTGCTCATCATGATCCACTCACTGCATTAAAAATAATTCTGCATACATTTTCTCGTTTAACCCTCACAACAGTTCAGAATCAGTCAGGAATTATTATGCCTATTGTATGGTTAAGAAAACCAAGGTTTGGAAATTTAATGCCACATGTGATGCCCCAAATCACATGCTGAAGATTGCCAGGGATGACATGAACTTGATATCTAATTTCCAAGTCCAAGCTGCCTGAATAACAGAAGTGTCATCTTGTCATCAATTTCTCTGGTTAAATACTAGTGAGGCTTCTTAAAAATCAGGAATCAAATCACACCTCCTATGTTTACTGGCCATTTGTATTTGCTCTTTTAAAAAACTGCTCACCCATTACCTGTTTTTCTTTTCTGATTTTCTCAACTGGAATATTCACTTTTTTCTATTGATTTGTTAAACTCAACACTTACTAAATACTTTAAAACATTTCCTACCAAAGGTAATGTCCCCCAAGCTTTCCGTCTCTATTTGGTTTTCTTCAAGTGCCAGCAATACATTTTAAAAACTAGCTGCACACATCTCCCCTCATTGTTGCTCTTTTGTAAAAAATTTCCTTGAATGCAGTTTTCTGTTTCTTCCTTGAATACTAGTCCATTTTGCGTTTTGCTTCTTAAGAAAATGTGACGGTATCTTTTCATAGAAAAACAACTATTTCAGTAAGATTTTCAAATACATTAAAGGTGCACAAACACTTCTTAGGTTTAAATGCTTATCTCTGCATCACCTACCTTCTTGTTCAGTAACATTTTCTCTGTTTTCTGCTTTGGGGGAAGATTATTCTTATCACATGATTTTTTTTATCTTATTGATCTTTTCCAAGAATGGTTAGATTTATTCATCAAATTTTTCATATTCAATTTTATCTTTATATTCTCCTTCTATTTTTATCTGGATGTGGCTTACTGCTTTTTCTCCCCCCACAAGTTTACTAGAGTGGCATGTTTAATTCATTTAAAATTTTTTCTCCAGACTTTCCTGGTGGTTCGGTGGCTGGGACTCTGCCCTCCTAATGCAGGGGGACCAGGTATGATCCCTGATCAGCAAACTAGATCCCACATGCCACAAACAAGCATGCCATAACTAAGATCCAACACAACCAAATAAATTAATTTAAAAAATTTTCTTTTTACCTAACAATGATAGCACTGAAGCTATAAATTGTCCTGTGAGCACATATAGTTAATAGAGTATTGCTGTTGTTATTTCCATTTTTATAATTTTCACTCACTATTTGGTGTTTATTATTTCCGTGCATTTTCATACTTATACTGCAAATGAAGGTTTCCTAAAATAATGGTTTGGTTTTGTTTACTATTAAATTTCTAATAAAAAAAAAAGTCTGGATTTTGATCCAAGGGTTAGTTGGCCTAGTGGCTGTTTTTATTTATTCATTTTTGTTTGTTTGCCTTTTTAAAAATGAAGTTTACCTATGCCTTTATTCTATCTAGCTTTACGGAATGGTGGTCATAGAACAATAATTTCTACATTTTAGAATAAGCTGATGTTTTCCTTGAGAATGTAATCAATGTTTTAAATCATTCATCAGTACTTAAGTGGATATTTCCTGATGTGATAGAATATTGGTATATACTTATTAACATGTCCTTTTATATTATTAAATTATTTCATATCTTTATTCAGTTTGCCTTAACCCTTGGATCAAAATCCAAACTTTTAAAAAATAGCTTGATTACATTTATGTAAAGTATACAAAACAAAACCATCATTTTAGGAAACCTTCATTTGCAGTATAAGTATAAAAATGCACAGAAATAATAAACACCAAATAGTGAGTGAAAAATTATAAAAATGGAAATAACAATAGCAATATTCTATTAACTAAAGAAATGAGTAACTCTGAGAGATGAAAACTGTGACTTTTGTCAATTTCTCACAGCTTTTATTTGATGTGTTTTGCGGTTGCATTTTTAGTAAAGGATCAAGACACTTTTATCTTCACTTTAGCATTTTCTTTTGTTTCCATAAAATTACTCATTTTTTTTGATCCCCTCTGCCTTGACTTAATATGGCTTTTCAGCTGGACCTGTCTTTTACATCTCTGTCCTTTATTTTTAGCACCTGGGTACCTTTGTTTTAGGGGCTTCCAAGGTGGCTTAGGGTAAAGAATCTGCGTGCCAGTGCAGGAGACACTAGAGACAAGGGTTCGATCCCTGGGTTGCAAAGATCCCCTGGAGAAGAAAATGGCAACCCACTCCAGTATTCTTGCCTGGGAAATCCCATGGACAGAGGATCCCTGGTGGGCTACAGTCCATGGGGTCACAGAGAGTCGGACAAGGCTGAAGTGACTAAGCACACAAACATGCACTACATATAAAAGTAAACACATAGATCATAGATGAGCATGTAAAAAAGGTTTAACTTTTAGAAGAAATTATGAGAATTTCTCTATATAGTATCAGGATATGGAAGTGAAAGTGAAAGTCGCTCAGTCATATCTGACTCTGCAACCCCATGGACTATACAGCCCATGGAATTCTCCAAGCCAGAATATTGGAATGGGTAGCCTTTCCCTTATCCAGGAAATGCCCCCAACCCGGGGATCATACCCAGGTCTCCCGCGTTGCAGGAGTATTCTTTACCTGCTGAGTCACAAGGGAAGCCCAAGAATACTGGAGTTGGTAGCCTATCCCTTTTCCAGGGGATCTTCCTGACCCAGGAATCGAACCAGGGTCTCCTGCATTGCAGGCAGATTCTTTACCAACTGAGCTAAAATATTTCTTAAATAAGACAAAAATCATATAAGGAAATGTTTATGTATTTAACTACATCAAAACTTAAACCTCTTAGGGCAAGTGACAGTCTAGAGTCTGGGAGAAGATATTTATAATATTACTTTAAAAGTATCCAGAACAGGGACTTCCCTGGTGGTCCAGTGGTTAAGACCTTGTGCTTTCACAGCAGGGGCATAGATTCAATCCCTGGTCAGGGAACTTAGGTCTCACATGCCACATGGTGCAGCCAAAAAATAACAAAAAAGGTTTTTTAAAAAAGTATCCAGACTACATAGAGATCCTATAAATTGGTAGAAAAAAGCAAACCCCCAACAGGAAAATTAACAAGAGACACAAATAGGTAATTTAATGAAGAAGAAATCCCACAGCAAATAACATAAAAATAAATGTAAACTCATTAAATTCAGGAAATAGAAGTGAAAACAATGATTAATACCCTGAAGCAGATTTACTAGGAAGCTAATGAAGTGTAAGCATCAAGAACCCCTCATTCATGTGGGCTTTTACAAGGTCCTGGCTTCCCATGGTATTCACACAGTCATACATTTTTGCAAATTTTATAAAATTAAAATGCTCATGGACTTTTTGGAATCTAATAAAGAGGAAGCTGAAATGGTTTGGGGCACATTGATATGATTTGTCATCATGTTGGTATAATTAGGTTCCTGCTACCTTTCCCAGTAGAACTGGTAAACGGTGGTCCCTCTGCTGCCCTATGCCAGCACACCCCACACAGTGGGATGCAGCCTGGGGACTGGAGGTTCTGCACTCTACAACATGCCACACTGGGACATCCATGGTGGTCCAGTGGTTAAGAATACACCTTCCAATGCAGGGGACATGGGTTTGATTCCTCGCTGAGGAATTAAGATCTCATATGCCATGAAGCAACTAAGCCTGAGTGCCACAACTCCTGAGCCTGTGTGGCACCACTAGAGAGAAGCCTACACGCTGCAACTCAGAACTAATGTGGCCAAATAAAATATACTTTAAAAGATACATATAAAAAAATGCCACACAGCACCTACTACCAGAAGGGCAAAGAAGCATCTTAACATTCAATTCCATACAAGAAAACTTGAAATGCCCTACAATGTTACCATCCATGCATGAAAGAAACTTCATGGATGTTTCTAAACTCTACAGAAATCCTAAATGTGATGAAATAAACTTTTCTGAAGCTGAAGCTCCAACACTTTGACCACCTGATGTGAAGAGCCAATTCACTGGAAAAGACTCTGATGCTGAGAAAGATTGAGGACAGGAGGAGAAGTGGATGACAGAGATGGCTGGATGACATCATCAACTCAATGGACATGAATCTGAGCAAACTCTGGGAGAGGGTGAAAGACAGGAAAGCCTGGTGTGCTGAAGTCCATGAGGTTGCAAAGAATCGGACATGACTTGGTGACTAAACAGAAACAAAAAATTTTTTCTAGATTATTAGGGGGGATGGAAATCTTAAAGGAATGATGTCAGCAAAAACAATAAATAATAATAAGGAGATGCAAAATTGTACCTCTCAATAAAAACAAGAAAAAACTACAAAAACTATCATTATCAACTTTTTAGGAATTCTGAAAACTATCAAAGGCTTATAGCAACACGGGAAGTGTTTACTCAAAGGAAACTACCTAAATCTCAGTAGGAAAAGTGAGCTTTGTGTAGTATTTTTACTATAGTCCCATCCCCCACTCCCCAGCGGCAGCCTTGAAAATAACAGCCCACAGTCACAGTATCAGAGGGAGCAGAATGGGCCGCTTTCACAAAGAAATGTCATTATTTCTTTTAATCCATCTGGTGCCTTCCTGGAAGACCAGATCAAAAGGCTTATTTTTATTTTATCTGACTAGGAGTTCTCCCAGTGCTAAAGTTCCTACCCAGGGATATTTGCTGCAAACATTTCCAGGCAAATGTTTTATTCACTATTGCCTGGGGTAAGACACAACAGTCTGGGCCAACAATACCCTAATCAGAAAGCTAAGGATGAAAGGCTGAGGAACCAAAGGAGCTCTGAAAAGTTCAGAAGTATTCCTAGAAACCTAAAAGTTCATGCACATGTAGAGCTGCACCCATGCTCAAGAAAGACTCAAGAAGGCTCTAAGCTGTCACCTCTGGCTGACCCTGAGCTCTACACAAGTCACCTGGATGATTCTGAACAGGGCCCAACAGGCACACTGCCAATCCTAAAGGAGATCAACCCTGAATATTCATTGGAAGGACTAATGCTGAAGCTGAAGGTCCAATACTTTGGCCACCTGATGCAGAGTCAACTCACTGGAAAAGACCTTGATGCTGGGTAAGACTGAAGGCAGGAGGAGAAGGGGGCAACAGACAATGAGTGGGTTGGATGGCATCACCACCACAATGGACATGAGGTTTGAGTAAACTCCAGTAGACAGTGGAGAACAGGGAAGCCTGGTGTGCTGCAGTCCATGGGGTCACAAGGAGTCAGACACAACTTGGTGACTGAACAACAACGTGCACACAGAGCCCCCTGGCAAAGACAGGGACATTTTTTGGGCTGCAGTCTCGTAAGGAAACATCATTAGCAGGCCATCAAACTCTCAGAACAGAGAGTAACAGCAGCACACACAGCAAAGAATACAAAGTTCCCAAAATTAGCTCAGAAAAGAGACCAGCAAAAAACAACTCCAAGGAGCAACAGCAAAGCCAGGAGGGAAGGGAGAACATGGTTTCCAGAGTTAGGACATAATAATAATATGCAAAATGCCCACTTTTCAATGAAAAAAAAGAAACAAGGCACGCAAAGAAACAGGAAGATATAACCCAATACAGGAAGAAAAAGAAATCAAAAGAAACCATCTCTGAGGAAGCACAAACATTGGACCTACTGGAAAGGAAACCATGACTAAAGAACCACAGGAAAGCAAGAGAATGTCTCACCAAATAGAGAATACAATAAAGAGACAGAAACTAAAGAAGAAAAATAATATAAGTTCTGAAACTGAAATGTATACTAACTAAAGTGAAAAATTCTCTTTTAGGGGCTCAAAAGCAGATTTTAGCAGAAAGAGAAAAGAATAAGTCAACCTGAAGGGTTTAAGACTGTCCAGTGGTTAGGACTCTAAGCTTCCACTGCAGTGGGTACCAGTTTGACCCCTGGTCAGAGAACTAGGATCCCACGTGCCACATGGTGTGGCCAAAAAGTAAAAAAAAAAAAAAAGATTGCTTAGTCTAAGAAACAAAAAGCAAAAAACTGAACAGGGCCTCAGAGACCTGCAAGGTGCCACCACCATGCTCCACATACACGTTTGACGGATCTCAGAAGCACAGGCGAGAGAAGAGGCACAGAGAATATTTGAAGAAATAATGAATGAATAAGCTGTAGATCATCAGAACTGATCAGTCAATAGCCAAGCACACACATGAGGCTAGTGTCCAAGAGTTTTATTCTGTTTTCTGATAACCCCAAGAGGTAGGGTGGCCTGATCTCTGCATCATGGGAGGGGCGGAGTAGAGGTCAGACGTGCAGAGGACAGGAAGGAGGGGCACTATCCCCACACTATCACCCCTGCCCCACTGCTTCTGGTCCCCATCATCTCCAACCTCAGGGGCACTAACAGACTTCAGCACACATGCGATAACAAGCCCCTTATTCTGGCACATTTAAAATGCCAACAACTGCAAGACATCCCAGGAAAAGAAGTAGAATGCTGACAAATGTCGATGTACCATCCACTGGAAAGACCCAGCCAGGGTCAGGAAGCATTGAAATGTAAAAATACGCACATCCTGGGCTCAAAACACCTCATGCACAGTAAATTCTCAACAGTGGCTATTTGAGAGCAATGGAATTAGGGCAGGGTTTTTGTTTTCTTGGCCCATCTGTATTTTCTAAATTTCCTATAGTGAATTACATTACTGCTAAGATTAGAAAGCATGACAAATAGGAAAGGAAAAAAATAAATAAGCCAACCAGATTTACCCTGAAACGAATGAAGCTTACGTTCTGGGCCATCCTATAGTCCCAGGCTCCATCCAAGTCTCGTTGGGGTGGCACCAGCTTGTCTGTATCTATGGTTTCATTCTGCACATGCTTCAGGCTCCATAAAGCCATGATCTGTCTTAGAACCAACAAATATAGAATAATTTAACATGTCTGACTGCTTCAAAAATAGAGACAGGGCTTCCTTGGTAGCTCAGTGGTAAAGAATCCACTTGCCAATGCAGGTGATACAGTTTTGATACCTGGACCAAGCAGATCCCACGTGCCCCAGGGCAACTAAGCTTGTGTGCCATAACTACCGAATCTGTGCTTTAGAGCCCGAGAGCCACAACTACCGGGCCAACGTGCTGCAACTACTGAAGGCTGAGTGTCCCAGTGCCCAAGTTCTCAAACAAGAGAAGTCATCGCAATGAGAAGCCCACACTGCAACTACAGAGTAGCCCTCACTCTGCAACTAGAGAAAAGCCTGCACAGCAACAAAAACCTAGCACAGCCAAAAATCTAAATAAGCAGATAAAACAAAAAGAGAAAGAGAGAATTTTCAATTCAGGTGAGAACAAAAATAGGAAATCAAATCTGCACTCCCCCTCTGCCCGTTGTAATCATCACCTCTGCTGCTGCAGACTGAACTGTGTCCCTCCCCTTCCATGTTCACAAGCTGAAGCTCTCAGCCCTGATGTGATGTGATGTTTGGAGGTGGAGCCTTGGAAGGTGATTATGAGATGAGGTTGTGAGGGTGGGGCCCCCAGGATGGTCTTATTGCAAGTGCCCTTATTGCAAGAAGAGAGTTCATTCTCCACTACATGAGCCCTGAGAAAGGAGGCAGCTGCCCATAAGCCAGGAAATGAGCCCTCCCAGGAACTGACTCCATGGGCATCTTGGACATCCAGCCTCCCACACTGTGAGAAATAAACATCTTTGATTAAACCACCCAGCCTGTGGTGTTCTGTCCTGACAGCCCCAGCTGTCTCAGATACCCTGTCCTCCTCAGAATGCCCAGACCTGATTATACACACACCCAGAGGTCACCTGTCACTCTTCGAGCCACTGCACACTGCTGGAGTTTTTGCACAAATGGAGAGCTGCCAACATTTTATAAATTCTATTCACCCAAGAATTCTCTTTTCTCTGGGGTCTGTCAAGTTCTTTAAAAAGTCAGCCTCTTTTCATCTGCAGTGAGATTTTCCTTTTAAATCCCTCTTTAAACACTTCCTTTTGTGTGATGTCTTAGCCTTATGCACTGAACATTAAAGAAAAGCTGTTTTCCATTCATTGGTTTGTTTTAGATATACTCTC
Organism: Oreotragus oreotragus; assembly: GCA_006410675.1. Classification (NCBI taxonomy): domain Eukaryota; kingdom Metazoa; phylum Chordata; class Mammalia; order Artiodactyla; family Bovidae; genus Oreotragus; species Oreotragus oreotragus. The sequence continues at coordinate 67,903 of SJYX01006267.1, read as the reverse complement.
CCTGACCTTTGAAAACGGCCAAAGAGGGACTTCTCTGGTGGTCCAGTGGTTAGGACTCCATGCTTCCACTGCAAGGGGTGCAGGTTTGTTCCCTGGTTAGGGAACTGAGATTCCATATGTGGTGCAGCTTGGCCAGAAAAAAAAAAAAAAAAAAAAGAACCTAGGCCCACCTGCTTTGAATGTTCAAGCAGTAAAGGGACCAGGTAATAAACCTGGTTAGAATACCTGGTCCCAAGAACCCTAACACCATATGCAACAGAACCCTCAGACAAGTGAACTGCTAGGTTGAACACCAAAATGAAGTGACCCTAGTCCTGGTTTATAGTTTGTGGGAATTTGAATATAATTTGTATCCTGCTATTGTGTGAAAACTGTATAAATCTTATTTATGTTGAATTGGTTCATGGTGCTTTTCAAGTAGGTCTACTATATCCTTCTTCTTTTCTGTATATTCATTCTATTAAATTTTGAGACGTTGATATTGAAACTCCAACTAAAAGTCTTAATTTATCTATTTAAAAAATAATTGTAATATATAGTGGAACTACATGTACAAAGTTAAGTATTTTCCAAGTCTCCTGAAAATGTGTTACCATACTTTCATAATTTAAACAAGGAACAGGTAATGCCACTAAAGCTTAAAGCACTCTCTTTGAAAAGAAATAGGAAAACCCTAAAATTCCACCTAGTCTGCAAACCATATATCCGCATTCTCATCAAAGAAGAAACAAACAGATTGGGGGATTTTTCCCTCCACAAAAGCCAGGCCTCCTCTACCCCATCCACGGAGGAAGGGGACACACGCTGGATGTGATCCATATACCCCGAGATACCACTGGGGAGATAGGTGACACAGCTCAAGGCCTGGAGAAGTGAACAGGAGAGTCCCTCTGTAGCAAGACTCTAAAAGTATTCATGCAGAAATGGTGAGTATTCGCTCACAAAAACAAGCTAGGAGCATTTCCTCTGTACTGTGACTGTCTGCATCCCACAAGAGCATCCTGACCCAAATGCAACCCTCAGTTTAACAGACAACATCCACCAGCAGGAGCATCTCCAGGTCCACCTCCTGGTCTCTCAAGCCTGGAGGCATCTGAGATTTGGGGCACATTTGTGTAATCAACACATTCTCGTGAAGTGCCGGATTGGTGGCCAGCGCTGTTTCAGACTATCAGTGGACAAAACCACTGACAATCTCACCTGCGGGGCTGACATGCTGGACGGGAGGCCTGCTGGGGCTGCCGGGGTGCACTATATGCATTGAAATACAAGATGGCAGCGAAATACTGCAGGAAGTAGGGGCACAGAGGAGAAAGCAAACATTACTAGCCCTGCCCCACAAACACAAAGATCTACCTAGGAGAAAACAAGCTGCAGGGAGGGGAGACAGCAATACTAATACACCAGACACAGCCTGTTAAGTCAAAATGACTCAACCTTCTCAACAACTCTGTGACACAGATACTGTCACAACTTCCATCTGATCAAGGAGGCAGATAAGTCCCCGTGAGGCTTTCTTGTCTGCCCAAGATCAAGCAGCAGAGCTGGGACTTGAACCCAGGCTGTCTGGATTAAAGTGTTAAAACTCAGGCTACACTGTTCTCTGAAATTCAGTGCGAGTCTATTCACCTCCTCTGGCAACAGGTATTCAAGAGACACCACACAAATCCAAATTTCTAGCTTAAAAAAGAATGACTCGGTAAACAAGGTTCTATTGTATAGCACTGGGAACCATATTGAATATCCTATAATAAACCATTGTGGAAAAGAATATGAAAAAGAACATGTATATATATATATTTTTATATATGTGTATGTATAACTGAGTCACTTTGAAGCAGAAATTAACATAACACTGTAAATCAACTATACTTCAATAAAATAAAATAAAACAGATACAGCATTTAAAAATTTAAATATAAAAAGAAAATAAAATTTAAAAGAATGATTCTAATCACTCAAAAATGTTTCATAACCTTTTCTGCTGAACTGTAAAGCATATTCATATTCTACTTCCTGATGAAAGAGAGCAAAATGAAATTTATACTTTAATATTTATCCTTAAAGTAAAATGTACTATGTAAAACTCTCTATACATACCCCTTCTACTTATACCCATGAAGAGAGGGCCGCCTGAGCACTGTTCCCCAGGCGTCATCAGTGGGCTTGTTGTTGCAAGTGGCATTTTGTATGTGTGTTTTTTTTCTTTATTTTCTTCCACCTTTCTGTATGGCTTGAATGTTTGATAATGGGTATTTATCATTTTTCACAACAAAATTATTCTGAATAAAATGCCCACCTAATGATACTTTGAAAAGACCAAGTGAAAAACACTCATCAGTGTGCTTCCTGTAGAAACACAAGGAAAAGAAAGAGCATAAGGACCTTAAGAGGAAGAACATTCCTCTAAAAATAATCACAGGGTCAGAAAGGTCTTTCTCAGACAGGCATCATGGGTGCATTACAGGCAGACAGCACCCTGTGAGCCCAGGGCTCCTGCAAGGAGACAGCAGGCTATGCTCGCAAGGGGCCGGATGAAAGAGCAGGCAGGCCACGGAGACAAAAATATAAGTTCAAGAGAGAAGTCCACACAGAAGGAGTACAGATCAGAACTTACACCCTGCAAAATCAAACCTGGTTAGAGGGGAAAGCTTCAAAAACTCTACCAGAACGCAAAAACAAAAAGAACACTGCTTGACAAGGTCTCCTGTAGTGAGACAAAAGAGGAGAGGTCACAGAATATGGGAACAAAATGTGTCGATAAAAGGTGATTCATAACAAGCTGCTATTTTCCAAAAAAAAAAATGACTGTGGTACAAAAACAGACAATTATTTTATGGAAGAAAGTCTCTCTCCAACCAGCATGTATTAGAGATACTGCCTGAAATGCTCTCTACACTGTACAAAGGGACAAATTTTGTCTCACCATGTCAGGAAAACACATCTGTACATTTACTTGGAGCATCACATTTCTTGGAATCTAAAATAAAAGACACTATTCTCACACACACACATAAACACAAAAGAGATAAGAAGTTCCCTTTAAGCTAAACAGGAGCTCAAATGTAACCTAGGGATTGTCAATAAACATAATGCCATCACATGAATAAAAATGAGTAGCTTTAAAAGAAACAATGGTGATGTTAGCAAGATGGTGGAATGGTTTTCTACCATCATCCCCCAGAGAACAGTGTGATCATCCATGCATGAACGACAGTACCTTTGTGGGAGTCCAGGAGTCCAGCAGAGTACCAACACAGCACTGAAGCAGAGGCACTGAATAGCGTAAGAGGAACAGTTTCAACTTGCCGGGTTTCAATTTACACAAGGCAGCACTGTGGGGTGCCAATGAAGCCAGCCCAGCCCACCATATCTTCAGAAGAGAAAGCAAAGGTTGAGGGGGCGTCTAGCTTCCTCAGCTGTGCAGGACACTGCCCAAGAAGTCCACTGCTCTCTTGTTCCACCCAGAATATGGAGTTCATCTGCTCTTAGCACCTCCCCTGGCTTTGCAGGACTGAGAGATGGCAGACAATATTCAGAAATCCCTGCCAAAAAGGAAAACAAAGTGTGGAGCAGACACACCTGTAGAAAAAGTCTGAGGAAGCCTCAGGTTTTCTAGCTGAATCAACTGATAAAGCTATTTCTCCCCCAAAGCCAGTCAGTAAAGACCAGAGGAACAAGATAAGGGTGCCCACCCTTAACACTTCTATTCAACATAGTTCTCGAAGTCCTAGCCACAGCAACCAGACAAAAAAAGAAATAAAAGGCATCCAAACCAGAAAGGAAGAAGCAAAACTGTCTCTGTTTACAGATGATATGATGTTACAAATAAAAATTCTATAAAAAATTCTAAAGATTTCACTTAAAAATCTGTTAGAACTAATAAATTCAGTAAAGCTGCAGGATACAGAAGCAATATACAAAATTCTGTTTTGTTTCCTTACACTTTACAGAGAGTTACCTAAAAGAGAAATTAAGAAAACAATCTCATTTAAAATAGCATCACAAAATATACATATATAATACTTAGGGGTAAATTTAACCAAGAAGGTCAAAAACCTGTGCTGCTGCTGCTGCTGTTAAGTCGCGTCAGTTGTGGCCAACGCTGTGCGAGCCCATAGGCTCCTCTGTCCCTGGGATTCTCCAGGCAAGAATACCTATGCGATGAAAACTATAAGACACTGATGAAAGAAACTAAAGAAGGAACATGTAAATTAAAAGATATCTCATAGTTCATGGACTGAAAAAATCAATATTGTTAAAACGACCAAACTACCCAAAGTGATGTACAAATTTAATGCAATCCCTGTCAATTTCCCAATGGCATTTTCCACAAAAATAGAAATAGCAATCCTAAAATTTGTATGGAATCACAGAAGATCCCAAACAGCCAAAGCAATCCTGAGAATGAAGATAAAATGGGGGCATCACACTTTCTAATTTCAAACTCTATTAAAAGGACAATAATCAAAACAGTATGGCATTGGCATAAAAACAGGCACACAAATCAATGGAACAGAATACAGTCCAGAATACACACATATATAGTCAACTAATCTCAGACAAGGATGCCAAGAACACAAAACAGGAAAGATACAGTCTCTTCCAAAAATGGTGCTGGGAAAACTGGACACCCACATTCAAAAGAATGAATCTCAACCCTTTTCTATACCACTCATGGAAATTAACTTGAAATAAACTGAAACCTTAAATGTAAGACCTGAAACCAAGAAAATCCTAGAAGAAAATGTAAGGAAAAAGCTTTCTGAGATTGGTCTTAGCAATGATTTTTTGGGAAATGACAAAAAAGCACTGGAAACAAAAGCAATAATAAACAAGTGGGACTACATCAAACTAAAAAGCTTCCATAGAGCAAAATTAACAATTAACAAAACGAAAAAGCAATCTACAAAGTGGGAGAAAACATTTGCAAACCATATACCAGATAAGGGATTAATATCTAAATATACAGAGAACTCAAACAACTCAATAGCAAAATAACAATAATCCAAATTATAAATGGGAAAAAGATTGAATAGACATTTTCCCAAAGAAGACATAAAAATGGCCAACAAGTACATGAAAAGATGCTTAACATCACTCATTGACAAGGAAATTCAAAGCCAAACTACAGTGAGATGTCACCTTATGCTTGTTAAAACAGTTATCACGAAAAAGAGAAGTTCAGTTCAGCCGCTCAGTCGTGTCCGACTCTTTGCGACCCCATGAACTGCAGCATGCCAGGGCTCCCTGTCCATCACAATATCCCGGAGTTCACACAAGCTCATGTCCATCGAGTCAGTGATGCCATCCAGCCATCTCATCCTCTGTCGTCCCCTTCTCCTCCTGCCTCCAATCCCTCCCAGCAAACAGTTATCATGAAAAAGAGAAGAGATAACAAGTATTAGTGAGGATGCAGAGAAAAAGAGAACCCTTGGTGCACTGCTGATGGGAATGTAAATTGGTACAAGCCATCATAGGAAAGACTGTGGAGGCCACTCAAAGAATTAAAAATACAACTTCCATATGATCCCACAACCCCACTTCTGGGTATTTATCTGAAGGAAATGAAATCAGTATCTTGAAGAAATATTTGTATTCTTACGTTCATGCAGCATTACTCACAACAGCCACAACATGGAAACAACCTATAGTCCATCTATAGAGGAATAAAGAAAATGAGGGGAAAACAAGCTCAAGAAACACTGCTTCCCCCAAGCCTCTCCCTCAGTACCCTGGACTGTGGCCTCTTGGGGGTTCCCTACTACTCCTGAGAGGCCTCCACCCTCTAAGGTTCATTGCTGAAACTACGAGAGACGAGACTCAATGAGAATGACCTTGCACAAAGTAACTGAGACCTCTCTGGCCAGCCCTGCAGAGACTTTGACACCTATTCACTGGACACACATCTACTGAATTCAGCCTATGTCCTAGGTGCTCTTCTAGCTGAGGAAGACAGATGCCAGGACTCCTGCCCTCAGGGAGCAGACATCCTTGTGAAGGGGTATCCTTTTTTAGTTTTAAAATCTTTAAAGTTTGATTTTCATTTCTATCCAGCTCAAGAAACTTTCTTCCTTTTTTTGCTGCCAGGCATGTGGGATCTTAATTCTCCAACCAAGGATCAAACCCATGCCCCAAGCAGTGGAAGCACAGAGTCTTAACCACTGGACCATCAGGGAGGTCCCAAGGGTATTCTTGACACTGGGTGATCAGTGGTATAGTTTCACAGCCTCTGAGATTCCATTCCATAAAAATCCCATCAAGATGCACAAAGTACCTCTAAATCCTTCAAAATAAGAAGCTACAATCCTGGGACTTCCCTGGTGGTCCAAGAGTTAAGATTCCAAGCTTCCACCACAGGGGGCTTGGGTTCGATCTCTGGTCACGGAGCTAAGATCCCATATGCCGTGCAGTACAGCTCCCCAACCCCTTAAAAAAGAAGAACTTACAGTCTCAAAGTTAAGAGTTGACCAAGAAGAAAAAAGAAAGATGAGTTGGCAGAGCAGGCACACTCCCTCCTAAATTCATAAAGGGATGCTCATCCTCCTGGATCCCCACTCCCAGCAGAAACCCAGCCTCCATCACCAAGCGAGAGTCGCACATTTCTGCCAGTCACAGCCATCTGGTACAATGGCCTTGTGCCACCGCAAAGACAACGAGCCAGTTTCAAATGGTAAAGGCGCCCAAAAATAAAGATGTAAAACCAGAGCCCCTGAATCGAGCCAAATGATACTTCCCCAGCAAACATCTTCTGATGACAAATCAAGTACAGAGGTCTCATTAACAAAGAACCGTAATTCCAGATAACAGGAGAATTAGTGCCACAATGAAAGCCTACATGCCAAAGCTGTTTCATGACTCACTGAATTACAGGTCTCTACATTGAAAAATTACATTCTTGTGTTTCAAACAGACAAAAAAAGAGAAATTTCTAAACCCATCAATAGGAGAATGGTTACATAAACGATGTTTATAAAACAGAGTAATCTGCGGCCATTACACATAACTGGGTAGGGACCTCCCTGGTGGGCCAGTGGTTAAGAATCCTCCGTGGACACCAGTTAGACCCCTGGTCAGGGAACTAAGATCCCAAGTGCTCCAGAGCAAGTAAGTTGGTGCACCACAACGAAAGGGCCCATGAGCAGCAATGAAAGATTCCACATGCCGCAGCTAAAACCCAACGCAATCAAATACGATTTAAAATAACTGGGTACACACTCACTGCTGCTGCTGCTAAGTCGCTTCAGTCGTGTCCTACTCTCTGCGACCCCAGAGGCGGCAGCCCACCAGGCTCCCCTGTCTCTGGGATTCTCCAGGCAAGAACACTGGAGTGCGTTGCCATTTCCTTCTCCAATGCATGAAAGTGAAAAGTGAAAGTGAAGTCACTCCGTCGTGTCCGACTCTTAGCGACCCCATGGACTGCAGCCCACCAGGCTCCTCCGTCCATGGGATTTTCCAGGCAAGAGTACTGGAGTGGGGTGCCATTGCCTTCTCCTACTACAAATAAAATAGGTAACAAGGACCTACTGTATAGCACAAGGAACCCCACTCAATGCTCTGTAATGGCCAAATGGGAAAAGAAGCTAAAAAAGAAGGGATATACATATATGAATAACTGATTCACTTTGTTGTACAACAGAAAGTAACACAAGATTGTATATTACAATAAAAAAATTAAAACTGGGTAAAGCGGTATTACAGCTGACCCTTGAACAACTTGGGGAATAAGAGACACTGACCCTTCACGAAAGTCTTCATACAACTTTACAGTCAGCCCTCATACCTGCAGGTGTGAATCCTCAGATTCAGGCAACCATGGATCCAGTAGTGCTATATTACTGAAAAGAATCCACACAGCTCTCATCTGTGTCATTCAAGGGTCAGCTGTATATTACTTAAGGGATGTGTATTGTCTTATCTGTCTAAAGCTTTATTCTTCTCAAAAATTCTCCTTCATCCTTTGTGATTCTGTCTGGAACTTGCAATCATACCATTACCATGACTAATCCCAGGATAGAGTCATGACATGGGAAAAAAATCTATTAGAGTCCTCACTAGGATTTTCCCACTGGGAAAACAAGTCTCTTGCACGTCCAGTGATGGGACTATGAGCACACGAGCTTATAAGAGCTTCCAGTGGCAGAAGTCCACATAAAGGTAGGGTGTGTGCATGTCTGTGTGTGTACACATGCTGTCCAGTATAAACATGGCAAGCTACATGCACACAGTTAATAACAGGGTGAGAGGAAAGGCAGAGGAAATGCTACCGCTTTCTGAAATTCAAAAGAAATTTTAGGATTATCAGTGATATTTTTCTTTCTCTTTAATATGTTTTGAATGAAAGGAAAGGCACCACTGTGTATCACTGACAAGACCCCAGGCTGCATTCCATAACTCCACTTAGGAGTCAGCTACTTGGAACTGGAAATTATTTTCCCAAAGAAACCCTGCTACAAACAGCTGAGGTTAGGTCCCAAGCGAAACCCATAAATGCTTATTTAAACCATCATTTACTCTGGGGAAACTACATTTTTTTAAAGTCTTTTCTGTGTGCCAGACATTGTCTACCAAAAAAAAAAAAAAATTTAACTCATGTGTTTTTTAAAACAACCACGAATGGGGTTTTACTTCCTAAAATGAGCAGCTGGGAAGTCTGAGATAAAGACCAAGAGTTCCAGGTGGGCTTCCATGATGGCTCCATGGTAAAGAATCTGTCTGCCAACGTACAAGACGCGGATTTGATCCCTGGATTGGGAAGATCCCCTGGAGAAGGGAAAGGCTACCCACTCCAGTATTCCTGCCTGGAGAATTCCATGGACAGAGGAACCTTGAGGGCGTCCACGGGGTCCCAAAGAGTCAGACACTTCTTAGTGACAACAGAAACAGAGCTCCAGATGATACGTCTCCACTTGGCTTTTCCCATCACCATAACCTCACCTACAACTGTGATGCTCCCCTGGGAGGAGTCACCAGAGGAGACCAGGCTCCCCACGTGTATCCTAGATCCTGGGTCTCAGCAGATCTGCCCATTGCCCTCCTCTCTACTGTCTGTACAAATGCACACCATCCCTAAATTTCATCCTGCTTCCCCTTCCAGCCAGCCTCTGCTCCCTGCACCCTGTCTCCCCCTCCAGTCCACCTCCACTTTCTCTTTCTTTCACCACACCCTGTTCACATCCTAACCCTCTCTCCCACCACCCAGCTTCTGCCCCAGCTGCTCCATGCAGTCAGTACTCTCCTTGCCAAACCCAGAGGACGCCAGGTGGTCCTTACATGTCCTGGCGTCTCTGCCATGTGGGCTCTGCTGGCACACCTCCCCAGGCCCCTGGACACTCCTCTCCTCTTCTTCTCCCACTTCCGGTACCACTCTCCCATCTTCTGTTCTGACTTCTCTCCTAGTTTCCCTTAGGACACCACTGATTCCCAGAGCTCTGTCCTCAGCCATGAGTTCTCACTGAAAGGTTGTGGCTGAGCTGTGAAAGATGCCAGGATTCTTGGCCTCCAGAGGGGAGGAATTCAATCCAGGGCCAGTGGATTGCTCGGAGCTTTTGTCTAATAAAGTTTTATTAAAGTATAAAAGAGATAGAGAAAGCTTCTGACATAGACATCACAAGGGAGCAGAAAGACTGCCCCCTGCTAGTCTTTAGCCAGATGTTTTATGTCTGTTAGAAAGCTATCTACAACTTCCAACAACACAAGGGAAGACTCTACACATGGACATCACCAGATGGTCAACACAGAAATCAGATCTATTTTATGCTTTGCAGCCAAAGATGGAGAAGCTCTATACAGTCAGCAAAAACAAGACCAGGAGCTGACTGTGGCTCAGATCGTGAACTCCTTATTGCCAAATTCAGACTTAAATTGAAGAAAGTAGGGAAAACCATTAGACCATTCAGGTATGACCTAAATCAAATCCCTTATGATTATACAGTGGAAGTGAGAAATAGACTTAAAGAACTAAATCTGATAGAGTGCTTGATGAACTATAGACTGAAGTTNGCTCAGGACCTTCCATCTTTTTTGATTTGGCTGCACCAGGCCTGAGTTGCAGCGCTCAGGACCTTCCATCTTCTTTGAGGAGTGCGAGACCTTTAGTGGCAGTATGCAGGATCTAGTTTCCTGACTAGAGATCAAACCCTGCCCCCTGCACTGGGAGTGCAAAGTCTTAGCCACTGGGCTGCTGGGGAAGTCCTATGAGTATACAGTTTCGATTCAGAATGAAGTCCTGTCCTCATCACTTACTTGACCCTCCCACAGCCCTCCTTCTCTGAATCTGGTCCTTTATCTGCCAAATGGGCTCAAAGGATTAAAATGAGGTCCTGGGTGGCTTGCAAGTGAGTCCAGATGTGAGCCACTATCATGATCACTCTGAAGCTAGTTCAGTGTCTGCTGCGGAGCTCTATTTGCAAGGGGAGAGGGTGGTCTGAGCCAAAGAGATGTGACATCACCCTTTTGCAGTCACACGGGAAAGAGGGGATCGTATGTGGGACAAAGAGACTGAGTATGGGAAGAGCACTTGGAATTTAAGATTTTTCAGGGCAAGGATCTGAGCCGGAGGCAGATTAGATGTTGAGGAGATGGGGGTAAAGGTAAGATTGCTGTCGAGATGCGCTAGCATGAGGGGCCCTTGGTGGTGACGTAGCACTGGGGGGCTGAGCTTTCCTGAGGGCTGGGATGGAAGGCAAAGTCCCCCAGCCTCTTCTCCCTCCATGTCCCCCAGCTGCTTCCCTTCCCAAATTCCCCAGGGCTCTGGCCTTTTTCCAGGCACTTTTACAGTTGCTGTGAGGATTGATTTCTCTTCTGGTGTTGCTGGCACAGGGTTTTCTGGCTTTCACATGTCAGAACATGTGCCGGGATCCTCACGCAGGGGAGGCCCTCTCCAGTATGTCCCAATACATCTACTTACATTCCAGAAACACCAGGCAATCATCTAGTTCCAGTACTACAGGTTTGTTTTCCCCTCTTTTCAACACTCAAGCCTCAAATAATGTCTTTGAGATCATTTTGGGGTGCATTCAAAAGGAACACACTCAGAAAGCTGGATGGCCTGCTCTCATTCACTCACTCATCAAACATCCAGAGAGCCCGTCCTTTGGGCCAAGTTTTGTGCTAGGCCAGGGTTTCCCTGGGATTCCCAGGTGGCACAATGGTAAAGAATTCACCTGCCAATGCAGGAGCTGCAAGACTCGGGTTGGATCCCTGGGTCAGGAAGAGTCCCTGGAGAAGGAAATGATGACCCACTTCAGTATTCTTGCCTGGGAAATCCCATGGACAGAGGAGCCTGGGGGGCTACAGTCCACGGGGTCACAAAGAGTCGGAGATGACTGAATGAGCACACACACGCGGTGTTACACAGGATATCACAGGGGAAATGGTCACCTCAGGCTCCAAGAGGTCAGGGAAGAGCAAAGGCTTGAAAGAGAAGTAGAAATTAACAAGAGCCAGGAGGCTGTAATGGGAGTGAGAAAAAGATCATTTCAGACAGAAAGAATGGCACGGGCAAGCTCTCTAGGGTTTGGGGGCACGAAGGCTTGAGAAAGACGAGTGACTGGAGCTCAGAAAAGAAGAGGCTGGAGCAAGGGGAAGTAGGGGCCAGGCCAGGCAAGCTTCATAAGTCAAGGCAAACATGTTTTAAGCAGCAGCAATGGGAAACCACTGAAGTGTGTTAAACAAGACATGAGGTTTCTCAGTGTGATGTGCCAAGCTGAAGACTTCTTCCCCAAATGCCAATAGTCTGAGAGCACTCGGTTTGGCTGCAGTGGTCCAAAAGGATCTTCAAGATTGTCTGAAATAAACCTCTCCTGGGGGACTTTGCTGACGGTCCAGTGGTTAAGATGCTGCACTGCCAATGCTGGGGGCGCGGGTTCGTTCCATGGTCAAGGAGCCAAGATGGATCCCACGTGCCATGTGGCTCAGCCAAAAGAGTAATAGTCTCTGTCTGTGCTCCTCTGTGTGCCTGCCTTGTAGGCCCTTGAGTCCTGGTGTTGGCTATATCACCGTGCTCAGATGCTCAGTTGTATCCCACGCTTTGAGACCCCATGGACTGTATGTAATATAGCCTACAAGACTCCTCTGTCCNCCCCAGAATAAAGTCTGATACTGTTTCCACTGTTTCGCCATCTATTTCCCATGAAGTGATGGGACCGGATGCCATGATCTTCGTTTCTGAATGTTGAGCTTTAAGCCAACTTTTTCGCTCTCCTCTTTCACTTTCATTAAGAGGCTTTTTAGCTCCTCTTCATTTTCTGCCATAAGGGTGGTGTCATCTGCATATCTGAGGTTATTGATATTTCTCCCGGCAATCTTGATTCCAGCTTGTGTTTCTTCCAGTCCAGCGTTTCTCACGATGTACTCTGCATATAAGTTAAATAAGCAGGGTAACAGTATACAGCCTTGACGTACTCCTTTTCCTATATTTCTCCACACCTCATCTCCTGATTTATTGACCTGTTGTGCAGTGAATAGAGTGAGCTTAGACTTGTTAATGGAGAAGGCAATGGCACCCCACTCCAGTACTCTTGCCTGGAAAATCCCATGGACAGAGGAGCCTGGTGGGCTGCAGTCCGTGGGGTCTCGAAGAGTCGGACACAACTGAGTGACTTCACTTTCACTTTTCACTTTCATGCATTGGAGAAGGAAATGGCAACCCACTCCAGTGTTCTTGCCTGGAGAATCCCAGGGACGGGGGAGCCTGGTGGGCTGCTGTCTATGGGGTCGCACAGAGTCGGACACGACTGAAGTGACTCAGCAGTAGCAGCAGCAGCAGCAGCAGACTCGGTAACAACATCTTGGTGGAGATGGATATCTTGGCCATAAAATGTGGAAATAAACTCTTTCTATGAGATAGGTAATCCCTTCCCAGGACCTGCATGGCAGATGTCACCTGTTTCCACACGGGAAAATTGCAGATTAGTGAGTGGCCCTCAGTCACTTAGTAGTGAGTGGTAAGTTCAAGTCAAGATATTATTCTGTCAAAATCCACTGGATAGAGCGCCTGACATCTGCAAGAACTGTTAAAATGCAGATATTGGGTAATAGTTTCTGGATGCAAGGCCCCACACTCATCACTGTCTTGTCCCTAAGCCTCATCTCAGCCACTGAAGCCCAGAGATGACTGGCCCTGGGTTTTTCCCAGACACCAAATTCTTGGTGTTCCTACCAACACCAGCCAATTCTCCGACACCGGCTGGCCATCTCCCGGTCAGTTTGGTTCTGACAAAATCTCCAGAGTTAGAGCAGACCTCACTGGTGGAAGATGCGGTCCCACAAGACCGCTCCACTTCAAAGGCTGGCCACCAGCCCTCCCTGTCCTCTCAGCTCATCCCCCTGCTCTGAGCCTGCCTGACGTTTGTCTGGGAGTGTTCTTGGACCTTCTAGACAGTGAGCCTGGCTTCCTTCTCCTTGACCCTGAAAGTGGAGCATGATGTGTGTGTGTGTGTGTGTAATTGCCTAGAAGACTGGGCTCTAGCTGTGTTTTATTTTTACTCTGGTCTTATTTTTACTGCTGATCAGCAGTTTGGTGTTGGGTGATGCCTTCACCTCTCTGTGCTTCATTTCTTCTGCCTCTGTGATAGGTGGCAAGGTGGAAATATCCCCTAGAGAGGAGAGATTTGATGTGAGCATTAAAGGGGATAAAGTTTTCCACAAAGGGAATTGTGCAACATCTTGGCACTGGTAGCTGTTAGCGTGTATGTATGTGCCAGTGGGAAGATGCTTGTCTGTGTGTGGATGAGTAAGTGTGTGTGGGAGAGCATTGTTGCACATGGCTATAATGGGGAGTGAACAGATGGGAGGCGTGAAGGGGAAGGGTGTGTAAACCCTCACATGCGCACCACACTTCATTCCTCACAAAGCGGCAGAGTGCATGGCGCACAGAATGGATGCAGCCAGTTTCTTGGGTTCAAATCCTGTCTACCCAGTATGACCTTAGTCAAATGACAAATTTCTTGTTGCCTCAAATTTCTCATCTGTATTGTTAGAAAATATGAAGATTTCCTCACCCTCTCTTTTAGGATTATCCTGAGGATTAGATGAGATAATGTACATCAAATGCTTAGTATAATGACTGCACACAGAAGGAGCTAAGTGTTAACTGCTGTCATTACTCATTATAATCATTATTACAAAGGACTTTGACTTTTCTGGGAGAAGGAATGTCTGTCTGTTGCCTCCATTGCTTTCACAGCAACCTCGTGATGAGGGCATGACTCATCTGACACCTGAAGACACGGGGCTCTGGGAGATTTCTGGCCCCAGGTCATAAAGTGAGAAGGAGGCAGAGCCGGGATTCAGACTGAGGTGCTCTGATTGCAAAACCACTGAGGAGAGAGTAGAGAGAAGAGATGGCTGCAGGCAATCTTCCAAGCCCACCACCCCCCAAATCCACTCCAGCCCTGAGGTCCACTCAGACAGACAAATTTCTTGTGGCTAAAACCAGGTGAGGGATGGCTGGTGATCATGCTGCAGAGACATGTTCGGCTCCCTGCTTCCCTTCTGCCCCCTCCCCTTACTCCTTTCTGTCCCCAGGAAACGAGGATCTTTGTCCCTCGCACCAGGCCCCCCAGGAGAACATTGCCTTCCCCCAGCTCAGCTACTGCCTGGGCCTCTGCAGGTAAACTGCAATTTCCATCTGTTTGAGATGTTACCACAATGCTTGCAGGAAGGGGCCTTTGTCACAGGTGCCTCCTGAGGTAGGTGAGGTGGGAGGGCGGGGGAAGGGCATTGATGCCCAGATGTGATAACACCTACAGGAGACTGAAATGGAGGACTGGAGCTCACACACGCTTATTTGTCCTTTGATCGGCTGTCATCCACTCACAGACGTCCATCAATGCCAGGCACTGTTTTAGGTGCTGGGGTGCTTCCTGAGTGANATGCTTGCAGGAAGGGACCTTTGTCACAGGTGCCTCCTGAGGTAGGTGAGGTGGGAGGGCGGGGGAAGGGCATTGATGTCCAGATGTGATAACACCTACAGGAGACTGAAATGGAGGACTGGAGCTCACACACGCTTATCTGTCCTTTGATCGGCTGTCATCCACTCACAGACGTCCATCAATGCCAGGCACTGTTTTAGGTGCTGGGGTGCTTCCTGAGTGACCATACTGGACACAGTTCCACCTGTCTGATCACAGTCCTTGTTTCCGTGAGACCCACAGACATCATCAAGTCTGAGAAGTGCTGTTATTGGGCATTTGGCCCCTGCATGCAGAAATGGGAACCCTGGTTAGGCGGGGAGATTAAGCAGTAAACAGGACTGACCCAGCTCCTCCCCTTGCCCGCTTCCCTTCCTCATCACCTGATCCCACCCCTCAGCCAGGATATTGAGAGCCCAGTCCATCCCCAGTCCATCCCCAGCATCCTCAGAAGCCCTCCTGAAGGCCACGAAGATGAGCTGGCTCTGCCTCTCTGCAGCCCTTCTCCTTCTCCTGGGCACCCTGATGACCAGCACCCCAGTGGGTGACACCAGCTGCAAGGGCGATGGTAAGTCCTGGCTCACCTCTCCTCTACAGATTGGAGTGGGTTGATGAGGGGAGTCCATGAAAGGGGCTGGGGAACAGGGATAGGGTGGACACTGCCAACCCTCTCCGGATTTCTCCTGAGAAATCGGGCAGTTTTAACTCCAGGGATGTTTGCTGACTTTCAGAAAGAAATCATCATGTTTCCAGCATAAAAAAAGTTTCCTGCTCAACTATATGACAGCAGGGACCTGATCTCTGAGACTCTCTGTTCCTAGTCTCTGCCTTGTCCTTGAACCTCACTGTAGTGTAATGAAAAGATCAGTACTTGATCCTTGTTCTGGTTCCTGGCCCAGACATCCTGTTTGGGATTGGCCGTCTTTTGTAAGGTAGTGTGATGAGTCAAAGAAAGGGACCCAGAGTAGTTTCAGGATGGGGCTTGTCTCCAAAAAAATCTCATCAGGTGATCAGAGAATTAGAACTCTAAACCCTTAGTACTTCTGGGGAGAGGGGAGGGGAGGTACTGAGACTGAGTTCAATCACCAGTGATCAATGATTCAATCAATTTGCCTACCTATTGAAGCCTCAGTAAAATTGCCTAACACCGCAATTCAAGTGAACTGACTTGTGGGATGCCCAGTGGGCATTTTAGAACTGGTTGGAGAAGGCAATGGCACCCCACTCCAGTACTCTTGCCTGGAAACTCTCATGGACGGAGGAGCCTGGTAGGCTGCAGTCCATGGGGTCGCTAAGAGTCGGACACGACTGAGCGACTTCACTTTCACTTTTCACTTTCCTGCAGTGGAGAAGGAAATGGCAACCCACTCCAGTGTTCTTGCCTGGAGAATCCCAGGGATGGGGGAGCTTGGTGGGCTGCTGTCTATGGGGTCGCACAGAGTCGGACACGACTGAAGTGACTTAGCAGCAGCAGTGGTATAGGTAGGGACACCAAGTATTTGCTGTCAGGGACAAAACCCAGACTAGCTCTTCCCTGTGACTGAGTGACTGTGGCTCAGGAGCCAGGGGTGTAATTAGTGTGAGTCTGTGCTCCCAACAATGATTATCAATTATCTACTTTATAAGAATTCCTCGGCAGAATCAGGTACTCTATCAAATGGAATGTGACATGATTATATTATAGTGACTTTAGTAGTTACATGCTGTGTGTTCTGGGGCAAGTCATCTTTGGTTTCCTCACTTGAATGGGGGGCGGGGTTACCTGTTACACAGGTTCTTTTAAGGGATGACCAATCATGAATGTTGAGAGTTTAATCACATTTCATGGACTTTCCAAGTGGTGTGAACGGTAAAGAACCCACCGGCCAATCCAGGAAACATTAGAGATGTGGGTTCGATCCCTGGGTTAGGAAGATCCCCTGGAGGAGGGTACGGCAACCCACTCCAGTATTCTTGTCTCAAGAATCCCATGGACAGAGGAGCCTGGCAGGCTACAGTCCATGGGGTTGCCAAGAGTCTAACACGACTGAAGCGACTTAGCACGCACAGTCACATTTCATAACCAGTGATGTACATTTTCCATCAACATATCTTCATCTGGAAGATCTGGAAGAGTTACTCTACCTACCTTTCCCTTCCCTGCTTCAAATATCTTGGTATCAAATAATGATTATTTCTCTATCATTAAAATTAATTAGAAAGGCAGGGGTAGGGGCAGGCAGCTGAGTTTCTGCTCTGCCTGAGACAACTGCAGGGAGAGCCAGGTTCTCTTGTGGGGTCAAGGTTATTTTTTCCAGACTGGAACAATGTTAGTCAAAACTCAAAGCCCTTCCTTTTGTCCCCTATGTCTATTATTTTATTATCTTCTCAAGATATAGAATGTTAGTGCTGGATTCATAGTTATGTTGACTTGCCTCATCGTCAAACAGCGATTGAATGATATCCATTCTATTCAACAGCTGTGTTCTTGGCTTGGACATGGAATGGGAAGTTGATTTCTTTAACAAATACCTCTCAAGTCCCTAAAAGCATTGTTCTTGATGTAGGGAAACAGCTGTACACAAAATAGCAAAATAACTTGCCTCCTTGAAAGTGAAAGTTGCTCAGTCATGTCAGACTATTTGTAACCCCACGGACTATACAGTCCATGGAATTCTCCAGGCCAGAATACTGGAGTGGGTACCCTTCCCCTTCTCCAGGGGATCTTCCCAACCCAGGGATCGAACCCAGGTCTCCCGCATTGCAGGTGGATTCTTTACCAGCTAAGCCACAAGGGAAGCCCAACTTGCCTCCTTGGAGGGAGATAGATCATAGAGAAAGGGAAAAGTCCTCTGCCAGATGGCAATGAGTGATGTGAAGAAGAAGAGTGAAGGGGATAAAGGAGGCTGTACTAATTCTATTAGGGTCAGGGAAACACTCTGGAATAAGGAGACCTTGAACAGAGGCTGCCAAAAATGAGCTTGGTGTGTTTGCGCAGCAGCCAGGACCAGGGTGGCTGTAGCTGAGTGGGTGAGGAGAGGGGAGTGGAAGGGGATGAGGCAGAGAGGCCACAGGGGCAGGTCATGAGGAGCCTTGTAGGACTTTATAAGAATCCAAATTTGACTCTGAGAGAGCTGAGGAGTCACTGAGGGACAGTCATGGGAGCCATGCAATAGGACTCAAGCTTTAAGGGAATCCCTGAGGCTGCAGAGCAGAGTGTCTCCAGGAGATGAAGGGCGGAGACAGAGGTCTGGGGAGCAAGACGCTGCAGTGGCCCAGGTGAGCAGTGATGGAGCAGGTACCCGTATTGTTTGCTGGGTCCATCTCAGTTCTCTTGAAGGACATGGATGACTTGCTCTGTTGAGGGTTTGATGGAGGCTTCATTACCTAGTCATGATGCATTAAATCACTAGCCACTAGAGACTGTTCAACAGACAGCTCCTCTCCCCTCCCTAAGCTGGGCCGGGGGAGATCATGGAGGAGGGGAGCAACGAAAGTTCCAACCCTCTCTTTGGTCAGGCAGTAGCCAATCTTGGGTCACCTAGGGGCTCTCCAGTAGTTACTCCCCTTCCCATAACAAAAGACAGCTTTAGAATTTCAGGGTTTTAGGAGCTCTTTGCCAGGAATGGCACAAAGAACAAATACTTCTTTATCATAAACTGCAATGTCAATATTCCATTATTCCAGTGTCTAGGAGGTGATCCCTGTTAACACACTGGTTTGTTTTCTTCCATGATTCTGCAGCATGATTCCTTCACACTTTCTTCTCTTTTTTTTGGTTACTTCTCCATTGTTTCTTTCCATTTATTTTTTCTTTTTATTTATTTTTTAGTTGAAGGATAATTGCTGTACATAGTTTTGTTGTTTTCTGTCAAATCTCAACATGAATTGGCCATAGGGATACATATATCACCTCCCTCTTGAACCTCCTTCCCATTTCCCTCCCCATCTCACCGCTCTGGGTTGATACAGAGCCCCTGTTTGAGTTTCCTGAGCCATACAGCAAATTCCCATTGGCTATCTATTTTATATATGGTAATGTAAGTGTCTATGTTCTTTCCATACATCTCACTCTCTCCTCCCCTCTCCCCGTGTCCGTAAGTCTAGTCTCTATGTCTGTTTCTGCACTGCTGCCCTGCAAATAAATTCTGCAATACCATTTTTCTAGATTCCGTATATATGTGTTAGTACATGGTATTTATCTTTCTCTGTTTGACTTACTTCACTCTGTGTAATAGGCTCGTCATCTGCCTCATTAGAACAGTCTCAAATGCGTTCCTTTATATGGCTGAGTAATATTCCACTGTGTATATGTACCACAACTTCTTTATGCATGCATCTGTCAGTGGACATCCAGGACGCTTCCATGTTCTAGCTACTGTAAGTAGTGCTGCAATGAACGATGGGATACATGTGTCTTTTCCAGGTTTGGTTTTCTCAGGGTGTATGCCTAGGTCCCCATATGACCTAGTGCTGGGTCATATGGGGGTTTTATTCTTAGTTTTTAAGGAATCTGCGTATTGTCTTCCGTAGTGGCTGTATCAGTTTACATTCCCACCAACAGTGCCAGAGCGTTCCCCTCTCTCCGCACCTCCTCCAGCGTTTATTGTTTGCAGACTTTTTGATGACGGCCGTTCTGACTGGTGCCTTCACACCTTCTTTTTTGGCTGCACACACAGAGATGTACAAGTACATGTACATGACACACACATGCTTTTGTGAGTGTGTGTGTGTATGTGTGTGACTTTACTTCCCCAATCAGGGATTGAACCTGTGCCCCTTAACCAGGGGACCATCAGGGAAGTCCCTTCACACATTTTTTTTTTTAACAGTGGAAACTTTCAACCTTTCACTTAAGTACAGAGAATAGTATTATAAAATCCATTTAGTCATCATTCAGCTTAAACAGTTACTGACGAGGAGAGTATTATTGACGTAGGTCCTCTTATTTTTCATGAATTGTTTTGAAGCTAATCTGAGGCATCGTGCTAATCGATCCATATATAATTCATGAAGGAGATATAATTTTTTACAGATTACCATGTCATGGTCATTGGAGAAGGAAATGGCAACCCACTCCAGTATTCTTGCCTGGAGAATCCCAGGGACGGGGGAGCCTGGTGGGCTGTTGTCTATGGGGTCGCACAGAGTTGGACACGACTGAAGTGACTTAGCATATCATGGTCATGGCACAACATTAACAGTAACGTGAATGGCCTTTTAATTCTTTACAACCCACGCCCCACCACTCTATTGCAGACAAGCTGATTGTTGCAGTTGTTGACCTTGTACTCAAGCTATAACGAGTATCTGCATAACTGACCCAAGGTTCCTGCCATCCTTGCAGTCCTGCGGCCTCACTTCAGCCTGGAGCCTCCATACAGGGGTCCCTGCAAGGGTGTGAACATCAGGTACTTCTTCAATGCCAGCTCCATGTGCTGGGAGCCCTTTATATATGGTGGGGGTGATGGAGAACAACTTCCTGAGGGCAGCGGACTGCAGGAGGACCTGCAGTGGCTCTCTTGGCCACTGAGGTAAGACAGGGGGTAGGCAGGGTGAGGGAAAGGCTGGGGTAAGAGCTCAGGGGGGCACACAGAGCCTCAGAACCCCACAGTGCCTTTTTCCCTCCCCGCCACCCAGGAGAAGTGGCTGCAGTGTCTGGTGAAACCACATACTGAGCATGTCTTCCAGGGGCCAGCTTGGCAGAGGGTCACTGCTACAAACCCCATCATGATGATCTGAGCCTACTCACATGCTCCCCTTTCTCAGATGGGAACACTGAGTCAGCACCTCATGGAGCAGGTCCACAGTGCTAGGCTTTTCCAGCTAGGCTTGGAAAGCTCACTTTCTTCTTGCTGGTCACCCGGGTCCTAGGGATTGCTCATCTCTGGGGTGGTCGAGGACATGTCAGGATGAACGGTGTCCAGGTCTGGGGCTTCAGAATTGTCAATCAGCAAGCTCCTTTCTTTTTTGTGGAGAATCTGTGAACTGTGCTCTGCTGAGATGCTGACGTCCAAGGAGGACCCACGCAGGGCTGGGTTCTGGCTGCTTCTGAAAGAATCCGGCCTTCTCCTCTTCCTTCTCAGCGCTGCCCTCCTCAGCAGAGGTTCATCTCTTTGCTCCCTCCCATAGCTCTGCTTGCTTTGGTCCTGTCTCCTCCGGTCAGCTCTAAGGACCAGGAGGGCTAATCTTCACTGTGTGCCCAGCACTTAGCATAGTTCCTGGCACAAAGCAGGCAGTCCATTAATATTTGAGGTACGGAAGAGGAATGCCGATGAGATAGAAGCAAGCATCTAGTCCTACCCCTCATCCTCACTGCATCCTTACCTTCACCCTCCTCCCCACCACAACTTTTATCCTTGTGGGTGTTGGGATACTTTTGGGAATTTTCAGTTCAGTTCAGTCGCTCAGTGCAGGCCTCCCTGTCCATCACCAACTCCCGGAGTTTACTCAAACTCATGTCCATTGAGTCGGTGATGTCATCCAACCATCTCTTACTCTGTACTTCCCTTCTCCTCCTGACCTCAATCTTTCCCACATCAGGGTCTTTTCCAGTGAGTCAGTTCTTCACATCAGGTGGCCAAAGTATTGGAGTATCAGCTTCAGCATCAGTCCTTCCAATGAATATCTGGGACTGATTTCCTTTAGGATGGACTGGTTGGATCTCCTTGCTGTCCAAGGGACTCTAAAGAGTCTTCTCCACATTTCAAAAACACCACATTTCAAAAGCATCATTTCTTGGTGCTCAGCTTTCTTTATAGTCCAACTCTCACATTCATACGTGACTGCTGGAAAAATCACAGCTTTCACTAAATGGACCTTTGTTGGCAAAGTAATGTCACTGCATTTTAATATGCTGTCTAGGTTGGTCATAGCTTTTCTTTCAAGGAGCAAATGTCTTTTAACTTCATGGCTGCAGTCATCGTCTGCAGTGATTTTGGAGCCCCCCCAAATAAAGTCTGTCACTGTTTCCATATCTATTTGCCATGAAGTGATGGGACCACCAGATGCCATGATCTTAGTTTTCTGAATGTTGAGTTTTAAGCCAGTTTTTCACTCTCTTCTTTCACTTTCATCAAGAGGTTCTTTAGTTCTTCTTTGCTTTCTTCCATAAGAGTGGTGTTCTGATTTCCTTTAGGATGGACTGGTTGGATCTCCTTGCTGTCCAAGGGACTCTCAAGAGTCTTCTCCACATTTCAAAAACACCACATTTCAAAAGCATCACTTCTTGGTGCTCAGCTTTCTTTATAGTCCAACTCTCACATTCATACGTGACTACTGGAAAAATCACAGCTTTCACTAAATGGACCTTTGTTGGCAAAGTAATGTCACCGCATTTTAATATGCTGTCTAGGTTGGTCATAGCTTTTCTTTCAAGGAGCAAATGTCTTTTAACTTCATGGCTGCAGTCATCGTCTGCAGTGATTTTGGAGCCCCTCCAAATAAAGTCTGTCACTGTTTCCATATCTATTTGCCATGAAGTGATGGGACCACCAGATGCCATGATCTTAGTTTTCTGAATGTTGAGTTTTAAGCCAGTTTTTCACTCTCTTCTTTCACTTTCATCAAGAGGTTCTTTAGTTCTTCTTTGCTTTCTTCCATAAGAGTGGTGTCATCTGCATATCTGAAGTTATTGATATTTCTACCGGCAATCTTGATTCCAGTTTGTACTTCATCCAGCCCAGCATTTCGCATGACGTACTCTGCATATAAGTTAAATAAGCAGGGTGACAGTATATAACCTTGACTTATTCCTTTCCCAATTTGGAACCAGTATGTTGTTCCATGTCCAGTTCGAACTGTTGCTTCTTGATCTGCATACAGATTTCTCAAGAGGCAGGTGAGGTGGTCTGGTATTTCCATCTCTTTCAGAATTTTTCCACAGTTTGTTGTGATCCACACAGTCAAAGGATTTGGCATAGTCAATAAAGCAGAAATAGATGTTCCTTGACTTATTCCTTTCCCAATTTGGAACCAGTATGTTGTTCCATGTTCAGTTCTAACTGTTGCTTCTTGACCTGCATACAGATTTCTCAAGAGGCAGGTGAGGTGGTCTGGTATTTCCATCTCTTTCAGAATTTTCCACAGTTTGTTGTGATCCACACAGTCAAAGGATTTGGCATAGTCAATAAAGCAGAAATAGATGTTTTTCTGGAGCTCTCTTGGTTTTTTGATGATCCAACAGATGTTGGCAATTTGATCTCTCGTTCCTCTGCCTTTTAAAAATCCAACTTGAACAACTGAAATTTCACGGTTCATGTACTGTTGAAGCCTATGATTTTGAGCATTACTTTGCTAGCATGTGAGATGAGTGCAATTGTGTGGTAGTTTGAACATTCTTTGCTATTACCTTTCTTTGGTATTGGAATGAAAACTGACCTTTTCCAGTCCTGTGGCCACTGCTGAGTTTTCCAAATTTGCGGGCATACTGAGTGCAGCACTTTAACAACATCACCTTTTAGGATTAGAAATAGCTCAATTAGAATTCCATCACCTCCACTAGCTTTATTCATAGTAATGCTTCCTGAGGCCCACTTGACTTCACACTCCAGGATATCTGGCTCTAGGGGAGTGATCACCCCATCATTGTAATCTGGGTCATGAAGATCTTTTTTGTATAATACTTCTGTATTTTCTTGCCACCTCTTCTTAATATCTTCTGCTTCTGCTAGGTCCATACCATTTCTGTCCTTTATTGTGCCCATTTTTGTATGAAATATTCCCTTGGTATCTCTAATTTTCTTGAAGTGATCTCTAGTCTTTCCCATTCTGTTGTTTTCCTCTATTTCTTTGCATTGATCACTGAGGATGGCTTTCTTATCTCTCCTTGCTATTCTTTGGAATTCTGCATTCAGATGCTTGTATCTTTCCTTTTCTCCTTTCTCTTTAGCTTCTCTTCTTTTCTCAGCTATTTGTAAGGTCTTCTCAGACAACCGTTTTGCCTTTTTGTATTTCTTTTTCTTGGAGATGGTCTTGATCACTGCCTCCTGTATAATATCACAAACCTGTGTCCATATTTCCTCAGGTACTCTATCAGATCTAATCCCTTGAATCTATTTGCATTTATTGCATTTATTTAATCCCTTAAATCTATTTGCATTTATTAAGTCCCTGCAAAGCAGTGTTCTCAGTAGCCAAAATATTGTCTTTCCCATTCTGTTGTTTTCCTCTGTTTCTTTGCATTGATCACTGAGGATGGCTTTCTTATCTCTCCTTGCTATTCTTTGCAATTCTGCATTCAGATGCTTATATGTTTCCTTTTCTCCTTTCTCTTTAGCTTCTCTTCTCTTCTCAGCTATTTGTAAGGTCTTCTCAGACAACTGTTTTGCCTTTTTGCATTTCTTTTTCTTGGGGATGGTCTTGATCACTGCCTCCTGTATAATATCACAAACCTCTGTCCATATTTCCTCAGGTACTCTATCAGATCGAATCCCTTGAATCTATTTGCATTTATTGCATTTATTTAATCCCTTAAATCTATTTGCATTTATTGCATTCTTCTCAGACAACTGTTTTGCCTTTTTGCATTTCTTTTTCTTGGGGATGGTCTTGATCACTGCCTCCTGTATAATATCACAAACCTCTGTCCATATTTCCTCAGGTACTCTATCAGATCGAATCCCTTGAATCTATTTGCATTTATTGCATTTATTTAATCCCTTAAATCTATTTGCATTTATTGCATTCATTTAATCCCTTAAATCTATTTGCATTTATTAAGTCCCTGCAAAGCAGTGTTCTCAGTAGCCAAAATATGGCAAAATATCTTGCCTTTTTCGAGGGAGACAGATAATAGCAAAGAAGGGGGGAAACCCTATGGTAAGTTATGAGTTTTTTGAAGGTGGAGAGTGATGGGGAGAAAGGATGTGCTCTTTCTGTAAGGGTCAGAGAAACTCTGTGAAAAGGAGAGGTTTGAGTGGAGGCTTTGTTTCAAGAGCACTCATGACCATGTCTGTTGGAGCCGAGTGGAATGGAGGGGAGTGGAAGGGAATGAGGCAGAGAGGCCATGGGGACAAGTTATGCTTGTGAGACCCAGTGAGTCAGAACTTGACTCGGAACGATGGGGAGTCATGAGGATTTGGCAATGGGAGCCACGGGATAGAACTGCGATCTTCGAGACTGCAGTGTAGGCTGCCCTCTAGAGGGCGAAGGAGAGAGACAGAGGTCCCGCGAGGAGGCTGCTGTGGTCCAGGTGAGTCAGGATGGAGCCTGTACCTATGTTGTTTTCTGGATCGATGTCAGGGCTTTGGAGACATGAATGTCTTCTCTTTGAGCTTTTTATGGAAGTGTCTTTACCCACTCACGATACATTCGATCATTAGCCATTGGTGATTGTTTAATCTACAGAGTCAAAGGGCTTCATTAGCAAGATGAAGATTTTATTGTGCTGTATACTTTTATTCTTCAAATATCTCACTGTTGGGATTTTACCAGAAAAAAATATATATGTATATGAAAGAAGTACCAAGGTTTAGGAACTCTTCCAGGAAAAGGATGAAAAACAAACACAATATTTCTTATTATAAATCACAGTATCAATATAGCGTACCCAGCTGAACAATTACTGACATGCGGTGAATACTTTTTACCTGTGTCGTACTCTGTGTTTTTTGGCAGTGTTTTGAAGCTAATCAAAGGAATCATACCAATTAATCTTAAAATACTTCGTGAAGGAGATATGAATTTGTACATGATTGCCACATCACGGTCATAACTAGCAATATGAAAATAAGGTCCCAGGAAGCAGGTTGTCAAGTGGCTTTTCAGTCTGACCAGCCCTGCCACCCTAACATTCTCTACTGCAAACCAGCTGGTGGCTTCAGTTGTTGACCTTGTAGGCTGAGCTGTGATGACTATCCTCATATCTGACCCACTGCCTCTGCAATTCCAGAGGCTTCTCAGATGGTCTTTCCCAGCTGAACAATTACTGACATGCGGTGAATACTTTTTACCTGTGTCGTACTCTGTGTTTTTTGGCAGAGTGTTTTGAAGCTAATCAAAGGAATCATACCAATTAATCTTAAAATACTTCATGAAGGAGATATAAATTTGTACATGATTGCCATATCACGGTCATAACTAGCAATATGAAAATAAGGTCCCAGGAAGCAGATTGTCAAGTGGCTTTTCAGTCTGACCAGCCCTGCCACCCTGACATTCTCTACTGCAAACCAGCTGGTGGCTTCAGTTGTTGACCTTGTAGGCCGAGCTGTGATGACTATCCTCATATCTGACCCACTGCCTCTGCAATTCCAGAGGCTTCTCAGATGGTCTTCAGTCACGAGTCCCTGCAAGGACTGGAAGATCAGGTATTTCTGCAATGCCAAGACTGGACACTGGAGACCTTTATATATGGTCGCTGTTTGGGGGATCAGAACAACTTCCACGCATCACAGGACTGCGTGAAGTCCCGCTGACATGTGTCCAGGTCCCAGAGGTGAGATAAATGACAGGGCAGTTTGAGAGGGGAAGGGCTGGGGAAGCAGGTGGAGCTCAGGGCGCCATGCACCGTTCACCCTACATGGTGTCTTTCCTCCTCGCTGTGTCCCAGAAGAAGTGGCTGAATTGTCCTGTGAAGCCACACACTGAGCACGTCCTTCAGGACAGCTTGGCAGAAGGCTGTCCGCTGGAATGTCCATCGTGATAACCGGAGCCTACTCACATGCTCCCCTCTCCAAGATGGGAACACTGAGTCAGCTTCTCCAGGAAGCCTGTCTGTAGTGCTTCTGTGCACCCAACCTAGGCTTGCAAAACTCACTAACTTCTTGTTGGTCATCCCAGCCCCGGGAAGACTGCGCATGCACATTTCCAGGACAGTTTAGGATCCGTCACGGTGACAGGTGTCCAGGTCTGGGGCTTCAGTGGTGTCCATCAACAAGTCCCATTCTTTGGGCAGAGGACCTGTGATCTGTGCTCTCTCCGACAAGGATCCATGCAGAGCTGGACTGTGGCTGCTTCTGAAACAGTCAGTCTCCTCCAAGTCCAACTCAAGGCTACACTCCCCAGCAGAACTTTGCCTCTTTCCTTCCACCCGTGGGACTATATACCTTGGTGCTGTCTCATTCTCTTGGCTCCAAGCTCCATGAGAGCAAGTCTTCACTTTATCGTAGCTCTTAGCACAGTTCCTGGCACAAAGAAGACTGTTCATGATTATTTGAGGAAGGAAGGGATGCAGGAACACATCATTCAAACCTGAGAACTGTAGAGCCTACGGTTTTTGCCAGGAGTTTTGTCTTTACCCCCGTTCTCCATACTCCATCTTCACCTTATCCCCCTCCCCACCATCGCCTCGCTCCTTGTGGATGGCCAAGGAAGAATCTCTGGTATCTGGTTCTTGGTGTAAGTGTTGGGATAGACCTTTTCAGAAAAGAAGCCACCCCCCCCCCTACAATGATGTTGCATTTTCTTTTCTGTATTTTCAAACTGTCTAACTTACATTTTAATAGATTCATATGCGAATTAAACTAACCGGAGTGGAGTCTGGTTGGTTGCAACCACAAACCGTAACCAACAGGGTTCAGGGAAATGGTGGTCCTTCTCACTGTTCTGCAGAGCAGTGCGCACCTCCCCCGTTTTCTTGTCCTCAGACGAGACCCTACCAGGTACAGAAAGGCAGTCCATCATAGCACCATGCGCGCTACACAAAGACTCGGGAGACAGAAAAATCGGCATGAAGGCTTTCGTTCTTTACTTCTTGGGCTAGGTCACGTTTGGGTGCAAGGTGTCCTCCTGGACTCTCAGAAGGAGTAAAGACATGAGGCTCAGTTCTCCACCTTTCTGAGGACTCCCTCTCCTGAAGGCATGCATGGGGATGGGGATTCTTACTTCAGGTAAAGAAAGGCAAGTACCTTTTTTGTGTTCCAGGCTCTGCCCTAGCATTTTGCCTGTGTTACTGTTTTCATCATCCTAGGAATCCTTCAAGGGAGGAAATAGAGGCAGGGAGATGGCTTTTAGCTGCTGTATTTGCTTCCTAACACTATAAGTCTCCACTGCCCCAAGCAGAGAGACTTTGATGATGCTTTTCTGCTCCTGCCTCTGGGAAGATGTCAGATGGAGACACCTTTGGAGGTCAGAGAGTATCTGTTTCATGACAGATGAGTAAAGTGAGGCATGGGGACCACAGCAAGCACAGTATTTCAATAAACAAGAGCACTGATGATGTCTCCTTGTGGATGGCCAAGGAAGAATCTCTGGTATCTGGTTCTTGGTGTAAGTGTTGGGATAGACCTTTTCAGAAAAGAAGCCACCCCCCCCCCCACAATGATGTTGCATTTTCTTTTCTGTATTTTCAAACTGTCTAACTTACATTTTAATAGATTCATATGCGAATTAAACTAACCGGAGTGGAGTCTGGTTGGTTGCAACCACAAACCGTAACCAACAGGGTTCAGGGAAATGGTGGTCCTTCTCACTGTTCTGCAGAGCAGTGCGCACCTCCCCCGTTTTCTTGTCCTCAGACGAGACCCTACCAGGTACAGAAAGGCAGTCCATCATAGCACCATGCGCGCTACACAAAGACTCGGGAGACAGACAAATCGGCATGAAGGCTTTCGTTCTTTACTTCTTGGGCTAGGTCACGTTTGGGTGCAAGGTGTCCTCCTGGACTCTCAGAAGGAGTAAAGACATGAGGCTCAGTTCTCCACCTTTCTGAGGACTCCCTCTCCTGAAGGCATGCATGGGGATGGGGATTCTTACTTCAGGTAAAGAAAGGCAAGTACCTTTTTTGTGTTCCAGGCTCTGCCCTAGCATTTTGCCTGTGTTACTGTTTTCATCATCCTAGGAATCCTTCAAGGGAGGAAATAGAGGCAGGGAGATGGCTTTTAGCTGCTGTATTTGCTTCCTAACACTATAAGTCTCCACTGCCCCAAGCAGAGAGACTTTGATGATGCTTTTCTGCTCCTGCCTCTGGGAAGATGTCAGATGGAGACACCTTTGGAGGTCAGAGAGTATCTGTTTCATGACAGATGAGTAAAGTGAGGCATGGGGACCACAGCAAGCACAGTATTTCAATAAACAAGAGCACTGATGATGTTGGTACTGTTACTCACTTCCTTGTAGACTTGGGCAAATTTCTAAACATCTCAGAGCATTAATTTCTTTAGTTATAAAGTAAGGACAATGCTTCTGCTTGTTAATGTTTCTAGCCAGAGACCACTGGAAACACTTCTATTCCTAGTTGAACTAGTTGGGTTTATTATCCACAGCAGGAAGGAACAGGAGTCATCTTGGAAAGCAATATGATCTCTCATTAAGAGAATGTTAAAACTTACAGGATGTGGGCTTGTGTTAGGTGATTTTGGGGAGAGTTCCCGGAGGCTAGCTCTGCTCTGGATGGATGGTGTTAGGAACGGGGCAGTTCTCTGATTGGGTATCTTAATCTTAACTCTAAGAAGGAAAGACTAGACGGAGTTTAGAGTTGCACTTGGTAAGTCAGTATCTGTCATGGGGCAGGAGAGGGGGACTTTTGGTCATTTTTGGTGGCTTCTTTAATTTAGCCATTTGTGTGTAAACATGAGTGTAGAGTATCCTATTTTTGTCACGACATATCATGATCACAGAATACCCTTGTTTGATGTTGCTGTTTTGTGAAATATTTACATTCAGCAGGAGAACTAAAGGCCAGCGGTGGTGCCAGGGCTGCTCCTGGAATGGGCTGACTATTATCTGTCTCTTATACACATCTAGATGTGTATAAGAGACAGGGGCAGGACAGGGGGACTTTTGGTCATTTTTGGTGGCTTCTTTAATTTAGCCATTTGTGTGTAAACATGAGTGTAGAGTATCCTATTTTTGTCACGACATATCATGATCACAGAATACCCTTGTTTGATGTTGCTGTTTTGTGAAATATTTACATTCAGCAGGAGAACTAAAGGCCAGCGGTGGTGCCAGGGCTGCTCCTGGAATCAGAGGTTGCTTTTCTCTTTCTCTGTGAAACTCAGAGCATTATGATGAGAAGTAAGAGAATATGATATTTGTAAAATGCTTTGCACAAGTGTTGAAACTAAGTCCTCAGTGAATGACTGGTCTGATAACATTAATAGGAGCAAATAAATCACAAATTATTACCAATAATTTGTTTAATTAATAATCATTAATATGTAACAATTAAAAAATTAACTATTATTTTATAACAGTTTAGTGTTACAGATTTATTACTGATTAGAAGAGTTTGGCTTTCAGTAGGTTTGGATGTTGCTGTGTGATCTTGGGCAAGTCCTTTCACCTCTCTGAGCCAAAGGTTCTTTTTTGGCAAAATAAGGTGCTGGTATCTGTTTTGAGAAAAACAAGGACTCTGCTATTTTGAAAGTTACATTGATTTTGGTATAAAGTTCTTCAAACTCCTCAGAGCAACACACTTTTAAAAGAACATGGAGTATTAGTTTCCTTCGTTCCCAGTTTTTAAAATGTGCGGTCCAGTGCATTTAAAAAAGGGACAAATAAGCATTTGGAGGGGGGATGTCATATTTCATATCCCCTTCAGAAAGCTCCCCACTATCCAAAGTGTCACTCTTTTCTGAAATGGTCCCTTTCTTCCTCTGCTGCTGCTGCTGCTAAGTCGCTTCAGTTGTGTCCGACTCTGTGACACCCCATAGACGGCAGCCCACCAGGCTCCCCCGTCCCTGGGATTCTCCAGGCAAGAAAACTGGAGTGGGCTTCCATTTTCTTCTCCAATGCAGGAAAGTGAAAAGTGAGTCAAGTCGCTCAGTCGTGTCCGACTCAACGACCTCATGGACTGCAGCCCACCAGACTCCTCTGTCCATGGGATTTTCCAGGCAAGAGCGCTGGAGTGGGTGCCACTGCCGTCTCTGTTTCTTCCTCAGAGGTAACCTAAAGCACCTTTCCTTCAGCGACAGGCCTCACTCAGTTTGAGTCCCTTGCCCACCCCATGCTGCCCTTTATTTGACCTTCTGGGTCTCGGGTTTGGGGATTTCTGCTGGTTCTCTTTGGGATCAAGTCACCTGTTCCTTGGGGCTTCCAAGGTGGCGCAGTTGTAAAGAATCCGCCTGCCAGTGCAGGAGATGCAGGGGACCAGGGTCAGTCCCTGCGTCGGGAAGATCCCTTGGAGAGGAAAAACGACAACCCAGTCCAGTATTCTTGCTTGGAGAATCCCACGGACAGAGGATCCTGGAGGGCTACAGTCTATAGCGGTGGCGGAGTCCGACCCGACTGAACACAAACACCCCAGCATGAATCTGAGTGCACTCCGGGAGCTGGCGATGGACAGGGAGGCCTGGCGTGCTGCGATTCATGGGGTCGCAACGACTGAGCGACTGAACGGAACGGACCTGACCTGTTCCCCAGCCGTCAGAAACCGCTCATTACGGCCCTCTGGTGGCCGCCTGGGGAAGTGCGATCTCCGCCTGAAGCTGCGCACACTTCCTCCGTTAGGACGGAACACTGAAGTCTTTTGGTAGCCGCCTTTAAAGGTTGTAGTTGTTGCTAGCTTCTGGCTTGGGGGCTGTCTGTGTGCCAGAAGAAAGCTGTGAACTGCAGTGCACGAGGCTGAAGGTCCAGTTGGCAGCTGGGTTGCTGTTGTTCAGTCGCTCAGTCATGTCCGACTCTTGGCGACCCCATGGACTGCACGCAACTCTCCAGGTTTCTCTGTCCATCACCAGCTGCCGGAGCTTGCTCAAACTCATATTCATAGAGTCGGTGATGTCAGCCACCCATCTCTTCCTCTGTCATCCCCCTCTCCTCCTGCCTTCAGTCTTTCTTAGCATCAGGGTCGTTTCCAGTGAGTTGGCTCTTTGTATCAAATTTCCAAAGTACTGGAACTTGAGCTTTAGCATCAGTCCTTCCAATGAATATTCAGGGTTGATTTCCTTTAGGATTGACTGGTTTGATCTCCTTGCTGTCCAAGGGACTCTCAAGAATCCTCTCCAACACCACAGTCTGAAAGCATCAATTTGTTGGCACCCAGCCTTCTTTACGGTCTAACTCTGACATCCATACATGACTACTGGAAAAACCATAGGTTTCACTAGACGGACCTTTGTTGGCAAAGTAATGTCTCTGCTTTTTAATATGCTGTCTAGGTTTATTGTAGTTTTTCTTCCAAGGAGGAAGTGTTTTTTAATTTCATGGCTGCAGTCACCATCTGCAGTGATTTTGGAACCCAAAAAATCAAGTCAGCTACTGTTTCCACTGTTCCCCATCTATTTGCCATGAAGTGATAGGACCAGATGCCATGATCTTTGTTTTCTGAATGTTGAGCTTTAAGCCAACTTTTTCACTCTCCTCTTTCACTTTCATCAAGAGGCTCGTTAGTTCCCCTTCACTTTCTGCCATAAGGGTGGTGTCATCTGCATATCTGAGGTATTGATATTTCTTCCAACAATCTTGATTCCAGCTTGAGCTCCATCCAGCCCAGCATTTCGCATGATGAACTCTGCATATAAGTTAAATAAGCAGGGTGACAATATACAGCCTTGACGTACTCCTTTCCCAATTCAGAACCAGTCTGTTGTTCCATGTCTGGTTCTAACTGTTGCTTCTTGACCTCCATATAGGTTTCACAGAAGGCAGATCAGGTAGTCTGGTATTCCAGTCTCTTTAAGAATTTTCCACAGTTTGTTATGATCCACACAGTCAAAGGATTTAGCATAGTCAATGGAGCAGAAGTAAATGTTTCTCTGGAATTCTCTTGCTTTTTCTATGATCCAGTGAATGTTAGCAATTTGATCCCTGGTTCCTCTGCCTTTTCTAAATCCAGCTTGAACATCTGGAATTTCTCAGTTCATGTACTGTTGAAGCCTGGCTTGAAGGATTTTGAGCATTAGCTTGCTAGTATATGAAATGAATGCAGTTGGCTGCAGAGTTTGAATGTTCTTTGGTATTGCCCTTCTTTGGGACTAGAATGAAAACAGATCTTTTCCAGTCCTGTGGCCACTGCTGAAATTTGGAATTTCCCAAATTTGCAGAACATATTGAGTGCAACACTTTAACAGCATCATTTTTTTAGGATTTGAAAAAGCTCACCTGGAATTCCATTACCTCCACTAGCTTTGTTTGTAGTGATGCTTCCTAAGGCCCACTTGACTTCACACTCCAGGATGTCTGGCTCTAGGTGAGTGATCACACCATCGTGATTATCTGGTCATTAACATCTTTTTTTGTACAGTTCTTCCATGTATTCTTGCCACCTCTGTTTAATATCTTCTGCTTCTGTTAGGTCCATACCATTTCTGTCCTTTATTGTACCCATCTTTGCATGAAATATTTCCTTGGTATCTCTAACTTAATACTTATTGATAAAATTAATTAATAAATTATTAATTATTGTTGATAAAATTAAAATTATTGATAAAAGTTAAATAACTTTTATATTTGCAGTATTACTATTACTCTTATCTATCTAACATTCATTAAAAGGTTACTCTGCCAGTGCTTGGACAGACAAAGCATTTAACAAATACAACTCTTTTATTCTCATCATAACTCCATGAGATTGATAGAGAAAGAGAAAAGTGACTTCTAGTTCCAAGACCTGAGCTGGTACACAATGGTCCTTCTGTTTTTCTGCTCAACATAAACATTTTACAGAACCTCAACATCAAATGAGGCCATTCTGTGTTTGTGAAAGATCTAGAAAAAAATGGTACACTGGATAATCATATTTGAGCATTGACAAAAGGAGCTAAGTTACAGAAAGCAC
The DNA here is from genome assembly GCA_006410675.1 of Oreotragus oreotragus. NCBI lineage: Eukaryota > Metazoa > Chordata > Mammalia > Artiodactyla > Bovidae > Oreotragus > Oreotragus oreotragus. Next base: position 34,351 of record SJYX01006267.1, on the reverse strand, counting down.
CAACATGATCAAAGCACCTTCCCATCTTGAATGACTGCTACTTCCTGACCAAGTACCGCACTCAGAGCCTTGATCAAGCCTTCCCTTCTTAGATTTAAGATTATGATACTCAGTCGGAGAACTACCCCACTTCTTCACAGCCTTCATCCAGAGCAAAGACAGCTTCCTGAAACCCTCCACCAAATCACCTAATACCACCCACATCCTTTAAGTTCTTCCTAACCTTTTCTTAATAAGAGAGCATATTGTTTTCCAAGATGATTCCTGTTCCTTGCTGCAGTGAGTAACAAACCCAATGAGTTCAACTAGGAATGGAAGTTCATCTAGGAACAGGGGTGTTTCTATTGGTCTCTGGCTAGAAGTATTAACAAGTAAGATTGTTATTCTTATTTTATAACTGAATAAAGGAAAACTCAGAGATGCTGAGAAATTTGCCTAAGACTCTGAGGAAGTGAGTAACAGCGCCAGCAGCATCTGTGTTCTCATTTATTTCATTACTGTGGTTGCTGTGGTCCCTATGCCTCACTTGACTTATCCATCGGGAAAAAGATAGTCTCTGTTTTCCCAAGGTGCCTCCGTTCTACATCTTAGAGGCGGAGCTGGAAAACATCGTCAAAGTGGATCTACTTGGGAGGCTGGGAAGTTGCCGTGTTAGGAAATAAATGCAGCAGCCAGTGTCATCTCCAGGCCTCCATTTCCTCCCTTGAAGGATTCTTAGGAAGATTATAGAAAAATGCAGGGAAAATGCTAACACAAAGCCTGAGGCACTAAAAGGTAGTTGTCTTTCTGTAACTGAACTAAGAAGCCTCCTCCCTACATGTGACATCAGGGAATCGGATTTCTTAGAAGAGAAGACAACTGAGCCTCATGCCCATTCTCCTACTGCGAGTCCAGGAGGACAACCTGCTCTCAAACTTGACTGAACTTAGAAGAATGAAATAGAAGCTGTCATGTTGAGGTGTGTGTCTAGCACGTTTCTGTGTAGCTTGGTGTGGCTACTAAGAGGTCAGTGATGCTATAACGGGTTTGCTTCTTGTACCTGGTAGGGCATAGTCTCTGGACAGGGAAATGGGAGGTGCCCACTGCTCTGCAGAACAGTGAGAAGGACCATTATGTCCATGGACCTTATTGGCTAAGGTTTGTAGTTGCAAACAGCAGGCTCCACTCCAGTCAGTTTAATTTCAGTATGCATTTATTAAAATACAGTGTTTGAAGCTACAGAAAGGAAAATGCAGCATCATTCTGGGGATTAGGGGCTTCTTTATCCCACACTCTTCTCTCAGTATGGATGCTGAGAACAGGATGCTGGAAATACCACCTTGGCCACCGACAAGGAGAGCAGTGATGGTGGGCCAGGGGGATGAAGGTGAGGATGCCGCTTTATCCTGTGATAAAGCGCAGGCTCTGCAGTCACTCTGCTCATGGGTGCTCCTACATCCCTTCCTTCCTTCCTCCAATAGAACTGTCTCTTTGGTGTCAGGAACTGTGCTAAGTGCTTGGGACAAAGGGAAGACATGGTCTCATGGTGCTGAGAGCCAACTGGGTGAGACAGAAAAGGCCTGTAGACCACAGAAGAGAGGAATCAGGCAGGCTGTGCGGCGGAGGGTAGGGGAGAGAAAAACTGCCAGGAGACCGAACAGTGTAGAAGCAGCCACGGCCTAGCCCTGCAGGGGTCCTCCTCGGACTTCACATTTGCTGGGAGACACTCTTCGTGTGTCCTCTGCAAAAAGAAAGGAACTTGCTAAGTGCCACCATTTGTAGCCCCAGACCTGGACACTGGTCATCTTGACAGATCCTAGATTTTCCAAAACACATAGAACCAGAGTCCTCATGACCCGAACGGCCTACAAGAAAGAAGTGAACTTTCCAGGAGCATTGCAGACCTGCCCTGGAGGGCGGCTGAATCAGTGTTCCCATCTAAGAAAGAGGAGCATGTGATCAGGCTCAGATGATCACAAAGAGGCCTCCGGGGTTGACCTGCCATTCGCTCCCTGGAGATCTCGCTCAGTCTGTGGTTTCACAGGACACTGCAGCCTCTCCTGGCAGCAGCGAGGAGGAAGACCCTGTGCAGCGTGAATGGTGTGTGGCCCCCTGAGCTCCGCCCCTTTCCCCAGCCCTTCCCCTCCCACCCTGCCCTGCGCCCTGTCTTACCACAGGGAACCAGCCCCTTGACCGCAGGTCTTTATGCAGTCCTCTAACGTCAGGAAGTTGTTTTCATTCCTTCTGAGGCCGTCGTATGTAAACGGCTCACAGTGACCAGTCTTGGCATTGTAGAAGTACCTGGGCATCGAGGCTTTGGCGTCACCTACTGCTTTAGGCTCCAGGCAGAAGGCAGGCCTAGAATCTGCTGGAATGAGAGGGGCAATTGCCAGTTATGTGGACGGTCATCACAGCTCCGTACAAGGACAACAACTAGAACCACCAGTTTGTTTGGAATAGAGAATGTGGGGGGTCAAACTGAAAAGCCCGTTTGAAAACCTCCTTTTTTGGATGAATTATGAGTGTTGCCAGGGGTGACATGATGTAGTAATCATGTGCAAACGTATATCTCCTCATGAAGCCTTTTAAGAAAATTTGGCATAATGCCTTTGAGTAGCCTTAAAACATCTACAGGACTTCCCTGGTGATCCCGTGGTTAAGATGCAAGGTAATTGCATCTACTTGGTAATGCCTGAGTCCAAGGTTCAATCCCTTGTCAGGAAACTAAAGTCCCAAATGCTGTAGACACTCTGTCGACAGGCCATAACTACCGAGCCCAGGACCCACAACTAATAAGCAGCCCACCCAAATAAATACATAAATGCTCAAAAAAAAAAAAACAAACAAAAAAACCACACACACACACATGCCCTCCACAACTGTACAACAAAAGGACAAAGGTAAAAAATATTCCCTATATGTCAATAATTACTGGGTCTGGATACCTGAGTTTTATAATATTATTAATATTCTCTGTGTTATGTGTGTGGTAAAAGCTTTCCATTGTTAATAAAAATTGTGAAGGAATCATGCTATAATGGAAAAAGGCATGAAGAAAACATAACACGGTGTTTACTTCAGTTATTTCATGGGGATTCTATAAATGAATATTGATACTATATATTGTGTATATAAGGAGAAATATACATATTTGTTTTTTCATTGTTTTCCCGACACCGATCCTAAAAATCTTGGCATTTCTTTTGTGATGAGAGCAAAAAAAGTGTCTTTTGGTATGTGAAGTGGTTGAGTTTGGAAAGACTCGAATGAGCCCGGAATGGGCTCTGACTGCACAGGAAAGGACTGCCTACAGGAGGGTGGGCACGTTCATTCCTACCCTTCCCCTGGTCTTCTATCCACTGCTCCTCTCCGCTCAACCTCAGGGAGGGTAGAGGAGCTGTCTGTTGAACGATCTCCAATGGCTAATGATTTAATGCATCATGACTAAGTAATGAAGCCTCCATAGAAACGTCAACAGAGCAAGGCATTCATGTTATTCAAGAGACCTGGGATCCATCCAGGGAATAACATAGATACCCACTCAATGAGAACAATCGCAGCACCCTGCTCCCTGGGGCTTTGTCTCTGCTCTTTGGCCCCTCGAGGCCACTCTCTGAACTGCAGCCTGAAGGATTCTGTTATTATTCTGCCCTTTCGCAGGGCTCCATCACGACTAGTCCCTCAGTGCGTCCCTTTTTCTCTGAGAGTCAAATTCTGATTCTTAAAAAGTCCTACAAGCGTCCTCTCGACCTGCTCCCATGGCCTCTATGCCCCATCCCCTCCCACTCCTTTCCCCTCATATAAACCCTCTCATATCCAGCTACCCTGGTCCCTTCTGCTGCTCAGACACAACCAGGCACGTTATTTCTGCAGCTCTGCTCAGCGCCTCCTTATCACAGAGGGTTTCCTTGACCCTGTAGAGAAAAAGGACAGCATTCTTTCTCTGCCTCGCTCTCTGTCTTCAAGAAACTGATAACCTACCATAGGATTTCTCCATTTTGCTATTTTTATGTCACCCTCCAAGAAGGCAAATTATTTTGCCATGTTTTTTTCATAGCTGTGTCCCCATCCCGAAGAACAGTGCTTTAAAGGGACTTCCTAACTCCCATTTTCATTCTCTCCACAAGTGCAAGGTCATCAAATAGAATGGGTATAATTGATTTCCTTTTAGTACAAAATCACCTTGATGATGGGGCACATCAACATAAAGGTCAATCTCCCTCTAACATTCAGTCTCCTGAGAGGATAATAGTCTGTCCTGTTAATCGTTAACCCTGAAGCCTCTGAACCCAAATATCTATGGATTTTTATGGAGGTTTTCAATAGATAGCCACTTTGACTGAATTAGTGGCCATTACCGATTGATCTCTATCTCAGAGCCTGCCCCTCTCCCCAGAGGGGCTGGCAAGAAAGTGGTGAAATTTCCAACCTCTAAATGGGTGTTTGAGTTTTTTGGCAGACAACCCAGAACCTGAAGTTTCCTGGGTTGCTTTCCCTGAGTGGTCTCATGATCTATCAAAGAAAGTAAGTTCCAAGAGTTTCAGGATGCCTGGATCATGAACCAGGACAAGGATCAAATATAGATCAAATATATGATAATAAAATAATAGTCAAAAGAGGACAAGTGAAAGGGCCTAGAGACTTTACTCATATTTTCTCAGCCTAGGTCCCACGAGACAAACCACACAAGGGCTGTGTTTTTGTGCTCCTGAGGTTGATCTGCTCAGTGGTCCCATGTCTTTCTGCTTATTTTTAATAATAGAGGTATAATCATTATTTGAGCCCTCAATATGTTTTCCTGCAAGGATAAACTTCTTCAGATTAATGCATTGGTGGAAAATGGGCAAAATTGGTCATGAAATGTGAACAGAATCTTTATCTTCATGACTGGTAAACTGTTCAGAGAACTCAGGTAACATTTTCCCTTGTTTGCATGAGGAAACTGCAGATGACTTGCCCTAGGTCTACTTACCACACAAGCATGTGGGTGGTAGGGTCGGGACAAGTAACTATGACGTCACAACCCATCGATTACAATACCTGATTCTACCAGGAGTTCGGAAAATACAGCTTACTTGTCAGAGTTTCTGGATGCAGCGTCCTACTTTTATTACTTCCCCATCCCAAGCTTCATCTAAGCCCCCATCTCACAGGGCAGAGTGAGCTTGGGTTAAATCCCGACAGCAAGTATGTGGTGTCTCTACCAACATCAACCAATTCCCCAGATACCTGCTGGGCATCCCCCAGTCAGTTGACGCCTGATGTGAAATCCGTGCAGTTAGTGCAGATCTGACAGGTCGAGGGCTCAAGACTGTTCTCACTTGAGTGCCAGTCACGTGTTCCCTTGTCACTTACACCTGTGACTGAACGGTTAAAATGTGGAGGTTCCATGACCCCACTTCCAAGTTTAACAACTGAATGGAACTGATGACAAAACTTAGGAAAACCCTTACTGTTCTCAAATGAACATACATGAAAAATTCACAAATAGTGAAATGGAGGGGGAGGTGTAGGGCAAAGGGGGAGTGGAGGTGTGTGGAGCCTCCATGCCTCAGTGAGCACAGTACCCTCACATCACGTACCTGTGTTCACCACCCACGAAGCTCTCTGAACTTTAATATTTTTACATTTTTTTGAGGTTTCAAGAAGTAGGCTTATTGACTGAATCATTGGCCACTGGCTGTTGGCCGGTGGTGACTGATCCCAGTCTCCGTGCCCTTTCCTCTCCCCAGAGGTACAGAAAGTACAAACCTTTATTCTTCTCACTGAGTACTAATAGTTGAGTATTGAGTTTTGGGGACTCCTCTACTGTATGGTTCTTGAGTTTTGCTCCAGAAACCATCCTGTGACCTATGAAGGAAAGTAAATTTCAAGAGTTTCAGGAGGCCTGGTCCATGAAACAGCACAAGAATCAAACATAAGGATCAGTCAAAAAAAGGGAAAGGGCCTGGAGATTTTAGCAATGTTGTATCAGCCTTGGCCCCACAGCCTACCACACAAGGGCTGTTTCTTGCTCTCCCTGCCTTTGCTCTCCTCCGTGGTTCCACACCTTTTGATTAGTTTTAATAATAGAGGAGTGAAACTCCAGTACTTTGGCCACCTCATGCGAAGAGCTGACTCATTGGAAAAGACCCTGATGCTGGGAGGGATTGGGGGCAGGAGGAGAAGGGGACGACCGAGGATGAGATGGCTGGATGGCATCACGGACTTGATGGACGTGAGTCTGAGTGAACTCCGAGAGGTGGTAATGAACAGGGAGGCCTGGCGTGTTGCGATTCATAGGGTTGCAAAGAGTCGGACATGACTGAGCGACTGAACTGAACTGAGCTGAACCGTTATTCAATAAAGAAATATTTTTACTTGTCCAAAGCAAGTAGGCAGAGAATTTTTTTTTTTTCAGATTTAATACACCATAGTAGAAAATGGACAAATCTGGCCTTGAAATGTCAATAAACTATTTATTTACATGATTTGTCCTCTATTCAAAGAACTCAAGTAACATGTTTCCCCTGTTCAGATGAGGAAACTGCAGATGGCGGTCAGGAAAAGATACCATGAGGTCGCAACCCACTTGACACACCACCTGATTCTGCTAGGAACTTGAAATGCCGATAGCTGCTGAGGGTTTCTGGGTGCAGTGTCCTGCTTTCCCTATTCACCTCTCCCCAAACCTCATGGGAGCCCTCAAATCACAGGGAAGGTGAGTCTGTGTTTTTTCCTCAAGTGAAATATGTGCTTTCTGCACTAACACCATCTGGTTCCCAACATCCAATGGGAGAACCATAGTTAATTGACTTCTGACACAAAATCTGCGGAGTTTGGGCTGATGCCACAGGTTGGGGAATCTAGATTGTCCTCTCTTCAGAAGCCAGCCATGTGGTCTGGGGTCACTTGTGCTTCTGACCAAGTAAGTAAACATGAGAGTTTCCATGACCCCACCTCCATGCACAGTAATCAGTAGAACCTGTGACTGATCTCGGGAAAACTCTTACTGTTCTCAATCAATGTACAGGATAAAACTCAAAAAGAATGGAATGGAGGAGATCTGTAGGGCGGAGGGGGAGTGGAGACATGCGAAGCCTCCATGGCCTGGTTAGATGAGCACCCTCATATAACCTCCTTTTGTTCCTGGCCCGAACGCTCTCTGAATGCCAGTATTCTGGATTTTTAATTTGAAATGCCGATAGCTGCTGAGGGTTTCTGGGTGCAGTGTCCTGCTTTCCCTATTCACCTCTCCCCAAGCCTCATGGGAGCCCTCAAATCACAGCGAAGGTGAGTCTGTGTTTTTTCCTCAAGCGAAATATGTGCTTTCTGCACTAACACCATCTGGTTCCCAACACCCAATGGGAGAACCACAGTTAATTGACTTCTGACACAAAATCTGCGGAGTTTGGGCTGATGCCACAGGTTGGGGGATCTAGATTGTCCTCTCTTCAGAAGCCAGCCATGTGGTCTGGGGTCACTTGTGCTTCTGACCAGGTAAGTAAACATGAGAGTTTCCATGACCCCACCTCCATGCACAGTAATCAGTAGAACCTGGATCTCGGGAAAACTCTTACTGTTCTCAATCAATGTACAGGATAAAACTCAGAAAGAATGGAATGGAGGAGATCTGTAGGGCGAAGGGGGAGTGGAGACATGCGAAGCCTCCATGGCCTGGTTAGATGAACACCCTCATATAACCTCCTTTTGTTCCTGGCCCGAACGCTCTCTGAATGCCAGTATTCTGGATTTTTAANAAGAATGGAATGGAGGAGATCTGTAGGGCGGAGGGGGAGTGGAGACATGCGAAGCCTCCATGGCCTGGTTAGATGAGCACCCTCATATAACCTCCTTTTGTTCCTGGCCCGAACGCTCTCTGAATGCCAGTATTCTGGATTTTTAATGAGGTTTCACTAAATAGGCACATTGATCGAATCACTGGTCAGTGGTGACTGACATCAATCTCAGTGCCCTCCTCTTTCCCCACAGGAGCAGAAAGTTCAAACCTTTATTTCCTTTACGTATTGCTTTAATCACTTCATTTATTAAACCGGATCCCGCACTGGCAATCTTGGCACCTATGAAAGACAAAAATTCCACAATTTTCAGGAGTCTTAGACCATGAACTGGGACAAGGTTCAAATATGGATAATAAAATGATAGTCAAAAATGGACAAGGGAAAAGGCCTGGAGACTTTGCTAATATTATATCAGCCTTTTCCCAGGAGCCAGCCACACAAGGGCTGGCTTTCCCTGCAACTGCTCTGCTCAGTGGTCCCAGGTCTTTGTGATTTATTATTATAGTAGAGGGATAATCATTATTTGACACGTAAATATTCTTTCTCACCCCAAAGCAGTAGGTAGAAATATCTTTTCAAATGAACATATCCTGGTGGAAAATGAGCAAAATTGGCCATGCAATGTGAATAAACTCTTCGTATTTATGACTGGTAATAAGTTCCAAGAACCCATGTAACAGGTATCTGCTGTTCAGGTGATTTTCCCCAGGACACATGGCATGTGGGTGGCAGGGTCAGGACAAGATACTGCCCTGTCACAATCCATTTGATGTGCTATCCCATTCTCCCAGAAACTCTGAAAATACTGATAACTTGTGACAGCTTCGGGGTGCAGTGCCCTACTTTCATTACTCCCCTGTCTCCAGGGCTCACCTGAGCTCCCAAAGCACAGAGGGAGTGAATCTGGGTTTCCCTGACATCACATCTGTGGTGTCTCTAGAAACAACATGCAATTCCTCCAAACACCCACTGGGTGTCCCACAGAGCAACTTAATTCTGATAAGAAATCAGGGGAGTTAGTAGAGTCTGCATGTTGAGGGCTCAAACTGTCCTCAGCTCAGATGATAGCTGTGTTGTTCTGATTCACTCATGATTTGACAAAGTGTCTAAACTGGGAAGTTCCATTACCCCACCTCAGTGTTCAATAATGCAATAGATCTGATGACCAAACTCAGGAAGCCCACTCTCATAGGGATCTCATGTTATCATAAAGGGTAAATCTTGGCACAGCAATGTGAGAGGTGCAGGGGAAAGTGGAAATGGCGGTGTGGGGAGCCTCCATGTGCTGGAGAACACGACCCTCACATCATCGCCATGTGCTGCCACTCCAAATGCTCTCTGAATGCCCACATTCATGCATTCCTATTGAGGTTTCACTAAACAGACGTATTGATAGAATCATTGGACAGTGGCGCCTGTTCTGAATCTCAGTGCCCTCTCCTCTCCCCAGAGTTGCAGAAAGTTCACACCTGTAGCCGCACCACGGATGATTTTTTTAATCGTATCTTTTGTTGAACGCTTCTCAGGTCCCCGTCTATGGCTTGTCTCCAGACCTATGAAAGACAGGAAATTCAGAGAGTTTTGGGAGACCTGGGCCATGAACCAAGGCAAGGATCAAATATGGAGAATAAAAGAATAGTCAACAGTGGATAAGGCAGGAAACAAATATGTATAATAAAATAATAGTGAAAAGGGGACAAGGGAAAGGGCCTGGAGACTTTACTAATACTGTATCAGCCTTGGTCCCAGAAGGCAACCATGCAGGGCTGTTTCTTGTTTCCTCTGCAGTGGCTCTGCTCATTCATCCCAGGTCTTTCTGGTTATTTTTCATAAATAAAAGAATGCTCATTATTTGACACCCAAATATTCTTTCTTGCCCAGGACCAGTAGGTAGACAAATTATTTTCAGATTAATTAACACATCTTGGTTAAAAATGCACAAAGTTCACTACTTGCAAAGAGTTGAAATGTGTTTCACCTCTTTATATTCATGACTGGTAATCTATTCAAACCAGTCAATCTTAAAGGAAATCAACCCTAAATATTCATAGGAAAGGCTAATGCTGAAGCTGAAGCTCCAATACTGTGGCCACCTGATACAAAGAACTGATTCACAGGAAAAGACCCTGATGCTGGGAAAGATTGATTGAAGGCAGGAGGAGAAGGGGATGACAGAGGATGAGATAGTTGGATGGCATCACTGACTCAATGAACATGAGTTTGAGCAAGCTCCGGGAGATGGTGAAGACAGGGAAGCCTGGTGTCCATGGGGTCGCAAAGAGTTGGACACGACTGAGCAACTGAAGGGAAACAACAAATCTGTTCAAAAACCCATGTAACATGTATCCCCTGCCCAGACGAGAAAATTGCAGATAAGTTGCCCAGGAAACATGGCATGTGGGCGGCAGGGCCAGGACTAGATACTATCGTGTACAACGCATTGGATATACGGCCTGATTCTGCCAGGAACTCTGAAAATACAGATAACTGAGAACAGTTTCTGGGTGCCACGTGTACGTTCGTTACTCCCCACTTTTGGAGCATCGCTTGAACCCCGAGATCACAGGCGAGAGTGAGTCTAGGCTTCCCTGACACCAAATACGTGGTGCCTCTACCAATAGCAACCAATTCCCAAACAGCCACGGGGTGCCCAACAAGAAATGCACTTCTGTTTCAAATCCATGGAGTTACTGCAGATTCTGCAGGTTGAGTGCTCAAGACTCTCCTCAGTTCAGATGCCAGCCATGAGGTCCCGAGTCACTCACTCATGCTTGAGACCAAAAGGCTAAAATCGGGGCCTCTATGACCCCACCTCGGAGAAGGCAATGGCACCCCACTCCAGTACTCTTGCCTGGAAAATCCCATGGACAGAGGAGCCTGGTAGGCTGCAGTCCATGGGGTCGCGAAGAGTCAGACACGACTGAGCGACTTCACTTTCACTTTTCTCTTTCATGCATTGGAGAAGGAAACGGCAGCCCACTCCAGTATTCTTGCCTGGAGAATCCTAGGGATGGGGGAGCCTGGTGGGCTGCCATCTATGGGGTTGCACAGAATCAAACATGACTGAAGCAACTTAGCAGCAGCAGCAGCATGACCCCAACTTCAAATTCAAAAACTGAATAGAACTGGCAGCTGACTCTAGGAAAACCCTTGCTTGCTGTACCTGGATTAATATACAAAATAAAACTCAAGGCAGCACAAGGGAGGAGATGCGCAGGGCAAAGGGGAAGTGGAGGTGTACCCAGCCCCCATGCTCTAGTGAGCACGGTACTTTCACAGCATCTTCCTGTGTCCACCACCCTGCAAGCTTTCTGAACCCAGTAGCTATGTACTTCTTTCCAGGGCTCGCTAAACAGGCGTATTGGCTGGATCATCTGCCGTTGGTGATTGATCTCACTCTCCATTCCCTCCCCTGCCCACAGGGGTGCTGCAGTGAGAGGTGCTGAAGAAAATACCCTTTAAATGGGTGTTTGAGGTTTCTTGGAGACCAGCCCCATCTTGAAGGTACCTTGAGTCACCTTTAGTGACTCATCTCATAACCTATGAAGTCAGCAAATTCCAAGAGTTTTAGGGGGCCTTGGCCATGTCCTGAGAAGGATCAAATGCGGATCTTTTTATTACTACACTATAGTGAGATATAAGCAACTGAATGCAGAATTCCAAAGAATAGCAAGAAGAGATAAGAAAGCCCTCTTCAGCAATCAATGCAAAGAGATAGAGGAAAACAACAGAATGGGAAAGACTAGAGATCTCTTCAAGAAAACTGGAGATACCAAGGGAACATTTCATGCAAAGATGGGCTCGATAAAGGATAGAAATGGTATGGACCTAACAGAAGCAGAAGATATTAAGAAGAGGTGGCAAGAATACACAGAAGAACTGTACAGAAAAGATCTTCATGACCCAGATAATCATGAGGATGTGATCACTAATCTAGAGCCAGACATCTTGGAATGTGAAGTCAAGTGGGCCTTAGAAAGCATCACTAAGAACAAAGCTAGTGGAGGTGATGGAATTCCAGTTGAGCTGTTTCAAATCCTGGAAGATGATGCTGTGAAAGTGCTGCACTCAATATGCCAGCAAATTTGGAAAACTCAGCAGTGGCCACAGGACTGGAAAAGGTCAGTTTTCATTCCAATTCCAAAGAAAGGCAATGCCAAAGAATGCTCAAACTACCGCACAATTGCACTCATCTCACACGCTAGTAAAGTAATGCTCAAAATTCTCCAAGCCAGGCTTCAGCAATATGTGAACCGTGAACTCCCTGATGTTCAAGCTGGTTTTAGAACAGGCAGAGGAACCAGAGATCAAATTGCCAACATCCGCTGGATCATGGAAAAAGCAAGAGAGTTCCAGAAAAACATCTATTTCTGCTTTATTGACTATGCCAAAGCCTTTGACTGTGTGGATCACAATAAACTGTGGAAAATTCTGAAAGAGATGGGAATACCAGACCACCTAACCTGCCTCTTGAGAAATCTGTATGCAGGTCAGGAAGCAACAGTTAGAACTGGACATGGAACAACAGACTGGTTCCAAATAGGAAAAGGAGTACGTCAAGGCTGTATATTGTCTCCCTGCTTATTTAACTTATATGCAGAGTACATCATGAGAAACGCTGGACTGGAAGAAACACAAGCTGGAATCAAGATTGCCGGGAGAAATATCAATAACCTCAGATATGCTGATGACACCACCCTTATGGCAGAAAGTGAGGAGGAGCTAAAAAGCCTCTTGATGAAAGTGAAGGAGGAGAGCGAAAAAGTTGGCTTAAAGCTCAACATTCAGAAAACGAAGATCATGGCATCCGGTCCCATCACTTCATGGGAAATAGATGGGGAAACAGTGGAAACAGTGTCAGACTTTATTTTTTTGGGCTCCAAAATCACTGCAGATGGTGACTGCAGCCATGAAATTAGAAGACGCTTACTCCTTGGAAGAAAAGTTATGCCCAACCTGGATAGTATATTCAAAATCAGAGACATTACTTTGCCGACTAAGGTCCGCCTAGTCAAGGCTATGGTTTTTCTTGTGGTCATGTATGGATGTGAAAGTTGGACTGTGAAGAAAGCTGAGCGCCGAAGAATCGATTCTTTTGAACTGTGGTGTTGGAGAAGACTCTTGAGAGTCCCTTGGACCTCAAGGAGATCCAACCAGTCCATTCTGAAGGAGATCAACCCTGGGATTTCTTTGGAAGGAATGATGCTAAAGCTGAAACTCCACTACTTTGGCCACCTCATGCGAAGAGTTGACTCATCGGAAAAGACTCTGATGCTGGGAGGGATTGGGGGCAGGAGGAGAAGGGGACGACCGAGGATGAGATGGCTGGATGGCATCACGAACTCGATGGACGTGAGTCTGAGTGAACTCCGGGAGATGGTGATGGACAGGGAGGCCTGGCGTGCTGTGATTCATGGGGTCGCAAAGAGTCGGACACGACTGAGTGACTGAACTGAACTGAACTGATAGTGAGGTTCAGAGACAAGGCAGGGACCAGGAATAGGGTCTCACAAATGGGGTTCCTAATCTGGTAGATTTAGGTGGGATGTATATATATACATCAGCCTTCCCTCGTGGTCCAGTAGTTAAGAATCCACCCGCCCATGCAGGGACCAAGGATTGATCCCTGGTTTGGGAAGATTCCACGTGCCTCACTGCAACTAAGCAGGTGAACCACAATTACTGAGCCCAGATACCTCAAGGCCCGGCTCTGCAACGAGAGAAGCCAGCACAATGAGAAGCCCACACCCTGCAACCAGAGCAGCCCTCGTAACTAGACAATGTCATCGCACGGCCAGTAAGTCCAAGGCAGCAAACCCAAACAAAAATCCTGCCCAACGTGACAGGAGAAATCCAGAAAGGGTTGGCAGCACCAACCTCACACCTGCCCTGCCCCCTTCCATAGACTTCCATCATTTCCCTCCAGTCTGTAGAAGAAAGGTGAGGCTAGACCTACCTTCATCCTGGACATGGTGTATATTCAGCAGGGTGCTGTCCACCAGGATAACCAGGAGGAAGAGAAGGGCTGCAGAGAGGCAGAGCCGGTTCATCTTCGTGGCCTTGCAGGAGGGCTCCTGAGGATGCTGGGGATGCGCTGAGCTTTAATATCCTGGCTGAGGGGTGGGATCAGGTGATGAGGAAGGGAATGGGCAAGGGGAGGAGCTGGGTCAGTCTTGTTTATTGCATAATCTCCCTACAAAACTATGCCTCTGGCGTCTCTCTGCAGGGGCCTAAAGTCCAATAAAAGTACTTCTCAGATTTGACCCTACCTGTGGGTCTCCTGTAAACACAGATAGTGATTCTAATATGTTCACTCAGGGAGCGTCCCAGGAGCTAGAGCAGTGCATGGCTCGTGATAGATAGTGAGTGGATGAGACAAATCACAGGACCTATAAGTGAATAGCAGTGTGTGAGCCCAGGTCCTTCTTTCAGCCTCCTGGGGTGTCATCTCACCTGGACCTCAATGCCCTGACCCCCCTCACCTGGCCCAGCAGACAGGTGTGACACAGGCCACCTTCCTGCAACCACTGCCACAGCTTCTCCCCTGGATGGACACTCACTGTCTATCAGATACTGGTCCAGGCAGGAACTTAGCTGGGGAAGCCGACGTCCTCCTGGGCTGTGACCCTCCAGGGCGTTCACTCTGGTTACAGCATGAGCACTGGAATCATGGAGTACTGAGGGAATACTGATGCTGTCACTATAAAGAAATATCAGTTCTTATTCTTGGCACAGGGCTCCTAACACTGCTGGAGTTTCCTGAGAGATACGAAAAACAAGGAGACTTTTGTCATGTGAGGGAGGGGGCTATTAAACACTCAGCTAAACCAAGGATGGAGTGTGTTATCAGGGTAACAAACACTTGATTGGGGGAGTGGGAATTTTCATTTCCACCTTTCCTCTTTCCCTGCCCCCACACCTCAGGGAGGGGTGAGAGGTGGAGGGTGAATCCATTACAAATGTCTAAAGATTGAATGATTTGGGATGAAGCCTACACAGAAACCTCAACAGAGCAAGTCATTTATGATCTAAAAACTGTGATCTACCCAAGGAACAACACAGGTCCACATGCCACCGTGGCTCACTGGGCCACTGCCGCAGCCTGCCCGGGGCCGGGGTCTCTGCTCTTATTTCCGAGGAGCCACCCTTCACTCTGCAGACTCAGGGATCCTCTTCAAACTTGAATCCTATCACATGGCTCCTATAACCAGTCTCTCAGTGACTCCCCAGCTCTCTCAGAGT
This sequence comes from Oreotragus oreotragus, assembly GCA_006410675.1. Lineage (NCBI taxonomy): Eukaryota > Metazoa > Chordata > Mammalia > Artiodactyla > Bovidae > Oreotragus > Oreotragus oreotragus. The sequence continues at coordinate 19,349 of SJYX01006267.1, read as the reverse complement.
CAAATTTGGATTCTTATAAAGTCCTACAAGGCTCCTCACAGCCTGTCCCCGTGGCCTCTCTGCCTCATCCCCTTCCACTCCCTTCCCCTCACCCACTCAGCTCCAGCCATCCTGGTCCTGGCTGCTGCACAAACACACCAGGCTCATTTTTGGCAGCCTCTGCTCAAGGTCTCCTTATTCCAGAGTGTTTCCCTGATCCTTTACAGTCTCCTGAATCCCCATCGCTCTCTTTCTTCATAACACTCATCATAACTGCCATAGGATTTTCCCCATCTTCATTGTCTGTCAGCCTCTCAAAAGGCATATTATTTTACTATATTTTGTTTACAGCTGTTTTCCTACACCAAGAGATATGCCTTATGGGACAAAAATCCTATGTATTTGATAAATATTTGTCACGTAAACAAATCTCCCATATCATTCTTATTTCAAGTGCACAATCATTGAAAACTCTGGATATAATAATATTCCTTATATTCTTGATGAAACCTGTCTATATATATATAAGAGTTGTCTCATTGGAAGACTCTGAAGCTGGGACAGATTGGGGGCAGGAGAAGGGGACGACAGAGGATGAGATGGCTGGATGGCATCACTGACTCGATGGATGGGAATCTGAGTGAACTCCAGGAGTTGTTGATGGACAGGGAGGCCTGGCATGCTGTGATTCATGGGGTTGCAAAGAGTCGGACACGACTGAGTGACTGAACTGAACTGACTGATATACACCTGTATTTATGTATATATACATATGATGAAACCTGTCTCTCTATGTATACCTGTGTGTGTGTGTGTGTGTGTGTGTGTGTATATATGCTGCTAAGTCGTTTCAGTTGTGTCTGACTCTGTGTGACCCCATAGATGGCAGCCCACCAGGTTCCTCTATCCCTGGGATTCTCCAGGCAAGAACACTGGAGAGGGAAGCTATATATATATATAGCTTCCCTCATTGCTCAACAGTAAAGATTGTCTGCAATGTAGGACACCTGGGTTAAATCCCTGGGTCAAGAAGATCCCCTGGAGAAGGGAATGGGTACCCACTCCAGTATTTTTGCCTGGAGAATTCCCTGGACAGAAGATCTTGGCAACCGATATAGCCCATGGGGTCACAAAGAGTCAGACACGACTGAGCCACTAACGCTTTCTTTCACCTGTCCATATAATTGTGAGTCTCCTCTAACACCATATATCCCAGTGGGAAAATGAAATAATCATCTGACAGGACCAACAAAATGAGTTGCACTGTGTTTTGACTTACATTTTACCAGTTTGGAAAGAACAGTTTTTGCGCCTTGAGCAAACTCCTGGAAGTATTGCATTGCCTGCTCTTCCCACAGTGGTCTCCAAAGGTAAGAAGCCTGGTTGTCACTCAATGTTCTAATTAATTTCATCACAGAGAAGTGCTCATTATTTGACAGACAAATGTTTTTGAAGGGCTGGTGAGGAAATATATGCAGACAATTCTTTTGGACTAAAACATTGTGGTGGAAATTTGACATCATTGACCATGAATGTCAAACTCTTTATACTCACTGACTGGTAATACTTTCAAAAAACTCATGTAACCTGGTCCCCCTTTTCAGGAGAGGAAAGTGCAGATGACTTGCCTAGGACAGAAAACGTGTCAGTGGTAGGATCAGGACAAGTCACAGTACATTTAATCAAGTACATGATTCTGCCAGGAATTCTGAAAATGCAGAGAACTGGAAGGGGGTTCTGAGTGCTCTGCCCCACATAATATAGTCTCAGGGTCCTGACCCTCATACCATACACAAATGATAGGGAAGTGTGAGTCTGGGTGTTGTCCCTGACTCCAAACATTCTGGGTCTCTACCAATAGCAACTGGTTCTCTAACACCCACTGGGCATCCAGGAGTCAGTCCATTTCTGACACTAAATCTGCAGAGGGGACCCAGACCCCACAGGGTGAGGGCTCCCTCCTTGAGGACGGCCCACACATCAAGTGTTGATCACAAGTCCTGGGGTCACTTTCACATGTGACCAACTGGCAAAAACTGAGAGCTTCAAAGACTCACGTCTAAGGTTCAATAACTTATTAGAACCACTCACAGAACTCAGGAATGCCCTTTACTTACTGTCCCCAGTTGATGTAAAGCATAAAACTCAGGGACAGGGAAGTGGAAAGCTTATGGTAAATGGGAAGTAGAGGATGCCAAGACTCCAAGCCCTCTCAGGACTTCCCCTCTCACATTCCCTGATGGTATCACCTCTGAAGCTCTCTGAACCCAGTGTTCATGGGTTTTAATTGAGGGTTGGACACACAATTTGATTGAATCGTTGGCCATTGGTGACTGAAATCAGTATCAGTACCTTTTCCTGTCCCCAGATGGCTGGGCTTGATATTTCTAACCCTCTAATCACCTGATGGCATGTTCTGCAGTCCAGTCCTATCCTGACACTATCTCAGGTCCCATCCTTCACTCATCTCATGATTGAGAATATACAGAAAATTCCAAGTGTTTTAGGGGGCCTGGGGCATGGACGGAGACAGGGGTCAAATTTGGATGTTGTTATGACACTGCAGTAGGATCAGGGTCAAGGCAGGGACCAGAAATAGGGTCTCAGTTATGAAGTCCCTGATCTGGTAGAATCAGGTGGGGTATGTCTTTTACAAAGCGGAACACATAATGATATCTCTTGAGAGGCAAGGAATTTCCCTGAAGTGAAAACTGCTCTATTTACTGGAAGAAATGCAGAGATTTTGCTGCACCCACCTCAGCGCCTTCCATGGAACCTGCTTATCACCTGTCCCCAGGCTGTAGAGGAGAGGTGAGCCAGGACTTGCCCTGGCACTGGTTCCTGGTTTCACCCACCAAATGCCCAGAAACACAAGAAGGGCTGTAGAGAGGCAGAGCTGGCTCATCTTTGTGGCCTTGCAGAAGGGTTTCTAAGGAAAGCTGGTGGCACACTGAGCTTTTTGCACTCCAGCTGAGGGGTCAGAACAGCCAACAAGGAGAGGAATGAGGAAGGGAATGATCAGGGGTCAGTCTTGTACAGTGTGTAATATCCCCACCTCTCATGGTCCTGCTTCTGCCTACTGGGGCCAAATGCTCAGTAACATTGATTTTCAAACTTGACTATGCTTGTCGGTTTCGTAGAAACACAGGGTGTGATACCAAACGTGGGATTTTGTTCAATATGGTCATTCAGGGAGCATCACAGCTCTTAGAGCAGTGCATAGCAAGTGATGGATGGTCATTTTGTGGATGAAAGCAAATCAAAGGTGGATAAATGAGCAATACTGTGTTAGCTCATGTCCCCTTTGCAGCCTCCTGCAGGTGTCTTCACATCTGGGCCTCTATGCCCACCTGCCTCAACTGTGCCTACTTAAGAAGACAGGTGTGACCCAGGTAAGCTTCCTGCAACCATCTGGCAGCATCTTTACTGGACCCACACAAGCTCTTCACCTGGCACTGGTCCAGACAGATGGTGAGTCAGGGAAAGAGCATCTGTATCGGGGGCACAAACTCTGATATTTGGGGTAGAAAAAAGAGTAAGGGAGTGGTCAGAAGGGAAGCAGAGACAGACGTGTCTCCAGAGCATGACCACCCCTCACCCCTCATCTGATTTCACCAACAGGAGAGCTGTCTGCCTGACTGGACTCCAGGGGACCTTGGAAGAATACCGGTAACCACCTCCTTCCTCCTGCTCTCCCTCAGTGGCGATGGGACCATAGGACCTTGGTTTGGGCACCAGCTCTGCGTTTTCCTAACTTTGTGCCTGAGGATTTTGTATCAGACGAGATCCGCGCTGCCCACATCATGTGGCTGCCGTGGAAGCAATGGAGGCAACAGGCATTTATTCCTTCCCCCTGAGAAGTCTAAGGCCTTTGTAGTATTAATAATAAGAGTAATGAGTAGTTACACCAGTTAAAACTTAAATTCATCATTGTGGTGGCATTATCCTAAGCACCTGACACATATAATTCATCTAATCCTCAAAAACCTTTAAAGAAAGATGGAGAAACTGTTGCTCTTTGCTCACGTGACTGAGGAGGTACCTGAGATAACAGGAAGTAAAGTAGCTTGCTTAGGTCATAGCTTGTGGAGAGGGGATTGGGACCCAGGGATTGGACTTCCGAGTCTGTGCCCATGTGCCCTGCTGCACTGTGAACTGTAAACTAGAGCGCACACATCAGGGGTGTTGTTGTTCAGTCACTCAGTCGTGTCTGACTCTTTGTGACCCCATGGGCTGCAGCACACCAGGCTTCCCTGTCCTTCACTATCTCTCAGAGTTTGTTCAAACTCGTGTTCATTGAATCGGTGATGCCATCCAACCATCTCATCCTCCATCACCTGCTTCTCCTCTCCTCAATCTTTCACAGCATCAGGGTCTTTTTTTTCCCCAAAGAGTTGTCTCTTCGCATCAGGTGGCCAAAGTACTGGAGCTTCAGCTTCAGCATCAGTCCTTCCAGTGAATATTCAGAGTTGATTTTTTTAGGATTGATTGGTTTGATGTCCTTGCTCTCTAAGAGATTCTCAAGAGTCTTCTCTGTGACTACAGTTCAAAAGCATAAATTCTTTGGTGATCAGCCTTCTTTTTGGTCCAACTCTCATATATGTACACGACTACTGGACAAACCATAGCTTTGACTATATGGACCTTTGTCAGCTTTTTAGGATTGATTGGTTTGATGTCCTTGCTCTCTAAGAGATTCTCAAGAGTCTTCTCTGTGACTACAGTTCAAAAGCATAAATTCTTTGGTGATCAGCCTTCTTTTTGGTCCAACTCTCATATATGTACACGACTACTGGACAAACCATAGCTTTGACTATATGGACCTTTGTCAGCTAAGTTAGGTCTCTTCTTAATATGCTGTTCAGGTTTGTCATAACTTTTCTTCCAAGGAGCAAGCATCTTTTAATTTCATGGCTGCAGTCACCGCCTGCAGTGGTTTTGGAACCCAAGAGAATAAAATCTGCCACTGTTCGACACACCCACAATCCCTTTTTGTATATTTACTTGCAGTTACAACCATGTAACTCCCCAAGTGGTGCTAGAGGTAAAGAACCCGCCTGCTGATGCAGGAGACACAGGAGATGTAGGTTTGCTCCCTGGGTTGGGAAGATCCCCTCGAGAAGGGCATGGAAACCCACTCCAGTACTCTTGCCCAGAGAATCTCCCATTGGGAGAGGAGGTTGGTGGGCTACAGTCCATAGGATCGCAAAGAGTCAAATGTGACTGAAGCGACTTAGCACAGCACACAACCATGTAACACCATTGAGAAGGAAAGGAGCTCTCAGTACTGAGTTACCCTAGGATAGAATGGCATTAATAGCCAGTCACTCACAAAACCAACCACTGTGAGTGGAGGGTCTCCTCTCTCCTGTGACATCTCATATGTACCGTTTCATTTAGCTTCATGTCAATCTGGATTCTCATTCTACTGTGTCAAGGAGAAAGCAGAGGCTCAGAGAGGTAAAGAGACTTCCTCATTACTCACAACTTGCAGATGGCACAAATAGGACTTTGGTTTAGGAGGCCCTCTGGCCCTTCCCCGCCCACCTGAGACCAGGGAGCAGCAGAGACTCCCCCTAAGAGCACAAACTCCTCTCTTCTCCCCACTCCTCTCATCTGTCTGTCTTTCTCTCCCTGTGTCCTCCTGTCCTGGTCCTCCTCAGTCTGACTCAAGTTAGAGCCCCCACCCCACCCCTGGATCAGAAGTTCCCTGAAGGGCTGGTCCCCACTCCTCCTCCCTCCTCCCTACTCATGAGTGATTGAGATCTCTGATTAGAAACCTCCCCAGTTCCTGGAGGCATCTTCAGAGAAATCACAAGACAGGAAAATCACAGGGTTTATATCTGGATAAAGACCAGAGAACCCAAAACTCTGATATCAGGTCATATCTCTGCCCCTTAATCCTCAGTTTTTCTCTCAAAAAAAGGGAGCAATTTGAATTCCATGATACTTAAGGCCACATCCTGAAAGGATGGAACGTACATTGGGCATGCAGAAGATGTTTAGATTTTTCTGAGGCTTTGTCCTGTGACCATCACTCACATCTGAGTCACGGGTGGCCAATTTCAGGCTACATGATAAAAAAGCACCTGGCTTTTTGGAAATAAGTAGTTTGCATTTTTAAAATGATGTTGTGAATACTGTTTTCATTAGGATAATTTTCAGGATTGAAAGGAAAAGCAGAAACCAGAGATTGCAAATGGGGCTAGCATACAAGTATTGTTAACCCACATAGTACTTTTTTACAATTATGAAACATTTCTGGGATTTAACAGTGGGAGATTTTCTAGAAAATGAACTTCTCACATTGTTGGAAAAATAAGTGATCTGGCAACACAGTCTTGACATTTAACAAGAGCTGTCTTCTGTTACATGGGATTCTCCAGGCAAGAATACTGGAGTGGGTAAACATTCCCTTCTCCAGGTGATCTTCTCAATCCAGGGATCAAACCCACGTTTCCTGCATTGAGAAGCCACTTTTACCGTCTGAGCCACCAGGGAGCAGTGGGTCTCAACTCTGAGTGAGCTTCAGATTCCATTAGACATTTGTTGAAACACAGATCTGAGCCCTCCGCTGTCTGAGGTTTGATTTGGTAAGACATGGTTGGGGCCTGAGTATCTGCATTTACCAGGTTTCTGGGACTGAGGGTGCTGCTCAAGGGACCACGTTCTGAGAGCCATGAACTAAGCTAAGGAGAGCTGCTCTCTTCTCAGGATGGGAGTGTTCTCTCCAGTTTCCATAATCACTGCCATTCCTTATTGTCCCTCCAGCCTCCACCCCCCCACTCCAAATATGTCCAGCCATATTTGGCTGGTCCAGGGGCATTTAACATTGTGACCTATGGGATGGGCTCACAGTAAGTGTTCAGGAAAAGGTGTTAGTTTCTTTTTAGCTGCTATGTCATGTCTGACTCCTTGCGACCCCATGGACTATAACATGTCAGGCTCCTCCGTCCATGGGATTCTCCAGGCAAGAATTCTGGANGGGTTCATGTTTGGGAGTTCGTGTACACCCATGGCAGATTCATGTCAATGTATGCCAAAACCAGTAGAGTACTGTAAAGTAAAATAAACAAAAAACAGATAAACAAGGATTTGCTGTATAGCACAGAGAACTGCATTCATATAATGGAAAAGAACCGGAAAATATATATAACTGAATCATTTAAAAAAAAATTTAAATGTATTTATTTTAATTGGAGGCTAATTACTTTACGATATTGTATTGATTTTGCCATACATCAACTGCACACCTAACACAGTATTGTAAATCATCTACAATTTTGAAAAATTCTATTACCTTACAGATTGACCAAATCACCAGTTGCTATTCTAGTATAATACATACAGTGATGGAGAGAATGCAACATTTAGAAGTTACTGTATACAGAACTGTGGTTAAGTGTATGTGCATGCATGCTCAGTCATGTCCGACTCTTGTGACCCCATGAACTGCCGCCCGCCAAATTCCTTTGTCCCTAGGATTTTCCAGGCAAGAATACTGGAGTGGGTTGCCGTTTCCTCCTCTAGGGGGTCTTCCTGACCCACGGATCACACACTTGTCTCCTGCGTTGCAGGCGGATTCTTTACCTGCTTAGCCACTGGAGAAAGCCCTGGTAAGTGTATGTGTATGCCTACAATTTTTGTCACATTTGTGTTCCTATGTATTTAGGCATCCTCCCTTTTCTTCACCTCCACATGAGCACCATCCCCAGCTTAGCTCCTTCACCAGTGTGGACACCAAAATGCACTCTAACTTCAATCAACAAGAAGATCAAGTAATGTTAGTTCTCACCCTCCTGAATCCCAACATTGTGTGCCTTCTGTCTGGTCACCTCTATATCCCGTTTCGTAAAATGGCTTCTCATATAGAAGGCACTCATAAATATTTGTAAATGAATGAACTGCTCAATATCTTATGAATTTTCCAATAGTTAAGCAAAGTTTTATTAAAGTTAAAATGATCTCAACTGTTATAAATAGTATCAAAGAATGCCACACCAAACTGAGATAAAACTCTAACAAATAACGTTTATTTTTCTTTTACATATGTATTTCACAGCCTAAATACCACACTGCCTTCAGAGAAAGGTGCTTTGATGCCACTATATTTTACTATTTACTGCACAGGCATTAAACATTCTCATTAACATGATGAGACAATTTGCTGGTAAACAATTAAACACAGAGACACTGGTTTCAATATTTCAAGAACATATTTTTGGTCATAACCAAGAAGTACATCAAAATATGACAACATTGACTAATATTTTTCAAGCAAATAATATTTAACTCTGCATAGTTTATACAATAGGCTGTGATAATAAATAATATCACCAATTTTATCAACTATTAATTGGCCACAAAAAGCCTAACATTCATTTTAATTATGATATGAAATGCTCTACTGGTATAGTTTCAACATAGCCTTCAAATGTTGTGGGTGTTTAACCTTGAATAGTGAAAAGAAAAAGTACTAAACTGGACTAAAAAAAGAAGTGGTTTGGTTAACTACAAATATGTCATGTCCACCTATTACATTCCTAACATGAAGGCAAATATTTAAATAGAAAAACTAGCAGTCCAAAAAATGTGAATGTGCAAACTGTGAGGAAAACATTGCATTTAAATTTGCACTCATTTGCAAATTACAGTACTAGCTCAGTATAAACACTAACAGGAAAAATATTCAGCAGGAAAGAATGGGAACACCCTCTCACAGCAGAGAACTAGTCACTGCATATGGCTCCAGAGCTTAGCGTGTTTCTGGTGACCTGGAGCTTCAAACTCCTTATGACTGATCTTCATTCAACAAAGGTGACTGCAGGCATGCTACAATCAGTGGTAAGAATAGGAAGAAAAACCTGAAACAGCGACATTTTCTTCCTAGATTTGGTGTAAAAGTCTTCTCATTATTATAACTTAGTTACAGGCTAATTTCTAACCTTGATTGTTTTCTGAGTCAGGTTTGCTAAATGCTGTAAAGAATAGCTACCTTCATGTATTACTAGGTTTTTGCTTTATTTAAATATTGTCAGCATGATAAAAGGTTACATGCACAGTCATTCTACCAGCCCATATAGGCACAACTCGGCCTAACACTCACCTTCGATCAGATTCTACACAGAGATTCTCTGTATTGTTTTCAGTGGGTAAACAACTGCTTGGAAAGCAGAAATGCCTAATAATTTCTGCAGGGTGTTTTTAACTTAAGTGTTTATAAAAATAAAGCCCCAACCTTTAAGCCTATAGAATGTCAAGAATTCTATGAGGGATGTTAAAAGCACTGGGCAAAACCCTGGTTTTCAATGTCCCGTCTGCCCCACAGGAGAAGATCCGGTTGCCCTGGGTGATGTTGATCTGCATGACTCCAGCCCCCAGGTTCCTGAATATGGACTGTTTGGCGTGTTCATTTTTAAACGAATGAATTAGGCCATGGCCTGTCAATCTCCAAACCTAGTTTAGAGGAAAATGTGAAAACCAAAAAAGTGTAAGCATTTTAAGAAAGAGATGAGAAACTTTCAAAAACATGGCCTTCACTTGTGTTCTCCCAGCCCAAATGACCTCTTTAAAGCCCAAACTTCCCCTCAACTACCTCTTTCCCAACAGCTTATTGAGAAATACCACCACTCAACAGGGCTCATTTACTATCCTTACAGTTCCCTGTACCTTCTTTCAAATTCCTTTTTTTCACATCCTCTTATTTCATATTAACCATATATAACCCCATCTCTAGTTCAATTAAATACATTCCTAACATACCAAGCTTTGGCCCTGGGGCAGTATAAAAGAACAGTACTGCCTCACTTATCTGGAAACCTCATCTGTGCAAAATAGAGTCAGGGACTAGAGACATAGGTGGGGAGAGGGGAGGAGGTCCCCAGAAACTCCATGCGTTAATTAAACACAGAGTTCTTTAAAGCTTTTTAATGACCTGAGAGTATACTGAGTTCATCTGGTTTTCTAGGTCCTGACAAGAACCACACAGAAAGAAGGAAGAAAGCAAGAGACAGTGTTCGCACAAAGAAGGTGGTGAGTTTTTTGCTTTGGTTCCCCTTCCCAATCAGCCTTGACAGAAGATAAACATAAAAGCATATTTGCACATCTCTCATATTGACTCACCTTGATGTTACCTTCTGCTGAACCTGTAGTAAAATATTCCTCACAGGGGTCAAGAGCCAGTGCCTTAATAGCAGAGTCATGCGCCTGGAATGTGTGCATTAGCTGTCTCTGCCTGATGTCAAAAATGCAGATGTATCCTTTCCTGCCTCCAGATATGAGGAGTTGCTGTTTTGGTGCATACTGAAGCACCGTGGCACCGTGATCGTGGCATGCGAAACCTGAAGAGAAACACCAAGAGCCTTTCCCAAACCATGTCTACTTTGGCACTGCTGGTAATTTTTAAATACAGATTTCAGTAATACAGAAATTACTGTCAGTTTCCCTTCTAAATTTCTATAATCATGATCAAAGCAAAAAGACTGCAAGCACTGACAGAAAAAAACTTCTTATTCATAACCTCAATATGAAAACACACATATACAAAGGAAGTTTACGTCCTAAGCAAGCTACACTGCCTCCTAAGAATGCAGAAGCCAAGATGCAGAGGAGAACAAGCTTCTCAGTGACACTCGATGTCTTTACTAATTCCTACCAATGACACACATTCACCCTTCACAGCCCCTGTCCACATATAAAGCCTCACCAAAAACTGTCTAGAGTACAGGGAACCAAATTTAATATCCCGTGATAAACCATAGTGGAAAAGAACGTAGGTACAACTGAATCTCTTTGCTATATAGCAGAAATTAACATTGTAAATCAACTATATTTCAAAAGCACTGTAAATCAACTATTCTTCTTAATGAAGTAATTAAACCTACACTAGTGTGAAAACTGCCAGCTATAAATTAAGAAGCTATCCTTCCTGGGACTCTCTGCATTCTAATATGATTAAAGCCTTAAATTAATTTAAAAGATGTTAATAATAATTCACCAAAAATTTTTCAATCAAAATTGAAAATTACATCTCTCAAATAAAAGATTTCTTTTACAAAGAAGATGTACTAAGTCCACCTAGCTTTAACTCAAAACTTACTAGAGCTTTGAGCATTTTTGGTGGCATTGTGTAGAAAACTGATCTTTAGCATGGCAATCTGGAAACACTGTCACAAAAGGAATAATGTTCAATTGGCATTGTTCATATTTCTAATTCATCATAAGGTTAACTTTCATTTTATGGTTAGGTTTAATTCTTTAAAATATGATCTCATTTCTGTTGAGCTCAATAAATACTATGCCACTAACTCCTTCAACAGACTTGACTCTGCAGTTATGGACTGAAGCCCACCAGGCTCCTCTGTCGGTGGGATTCCACAGGCAATACTGGAGTGGATTGCCATGACCTCCTTCAGGGGATCTTCCTAACCCAGGGATCGAACTCTTGTCTCCTGTGACTGCTGCATTGGCAGGTGGGTCCTTTACCACTAGCACCATCTGGGAAGACTTATTAGTAGCACCACTCCCCATACTGTATTTTCTGAAGGGAATACAACACAAAGATCATTTTAGCCTAGCTAGATGTCTGTGACCATACATATTTACCTCAGCAAGCCAGCCAGCATTCCAGTTAACTTTTAGAATTTTATTCATTCTATATATTTCTCCATTTTTAACCCGTGAACAAACTATAGACACTGAATTTACTAGTTAAAACCAGGAAAGCACCCTTTCATAGCATAATGAAAATCGAAGAGTTGACTCACCATGAATGAGGCTGTTTCCAGGTGTTATCAATGTGTCCCAGAGGCATACATTTCTAATAAAAACACATCATAGATAAGCTGTTCTAAGTCATCACTGGGATAAACTATGTCTTTACCTCAAATATTTTCACTTATTGAGTCTTATGGTTTTTTGGTTCACTTACATTTATAAAGCAGTGATTCTCAACTAGGATGAGGGTAGAGGTTAGGACTGAGAATATATCTCTTCCAAGAGTCTATCCTTTTCAAACTGCAGGGTTCTGTGTCTCACGTGGTCCCACCTGACTCATCCCCATCTCACCTCCTGGCCCTCTCTCTTTTCCACTATTACTCCAGGGAAAATGAGACACACTATTTCCTGAGTAGAAGAGACACTTCTCTATCCCTGGGCATCAACACCACAGGGAAATGAGAAGTATCATTCATGGGCACATGCTGCCAATGAAAACAATCGAAGGCAAAGAAAATGTTGAGAATGCTACAGAGTCTCAAAAATCTGCCAGTATCTAATACCAGTTAAAAAGAATTCCACATACTTATTAGCAGATTACATTGGGAGTAATTTTGGCCTGTTTCTGATAAGGAAAACTGCTCAAAAAAATTTGTAACAAAGTTTTTGTATTTCTGAGGTTGAAAAACCTGACTAAATATAGAAATCCATACTTTCTAGCAAGAGTGCCTTTCTGCCTAAAATAGGCTTATTTCTGGTTTGCATCTTTGTCAACCCACCTATTATCATTGGAGTGTCCAGATGTGGCAACTAGACTTGAAGAGGTAACAAATGCAAAGTCACTTGCGGCTTTACTGTGGCACTGCCAGCTCTGTGGGGACGAAGTGCAGCTGCTGTTATCTCAGAACCCAGTAAGATGTGGTATATAGCACGCACGCGCGCGCGCACACACACACACAGTCTGCTAATCATTTACTACATGCAAAAGCTGTAAACAGTTTTTAAAATCTAGAATAGAGTAAATGACAGAATTTGCTGTCATCTGCACATTATTTGGCTAATATCAAAGAAGCTGGTAAAAACAACCAACTTTTTAAGATTATGTAACAAAGGGATAAAACAAGTCCATGAATTTAAGCAAGCAATTAAGGGCCCAGGCAATTTTAGTGCTTATCTCAAATACATTTAATAAGCTTTAATAATATTAAATCATAACAAACAGCCACCACTCAAAGAGGAACAACTCCTACATGCCCATCTAGTCTTCGACCTGAAGGACTCAAGTCAAACTGTAACCTTAATATAGATATCTAGCTTCCTTACCACTTCTGTGGGCCCTGCCTTCACTCCAGGTAAAGAGCAATAATAAAAAAAACAAAGTCAAAAGTGGTCCTGCAAAATAATTCACAGGTTTAAGGTTGTCCAAGACTGCCTGAGGATGTTCCAGAGCTGTAGCAAACCACTTACTAAGACAGACAGGACTCTCCTTTTTGGATCAGGTGTGGAAGAACAGAAACTTGGAGGTGAGGAGCAGGGTATTTAAAATAACAGACATTTTTCTGTTTGAATTGTTTTGGTATATTACAGAAACGACAAAGACCAGAGGGTAGACTGAAGGCCACTTCCACAAGGACTTCATGACACAGTCTATATGTGTTAAGAGAAACAGCTCCAGAGATGCTCGGCTGCTTCATCAAATGACTGAAACGGGATTTGGATTAATGGATGAAGTCGCCTATGGGGACTGGTTATTTTAAAATCTAGTAAGTAAGATTCTGGAGCAAACTGGCATGCATGGAACCATCTGGTTCTTATAGTACCTAAAATGAATCACTATAAAATTCTATCACTAAGAAGTTATAGATTTCAAAATGGATGAAAGTATAATAAAAATGTATCTTAAATAGTACTACACACAGGGAAGGCCCCTAAAAATTTTCAAATACAATGGTCATCCTTGAGGCTGTGAAAACCAAAGTTTTGGTTATTTTGATCTAGAATGAGGGCAATGATGGGTGTTGGGCAACGGTTCCTGGCAGAGTGGTCCCTTTCCCAGAAGATCTACCAGTGGGATTTGCTGTCTGAAACACACACTTCACAAACAAGGCAGCCTCTGCACGTACCCCAGGAATACTGAGTGATACTTACCATGTAAGGTTTAGGATTTGACGCAGTTTGGTTTACTTGCCAGATACTCAGAAAACCCTCTCCATCCGCAACACCACACTGTAAGAATAGTGTGAATATTAAACACAGCTTCTGAGTAGCCATGTCAAAGTTAAAATCACTTATCAAAAGGAGAGTCACTCAGTCCCACTTTACCAACATCCTGCCTGTACGTATGTTCCTGCTGCTGTAGTCCTCAGTCAGTCCAGTCGCTCAGTCGTGTCCGGCTCCTTGCGACCCCATGAACCGCAGCACGCCAGGCCTCCCTGTCCATCAACTCCTGGAGTTCACCCAAACTCATGTCCATTGAGTCGGTGATACCATCCAGCCATCTAATCCTCTGTCGTCCCCTTCTCCTCCTGCCTTCAATTTTTTCCAGCTCAGGGTCTTTTCCAATGAGTCAGTTCTTTGCATCAGGTGGCCAAAATATTGGAGTGTCAGCTTCAGCATCAGTCCTTCCAATGAATATTCAGGACTGATTTCCTTTAGGATGGACTGGCTGGATCTCCCTGCAGTCCAAGGGACTCTCAAGAGCCTTCTCCAACACCACAGTTCAGAAGCATCAATTCTTCGGCGCTCAGCTTTCTTCACAGTCCAACTCTCACATCCATACATGACCACTGGAAAAACCATAGCCTTGACTAGATGGACCTTTGTTGGCAAAGTAATGTCTCGGCTTTTTAATATGCTGTCTAGGTTGGTCTCAGGAAACCCCAAGTACTGCAAATATCCTGCCACCTTTTAAAGGCTTTTCCATGCCTATTTCACTGCTTTACTCCAAATTTCTGTAGTATAATTTAGGGGGGGAAAAAAAAACTGGTTTCTCTCAGGTGCCTGACTTCACACAGGGGCACCATCAATACATGCAACAAAAACAGAATTCTTTACAATCACAGAATATTTAGTGTATCTGTAAGTGGATGATTAATTGATCCACACAAAATTCTGTGGATTTATGCTCTTATTGAGAGCCAAAGGGCTATATAAACAGACACCAAACTGCCTCAGTTCAGCTGCTCACTTGTATCCACCCTTTGTGACTCCATGGACTGCAGCACGTCAGGCTTCCCTGTCCATTTCCAACTTCCAGACCTTGCTCAAGCTCATGTCTATCGAGTCGGTAATGCCATCCAACCATCTCATCCTCTGTNAGAATATTTAGTGTATCTGTAAGTGGATGATTAATTGATCCACACAAAATTCTGTGGATTTATGCTCTTATTGAGAGCCAAAGGGCTATATAAACAGACACCAAACTGCCTCAGTTCAGCTGCTCACTTGTATCCACCCTTTGTGACTCCATGGACTGCAGCACGTCAGGCTTCCCTGTCCATTTCCAACTTCCAGACCTTGCTCAAGCTCATGTCTATCGAGTCGGTAATGCCATCCAACCATCTCATCCTCTGTCATCCCCTTCTCCTCCTACCTTCAATCCTTCCCAGCATCAGGGTCTTTTCAAATGAGTCAGTTCTTCGCATCAGGTGGCCAAAGTATTGGAGTTTCAGCATCAGTCCTTCCAATGAATATTCAGGACTGATTTCCTTTAGCATGGACTGGCTGGATTTCTTTGCAGTCCAAGAGACACTAAAGAGTCTTCTCCAACACCACAGTTTAAAAGCATCAATTCTTCGGTGCTCAGCTTTCTTTATAGTCCAACTCTCACATCTATATATGACTACTGGAAAAACCATAGCTTTGACTAGACAGACCTTTGTCAGCAAAGTGATGTCTCTGCTTTTTAATATGCTGTGTAGGTTGGTCACAGCTTTTCTTCCAAGGAGCCAAGTGTCTTTTACTTTCATGGCTGCTGCCAACATCTGAAGTGATTTTGGAGCCCCCCAAAACCAAACTGCCTGCTAAGCTTAAATCTGTAGTAAATGAATTTGTTTTTAGATGTAGCTTTACTAGCCATTTATTCATAAATATCCACTATTATTTTCCAATGAATTTAATAGTAACCCCCTAGAACTAACCTTGTTGCCCTGTGAATTAAAATATAATCTGGTGACTCTTGCATTGCCGGCTTGGCGGAAACAGACAAGCTGCTGAGGTCGTGTCCACTCAAACATCCGTACACTGCCATCCTGAGCACCCGTAAGATCTGAGACACAAAAGGAAAAGCAAAAACTTAAGATATAAAGCTAAAGAAAGGGTTTCAATACTTCCAATTCTGTAAGTCAGCTTCAAAATGGTAGAAGCCTCACAGTTCTTTGATAATGAATAAAACACTTACAGTACTGATGGACTGGGTGTGACGTCATTCTTTTAACATTATGGAGATTTCTTTTCATAAGCTTTAAAAGAAGATGAAAATGAATTTATATTGTGGCATCACAGAAGAGATAAGGAAGGATATGCTTCAGGCCACATCTAATTCTATAATTCTAATAACATTTATTCTCTCACACTGGATTATTACTAAAATAAACCCTGTTGTGGATTTTCTGACCCCCTAAACACGACACTTGTCTGAACAGGCTGGGGAAGCACAGTCACTTGATGGCTTGGCCCTGGTCTGTATGGACTGTGAGGACACCGAGCAGCTTCATCTAGGGATAAAGGGAACTCTCCTCCAAGTACCCGTCCCTGAGGACAATCAGAAGTATCTCCAGATTCTTCAGAGCAGAACATGAGAATGGGACCCCTTGACCTCCATGATTAACAATAATGTTATTGGTGCACTTTTCAAACATAGAGTAGACACGAATTCCTTTCCGTCTCTGTTTACCACCATGTACCTCTCAGTTTGCTCATTTATAAAATGAAAATCACCTAGGTTGTTATGAGAGAAAAAAAAAAAAGCATGCATCTGACACAAACTCATAGCACACTAGCTATTGTCACTGTGGTGTACTAACTACTGGTCAGGGCTCAGATCTGCAGCCCACCATGTCTATGTCAAAGTCACTTAAGCCTATTTTTGAGCGAGTCCATATCCAGAAACCATACCTAATAGTAAATGACATACCACACTAGCTCCAGTGCTAGTCTGTCCACTGCCCAGCCACGGCAGAGATGAAGATGGATGCACCTGAGTTGCTGAATAGGATGTTGCAGTGGGTTGATAAAGAGTTGTAGTGGAACCACGATAATCAATATCATCTGAACTGTGGAAAACATTCGTGTGTTACTGTGAAAGTTCCATTTCTCAACACAAATTCCAATTACAGACCTTTTTATCTACCCAAAGGACAGTCTTTATTTTAAAAAAATAAAATGAATAAATATCCATGAGGAAAACTTAGGTACAAGTCCTAATCATTGCCAATTTTAGTACTGGTTAACTTTTTGCATTTAGGCAAAATGTAAGTTAAATGTTTGGGGGAATTTTGTTGTACAAATTAGAGCAAATGTTTGATTTGAAGTATTTAACATAGATTGGCTTTTTATCCTGTATAGAAAAAAATTGTATGTTCTCTTCAAGTACAGATACCCACTTATAAAATTCATACATTTTAAAGAAATCTGAGTTTAAAGTTTTCCTAGAGTGAGGTATTAGTTATCACATCAAAATGTTAATTTTTAATTGCTATATAACACAGTTCCATCTATCCTGAAGTATGACTTCAACCTAATTATATTCTATACTAACAAGTGAGAACCAGAACAGTGGAAGAGGCTATCCCTGGCACCATTCCCAGTACATAAAATTTCCAAGAGTCTGGAGAAAAGAAGAGGGAGGGCAAACGTGGAGGAGACACCCCAAAATAGGAAAGTGTTCCTGCACTCTTGGTGCAGTGTCCAGTTTTACTGAAAAGTAAGGCTGTCGACATTTTTATCTTAAAAAAAAAAAAAAAAGGTATGCTTATAAGGAGATAAGAAACACTGAAAATTAGTAAATATGACTCAGTCTACTTACTATATTTGTGTATTCTTCTTTTTAAAGTAATTATCCAAATCAGCTAAATTTATTTACCACTGTGTAAATTTCTGACATTACTTTGGAGTTAAATGTCAGTAATTAGCATTAGGCTTTGAGGATTATTCTGACTCAAACCCTAGGAATAGCTCAGGGTCTAATGGAAGAAGCAGGAGTACTTTGTACACCGAAGTAAAGGAGAGCCTTTTATTGGCAGCTAAACCAATTATGTTTGTCTCCTTCCCAAATGAAGGGAGAGAGACACACATAGTTTTCAAGACAATTCAAATCACAAGCATAACCATTTAACAGACTCTTTGAAGAAAGCTATATTTAGAACCGACTACTATACCCCACGCAAAACATTTTTGGTGTTAAAAACAAATAGATAAACTGACTGCATAGGTAAGCAAACCTTTTGGATTCTCTGTCATACTCTTCTCCAATCCATATGTATGACTGACAGGCCAGTAGAGAAGTAATATCGAGCTCTTGCACATCATGTGTCGAAGCCAAAACAATTTCATTACAGTTTGCCTATAAAGCAAAGGCAGTCAATAAGTAAGCACTTTCACTAAATCCAAGTACTACATTCTTCATAATGACTGAAGCATTTACCTTATTAATGGAAAACGCCATGATCATATCCGACTCTTTATGAATGATTTTTGCCTTTCCGCCTGGATAGCCCAGATCTGCTTCAACCTACAAGACACATGTCAGCAGTTTTAGTTGTCACAGCACAGCTTTACAAAGACACACGTATATCCCACAAAACCTTAAAGGGCAAGAAGAAAATGTAGCAGCAGCAAGAAAGAAGGTGCCAGTGACTTTAGTGTGTTGAGAATCAAACGTGGAATTAGTGGAATTAGCTTCGATTCTCTGATGCCCTGTAATCACCCCAGTTACAAAATTTCCATTTGATTACAGGATACTGAGTTACTGTCACAAAAGATTAGCTAACATAATTTTCATTAGTGTTTATAACAGAAAATGTGTCTTTTGTCTCTTCCCAAAGTATACAAAGATACAGCAGCAAGAATGTGAGAGAAAAGGACACAGAAAGACAATGGAGTCACATAAGAAATGAAATATTTTTAAATAAGGGTGATGAGACAGGAGTAAGAAGTTGGAGAGAAGAACAGTTAGAAAGGAATGAAGGAGATGGATGAGAGGAAAGTGTCATGCTTAGAGTCTAAGGTGACAGGAAGGAAATAAGAGGCAGAATCAAGAAGGAGGAAGCATAAAACAATCATGCTTTATGATAGATTTTGAAAAGGGACAGAAGTGAAGATGACAGAAAGCAACAAGGAGAAGAACCAACTGCAAGAGAGCTCAAGCCTGACAGAGCGGAGCATCTCCTACCCTGTGCCACGAGGTGTGTGGGAGCACTCTGACTAGTTAGCCAGCTGGGCAGATCATGGTTAGTATCAGAGATGCGGGGTTAGCTCCTGGAACTTTAAAGAATGAGCTAAATTTGAGAGCATGGAACACTACCTTGATGGGGCAATCTTCTGCTACGCAGTTTTGTTTGACCTGCTCCACATGTTCTTCTATAGACTTAAACAACACCATATCGTCACAAATGTAAAACACACGCATGAAACGGAATTATAAAAAAAAAAAAAAA
>SJYX01006265.1:528179-558794 GCA_006410675.1 Oreotragus oreotragus | reverse complement strand
ATCACCAGATTAGAAGTTTAGTGACATAATTTTTACTCTTATGATAGGTCAGAAGTAAGACAGTTTTGGCAAAATACAAATAACTTTCAGAAGTATTTTCAACTTTTTCTATTTGTTATCATTTGGAGAAGGAGCCCTCAGATTCAACTTCATAAAACTAAGTACTGTGGAATGAGATTTGTCAGTTAGAGCTGGTCTTTGTAGGTCAACAAATCATCATCATATCCAACGTTTTATCAACTCTAGTAACTAATTTTCACACCGTTGGGAGTAATAGCTACCACACTAAAAATGCATGCCTTAAAAAAGAATGGCAACATGCATTGTTGACAAATCCTCAGTTTAATTACTGTACACTTTTTGGAAAATAATTTGACAATACAGCTACATTTGAGCACCCAAATTCAATGTATTAAATGTATGAAACCTTTCTTACTGAAATACAAGTACCAAAGAGAAATATGAGATAATATGTAAAAGGTGTTTTCTTCAGGATCACTTTTAATGGCAAAAATGTTTGTTAATATAGGAACGTTAATTGTTAATATAGGAATGGTAAGGCAAGTTGTGATGGTGTAACTGGATGAAATATTACCCAGTTCTCAAAAGCAAGAATATATATCTACTGACGTGAAGAAATGTCTATAATGCTTGATAAGATAAAGCAAATTAGAGGACAATGAGAGGCTACACCTTCAGAAGAATGAGAATGAGATAGGGATCTTTGAGGAAGTATCAGTTTTGTTTTGTATTTTTTGCCTCGTTAAATCAGTTTCTAAAAGCATTTAGCACCTTTTTAGCATTTTTAAAGTGTCAAAAATTAAGTAAGTTAAAAGGTGTGGATAAATAGAATGTACAAAGAAGCAAGTATATTTTATATTAATCATGTTTATATTAATATTATATATTAAATTAATATAATATAAATTATAATTTATATAGATTTATATAAAAATAAATAAATTATAAAATAATATAAATTAATATAAAATTATATTAATCAATTTATATTAATCAGAAAACCAGGTGTTTAGTGCCCTTGAGAAAGTTCAGAACACCAACCAACCAACCAATGCTCAATTTTAAATTGCCTGCCATAAAAAAGCATTGTTTTTAAAATAAGAGCAAAAACTTTATAACATGAGTTTGAGTGTTACTTAGTGTCTACTGAGCTTGAACTAGTAAAATTTCCATGTGGAGTCTTAACTCTCTTACTATGACATTTGTAAAATCAATTAATGATATATGCAGTTTTTCTTGGGAAACATGTAATGACTTGATTTGGGAAGTGTAATCGCTCATTTTCTTCATAAATATAAATACATGTTCAGGATTGTTTATTATTTACACATTTTCATTTTAATTATAAATATATTTTGCAGATTTATGATGGAAAAGATAAAACAACTCATCTCCTAGGTGCTTTTACTGGTGCGTCTATGCGAGGACTGACACTTAGTAGTACTTCAAACCAGCTCTGGCTAGAATTTAATTCTGATTCTGAAGGGACGGATGAAGGCTTTCAGCTTGTCTATACCAGTAAGTATTTTGGGAGGAGAAAAAAATGGCCAAACGCTGATGCTAAATACTTATTAGTAATTGCAATACACCACATGAAGTAATATTCAACGTTTGATTATCAATTTGAAGTTTACAACTCCCTTCCATGTCTATAATTTAATTTGACCATAACAACTTCAAAAATTACAGGTATTCTAGTTATCACTATTTTATGGTTGAAACAATAGGTTCAGAAAGTTTAAGTAATATGTGCTGCTGCTGCTGCTAAGTTGTTTCAGTCGTGACCGACTCTGTGCAACCCCACAGACGGCAGCCCACTGGGCTTTGCCATCCCTGGGATTCTCCAGGCAAGAACACTGGAGTGGGTTGCCATTTCCTTCTCCAATGCATGAAAGTGAAAAGTGAAAGTGAAGTCGCTCAGTTGTGTCTGACTCAGCGACCTCATGGACTGCAGCCTACCAGGCTCCTCCATCCATGGGAGTTTCCAGGCAAGAGTACTGGAGTGGGATGCCATTGCCTTCTCCAAAGTAATATGTGACTTTGAACTTATATATGTACTTTAACAGAATTCTCCCCATGAAATATTTAAGAAGTACAATTAAACTTTTTAATAAATGGGAACCCAGGGCTTGAGCTCCTACCTGTCACTGCAAAACATACTCAATACATGTGTGTTAGTTATAGTTAGCCCTTAACGATAACTGGATGGTTTCAGATGATTTTACACTGAAGAATAGCTAAGATTTTAGTTTGTTTTGCTTTTTTGTTAAATTGTCTTGTTAAAAATAAATTTATACAGAACTATTCACTCAAATCAGCTTCCTGACACTTGAACAGGTAGAAGCTCATAGACTGAGAATCACTGAAAACCATAAGTGGGTTACATCAATTGTTATATGGACAAAATGAATTTATTTTACCAGTATCATAATAAGAAGACTAATTACATCAATGAGAATTAAATTGTATTCTTTACTGTTAGAATATTTGAAAAAATCAAATGAGTTCTATAAATTTTCTTAAGAAGTCAGGTGAATGAAAATTCTTACAGAAATTGGAAAATTGAAAAGGTTACAGCATCAAAGATATTCACATGGGATTCAAAAAGTAATTGGAATCAAATTATTGTTTGTGAAAATACAGTTGAGACATAATACTGAGATATGATTCTTTCTCCTTGTTTATTTCGTTTTTTTTTCCTAACCTGTGCTAGAATTGTTACATCATTAACACAAGTTAAATTAACAAAATGATGCTCAATACATATTTTTAAACCCTGAGAACTGTTGTATATACTGTGATTTCCTGTGAAATGCTCCCAAAGACAAATGAAAATCCAAGCAAATTGTGTTTACAGATATTGCTGTGTGACGGACTAAAAGTAACAGTGCTGTGGCTTATTGCTCAAATATAATCGCTGCGATGTGCTCAGAAAGGCATATGTTTCTTAATCTGCTTTCCTCTTTTTCTCTCTTTTTTTTTCCTTCTGAAAGGGCTGGTGACATTTTTCAAGTCATAGCTCTGTGTTTACATAATGGTCTTTCTTTGTTCTGCATCATTTTATATTTTTCTTTGTCTAAAATGTCAATGCAGTTAAAAAAAGAAACCTAAATTTCCTTTTCTAGTATTTAAATTCTATGTAACGTGAGATTATTGATGCAAAGATACTAGACTTTTTAGCCATACCTGAATTTGAAATTGTATAGGATGCTCAGGAGTCTGGAATGAGTAAAATCATTGACTTCTTTGTCATTGCTGTGAACTACTGCTTGTACTTGTCAAAGAAAAAAAAAAAAAAGAAAATGCTTAAAAAGAAGACTTGAAGTCATTTTTTTTTCTTAATGATTTTGGCTGTTCATTAAAGGATGTGCATCATTATGAAGATAGAAGGCTGTAGAATTGAGAAAAGAGTATAAATGCAATTATTTTTTTTAAAAGGGCAGACATACATCTATAAATATTTTTCAGTCTCAAAACTGTAACTAAAATGTTTCAGTCTCAAATCTGGAATTAAATGTTTATAGTCTGCTTCAAAGGTGTCTCTGAATATCACCAGATCAGTAAATGCTTCTAAGATTTTCTGATTCAATGGCAATGTGCTGAGCTCCTTTGTTGAGGAAGGCCCTGGAAGTAGTGGCACATCAGCTATTAACTGTATTTGTTCCTAAGTGTCACTTCTGAGTTTTACAATGGCAGCCTTTCTATCAGCACATATCTGCAATGATCTTAATAGTTAACCATACATGTCCTGTCTTTGAAGGAAGTTACTTCTCATTCTTCAAGTATACTTTGGTTTCCAGCCTTAGAATCCTGTACACAGGCTTCTTTTTTCTTTCAGTATGCCTCATCCACCTGTGGCATCAATTGAACTGGTCAACTTCAAGACCATTTCAGACATTTCCCTACTAGGCTTACCCTGACTCCTTCAGCCACAGTTAGTCTACTTTTTAACATTTCTTTTGCAGTAGTCTATATCCGCAGCTATATAGCTCTTATCACATGGTATTGTGGCTATGTTTTTTGTTTGTTTTGGTTTTCTTGCAAGCATATTATGCACATTCTTCATGAGGCCATTTCACTTCATAATGCCTTTAGTCAGTTTTAGATCAATTACAACTTTTCACATATATTGATAAATTAACATGTACTCTGAGTACTGATTTTATAAAATATTTTTTGTGATATAGAAGATTCTACCAGGCCACATATTTTATATTCCTTAAATTCTTAGGTGGAGTAATTAATTTCTGAACATGAGAGAATTTGCTGAGGTGTGCAGACATGGGGGAAAATGGAAAAGAACATGTTTTGTGTTTGGATCCCTGTATCCAGTTATTTCTAATCCCACCTCTGCCATTCTGTGGTATGTTCCCCTTAAAATTATTCCACCTTTGTTTCTGGAATATGAGAGAACACTATGAGATGCAGAGGAGTTCTAGTATTCATATTCAGAGGATTTAGAGGCAGGAGAGAGGAAATTTGGCTAGGGCAGATCAGGTTAGGATTCATGAATGAGATAGTATTAAAGATTGTGTTGGTGGATCACAGAAAGAAATGGTGGACTGTATTCCAGGCAAAGAGAACAGGATAAAGAAAGGCACAGAGCTTAGAAAGAGCATGCTAAATAAGCACATTCAAGGCAAATAGAGTAAATAACTTAATTCAGAATAATCCCACTTGCCTAGCTTCTCACAATTCTAAGTTTAGCATAAGCAGGCTTTTTATGATCATCCTTATTAATGACACCTGCTCTATGTAATGATAGTCATAGATAGAATTGCATTTGGCTGAGATTAAAATGAAGAGATATTTTAGAACAAGCCTTTAAGTTGTATTTTATTTCAACTGTCTTATTGGTGCATTCATTATATAGTCACCTAGAATAGCTAATGGACTAGTAGAAACAGTTGAGATGCTGCTTTTGGCTTCAAGGTAAACCTAGGGCCTTCCCAGAGAGCTCAGTGGTAAAGGGTGTGCCTGCCAAGCAAGAGATGGAGGTTTGATCCCTGCGTTGGGAAAATCCACTAGAAAAGAAAATGGCAACCCACTGAAGTGTCCTTGCTTGGGAAATCTCATGGAGGAACCTGGTGGGCTATAGTCCATGGAGCCGCAAAGAGTCGGACACAACTTAGCAAATAAACAGCAGCAGCAATAGTAAATTTAAACATGGCTTAAACAGCCAGGATTTATGTTAATTATATAAGACCTGTGAAGAGAAAAAAGGTAAGCAGGTCCTGATTCAGTTGCCAAACCTAGGTTACAAGGGGCCATGCTCCTTTTTTGTTATGGCATTCCTAGTATGTTCACTTTTTGTTCTCATGATTGTTGTGACATGGTCGCAAGATGGCTACTTTAACATTGGGGATATTCAAGGCAAAAATAAGGAGGTATTGTTTACCATATGTGTCCCTTTCATCAGGAATGCAAAACTTGTGTCAGACATTCTGTTATCCTTCTTTGTCCAAAATAGGGCTACATGGATAAATTTCCCAGCAAGGGAAGCTGGAAAAATGAAGTATTTGTCAGACTAAATTTCTGGATTATTATTTGACTATCATGATAGACTACTGCCTGATATGCTTCAGTTATTGCTAGAAGCAAAATCAAGATTTTGTTCATGAGGGAGAAGAAAAGATATACTGAGAAGACAGTGTACAGTGTCTCCTATGATGCACAGCTGTAACAGATATTCCAAAAAAAATAAGTTAAAAGATACTGTATTAATAGATGCCTCTATGATTAGTGGTGTCAGGAAAGTACAGAGACCCTTGAGTACCTAGAAAGGGAAAGCATTTGGTTCACCCATTATCAACAGTTTTAGTTATATTCTACTAAGAAGACCATGAGCTTCTCTGTCTTTCCTTCACCAATAAATGAATTATAACATACCTGGTATGAAAATGCTACACCACATTTGAAGGAAGAAAATGTCTCATTCCTTTACTTTTCTGAAGCAAATTAAACCTCTTCAGTCTTCATCCTTCAGAGTTGTCAAGAATAATCTTATTTAGTTTTTTGTACAGATATCCTTCTTCTCCAAAATTAGTTTCTTAGTCAACTCTAGTTTGATTTAGAGAAATGAACCATGGACGACCACATGGGTTGGATATAAAACATCTGTGACAAACTTGGTCAGACCTTGACTAACATTAAGTGAAAGTGAAGTCGCTCAGTCATGTCCAACTCTTTGCGACCCCGTGGGCTGTAGCCTATCAGGCTCCTCTGTCCGTGGGATTTTCCAGGCAATAGTCCTGGAGTGGATTGCCATTTCCTTCTCCAGGGGATCTTCCCAACCCAGAGATCGAACCCAGGTCTCCTGTATTGTAAACAGATGCTTTAGCGTCTGAGCCACCAGGGAAGTCAACATTCCCTAATGACTAACATTAGGGAATCCAATTGCTCTTCCATCCCTCCAGCCTCTCAGAATTAACTCCCTCCTTGAGTTAGACCACTCTTCCATTCTTTTCAAAAATGGCTAATAATTACGCTTGCTCTTGAGAAATCTGAAACTTATTCCAACCAAAATTCTAGATGAGACATATTTTCAGGTGCTTTATACAACACAAATTAATTAAATCTGTAATTGTGTTTTCCTGGACAGTGTAGGGGAGTACAGTGAGAGAAAATTACCATTGCCTTGTTCTAAAGTTAGAAGAGCAGATCAGAAATTAGGATCTCAATAATATATCCTCCATAATGGGCTGCCGTCCATGGGGTCACACAGAGTCGGACACGACTGAAGTGACTTAGCAGCAGCAGTAGCAGCAATACATCACTCTGCTCTGGATAATTCAGTAACAGAAGTGAGCAGAACTTAATAGGTTACTCTAGCCAGATCCCCTCAGCCCCTCAATACACATTCAAGAATGCATTCCTTAATCTGATGTCTTTCACTGTATTTCTCTCTGAAGGCTGAGTTGTAGAAATGTCACTCCTTTTTTGGTCCTTAAATCTTGTCTTCTCTTTTATTCCTCTATTGGAATTAACTTATCAACATAGAAGTTATTCACTGAATCATAGGTTTAAATTTTGTCTTTCTCCATTGGAACTGTTTATGCTCTGGGAATGAAGAGAACACTAAAGACAAAGTTCCTGCTCACATGGAGCCAATGTTTTAGTGAGACAAGACAGAAAACAAAAATGTTAAAAAAAGATAAAAGAACTGCATGTAGAAATAATTTGTAATAGGGTGATAGGATACATAAAATGGAAGATGAGTCTATTAAATCCAGTTTATTCAAGGACTGTGTCTCAGGAGGTATCACCTGATTTGATATCTGAATTATAATAAGAGATCTGAGAGTAGCAGATTGTAGGCAGATAGATCAGCAAATACAAAGGCCTAAGAGAAGACTTCAGCTTGAGTTATTTGGCTGGAGGTGGATAAGAAAGCTTGGGGCTGGTGCACTGGGATGACCCAGAGGGATGGTATGGAGAGGGAGGTTGAAGGGGGGTAAAGAATTGGGAACACATGTACACCCGTGGCAGATTCATGTTGATATATGGCAAAACCAATACAATATTGTAAAGTAATTAGCCTCCAATTAAAATAAATAAATTTAAATTTAAAAAAGAGCAAAACACTAGTAATGCAAAAGCAATCACTTTATGAAAAAGTTAACTGGCTAATTTGACATTTTTAGATTAGTCATTTTTATAAATTCCATGCCTTAACCATTATCTTCCTAGGTTTTAAGTGCCCTTGTGAAATTTTGTGAAGAAAATTTTTATAAACCTGTGTTTTTTCCATAAATTTATAAACACCAGGGTGGATTATTCTTCTTTTAGAAATTGTATATTAAATCAGGAACTTTAAAACCTATTATATGTTATTCAATGTAATTAAATAGAATGATTATAAAATATATATAGTAGATTTTTCAATAAAATGAAATATAAAAATAAAAGACTTTATATTAGCAAAAAAAAAAAAGAAAGGAGAATTATACAAAATGAGAGGTAAAGATTAAAGCTAGACAGGGGTGAGGTGGACTCTAGTATGGGACTTAGATTTTATTTAAAAGGCACACAGAGATATTTAACATTATTTAAACATTAAATATCAGTGAAAAATAATAGCTAACATTTATTTACTATCAACTAGACAGGGGAGCCTGGTGGGCTGCCATCTATGGGGTCGCACACAGTCGGACATGACTGAAGAGACTTAGCAGCAGCAGCAGATACAGATATAACTATGAGGGAAGTACTGTTATCCCCAGTGAGAAGAGGAGGAAAAACAAAGCACAGAAAAGTTGTTACTTTCCCAAGGAGACATACCTCATAAATGTAGATATGGAAATTTAGTTGAGGAGCTCTGCCTATAGAATTCCCAAACTTAATCACTATACTATATTATCTCCATATAAGTTTTGGATATTTTATATTTAAAATTCCATGAATTTACATTTTTTGTTGTTGAACTATGTAAAAAATATAATAATTTTTTAAAATGTTAATGTGATTCCTCCTAAATAATTTCTGTCATTTTATACTTAAGAATCTGAATACTTTGTTATTGGCCAAATTCACTATCAAAGAATG
This sequence comes from Oreotragus oreotragus, assembly GCA_006410675.1. NCBI lineage: Eukaryota > Metazoa > Chordata > Mammalia > Artiodactyla > Bovidae > Oreotragus > Oreotragus oreotragus. Next base: position 550,229 of record SJYX01006265.1, on the reverse strand, counting down.
ACTTAGGCCTATTGTTCATGACATCTTTAAACTTTATTTCTTCAAAATATTCTTCATTGAAGATTCTACTAGCTGTATTCATTTCTAGTTATCCCACTTTCATTCAATAGAAAGGAACTGGGTATTTTAAACAACCATCCATTGAAAAGCTAAAGTACACCTTTTTGATTGATTATAGCATTGTCTTCTCAAAAGCTGATCTGGCAAATGTTTATGATACCCATCTGTTAGACATTACCTCTGGGCTCAGATGCCTTCTTGTTATCACCTCTGCACGTTTAATTTTCTAAAAATCCCATTTGAGAAATGTCCATTATCCCAAGGATATTGTTCATATATATTTATATGTTCTTAGCTCTTGAGTTTTATTGCTTGAAATAATTTGATAATCCACATGGAACATATCCATTTCAAAGTCTGTATTCAAATTAAAGATGAGCAGTAGCCAACTTGTGATGGCATGTCTTGTATACTAGCTTTATAAATATAAATTACCCTATTTAAACTCTTTAGTTACCAATAAAGTTTTGGCAGTGTTAACAATGAAAAATAATCAGATATCCTATTAATGCTAACTCTACTCATAATTTATTTAATGCAAATACAAGTAGAAAATAAATGAATTATAAGGAAGCAACAAAGTTAGTCTATTTGAATCTATATCCTATAAACTTAACAGGTACATTTAGCATTTCTGTTACTCTTTAAATATTGAAAATTAACGAGGTGATAAATGAAGTATTGACTAAGGCTGAATTATATAGAACAAGGTATTCTAACTAAAATGCTAAAGAAATATTTCTTGATTACCTGTCATTTATATACAATATTGGATATAATTTCTTCACATTAGAATAACAAACAAGCCATTTTTATAAACCTTCACATCCCAAAAGTTTTGTAAATTTTGAACTTAAATATCTAATGACCTACTAACATACTCCTTTTAAAAGTTAACTTCTGGCAGATTGAAGACATATGTGAGTGTCAAAACTTTACAATGCTTAGAAAAAAATGTGATCTACAGTAGCTGTGTCTTTAAGGTGAAGAAAGATTTCTCAAAGAAGATAGACAAGCAAAAATCTGTCAAAACTCAGTAGTATCCATGCACTTCTATGCACTTCTTTTAAGTGTAGAGTCTAAAAGTCTGGCAACTACATATCTCCTGCCCTTGCCAGCTAAGACCTCTGCTTGGATTCCACCAACTAAAGGCAATCCGGTGAGAGCTGAAAGACAGGATGGATAAAGAAGCCATTATTTTTCACCAAAATATGTAGGCGAGAGTGTGGTGCTGGCAGGTGGTTGTATGTGGTGGCAGCATCCCTGAATTGCTGAATTCCTGAAAGCCAGCAGTGATCCTTGACCTTCACACTCTGCATTTCTTTGTATTTTCCTCTCTAATTTCTTGTACTGAATTTTAGCAACTCAAAGTATCAAATGGCTTCTGTTTTACTGAAAACCAGTAAATAAGTCCCAGTCCTTATTATTATTATGTTTTTTACAAATCTCTTTAGCTAAATATATCATAAATAAGATTTTTTCAGTTCAATTGCTCAGTCATGTCTGACTCTTTGCGACCCCAAGGACTGCAGCACATCTGGCTTTCCTCTCCATCACCAACTCCTGGAGCTTACTCAAGCTCATGTCCATTGAGTCAGTAATGCCATCCAACCATCTCATCCTCTGTTGTCCCCTTTTCCTCCCGCCTTTATTCATTCCCAGCATCAGGGTCTTTTCAGATGAGTCAGTTCTTCTCATCAGGTGGTCAAAGTATTGGAGTTTCAGCTTCAGCATCAGTCCTTCCATGAATATTCAGGACTGAATTCCTTTAGAATTGACTGGTTGGATCTCCTTGCTGTCCAAGGGACTCTCAAGAATCTTCTCTAATACCACAGTTCATAAGCATCAATTCTTCGGTGCTCAGCTTTCTTTATAAGACCAACTCTCACATCCATACATGACTACTGGAAAAACCATAACTTGGACTAGATGGACCTTTGCTAGCAAGATTTTTAAATGATATATAATTAGAAGGAGATATTTACAATATAGTAGAAAAACCTGGTGGCTCAGATGGTGAAGAATCTGCCTGCAATGCGGGAGACCTGAGTTCTCTCTCTGGGTTGGGAAGATACCCTGAAGGAGGGCATGGTAACCCACCTCAGTATTCATGCCTGGATAATCTGCACAGATAGAGAAGCCTGACAGCTACAGTCCAATGGGTTGAAAAAACTTGGAGGTGACTGAGCAAATAAGTACAACACAACACAGAAAAACATATATTCCATAGAAAGAAATCCTACAAATCAATTTAAAAATAGCCTAGAAAAACATATGGGCAAAAAAAAAATTCACAGTAGAGGATATTCCAGTACAATAATCAAAAGACAAAAAGTGCTTGATAGAAATTAAGAAATGAAAATTAAAGTCAAAATAATTTTTTATTGCACACTCCTAAAATTGGTAAAAATCAAAAAGCAGTATGATACTAAATGTTGATAATAACTGGAAGAACTTGAAATTCATGAACTTTGGGATAAATTGGTATAGTCGCGTAGGAGATATTTGGTGATATCTAGTAAATTTCATTTTTAGACATGACTGAAAGTGAAAGTGAAGTCGCTCAGTCATGTCTGACTCTTTGCGATCCCATGGACTGCAGCCTACCAGACTTCTCTGTCCATGGGATTTCCCAGGCAAGAATACTGGAGTGGGTTGCCATTTCCTTCTCCAGGGGATCTTCCTGACCCAGGGATCAAACCTGGGTCTCCCGAATTGCAGGCAGACACTTTACCCTCTGAGCCACCTGTACCAATTATGCATAAACTAAATGGCTGATGGTAAAATTTAACATTCAGGTAAAGCTGAATCCCACTATATCCCTGACTGATATACAAANACCCAGGGATCGAACCCAGGTCTCCTGCATTGCAGGCAGACACTTTACCCTCTGAGCCACCTGTACCAATTATGCATAAACTAAATGGCTGATGGTAAAATTTAACATTCAGGTAAAGCTGAATCCCACTATATCCCTGACTGATATACAAATGTGTGATGTACAAATCTAAAAATGGTGTACAAATGTATGATCCCACTATCCCAGAATGATATACAAATGTATGAAGACACAAACTAGTATATTTAATAATATCACTTACTTTTTCATGGGCTTCCCAGGTGTCACTAATGGCATAGAATCCACCTGCCAATGCAGGAGACATAAGAGATGTTGGTTTGATCCCTGGATCAGGAAGATCCCAATTTATTCTTGATAAAATTATCTTTGTTATTTATTTATATATTTAAATTACTTTACGATATTGTAGTGGTTTGCCATACACTGACATTAATCAGCCATGGGTGTACATGTGTTCCCCATCCTGAACCCCCCTCCCACCTCCCTCCCCATCCCATCCCTCTGGGTTATCCCAGTGCACCAGCCCTGAGCACCCTGTCTCATGCATCGAACCTGGGCTGGCAATCTGTTTCACATATGATAATATACATGTCTCAATCCTATTTTCTCAAATCATCCCACCCTCATCTTTACCCATAGAGTACTGAACCCCCCTCCCACCTCCCTCCCCATCCCATCCCTCTGGGTTATCCCAGTGCACCAGCCCTGAGCACCCTGTCTCATGCATCGAACCTGGGCTGGCAATCTGTTTCACATATGATAATATACATGTCTCAATCCTATTTTCTCAAATCATCCCACCCTCATCTTTACCCATAGAGTCCAGAAGACTGTTCTATACATCTGTGTCTCTTTTGCTGTCTTGTATATAGGGTTATTGTTGTCATCTTTCTAAATTACATATATATGCGTTAGTATACTGTATTGGTGTTTTTCTTTCTGGCTTACTTCACTCTTTATAATAGGCTCCAGTTTCATCCACCTCATTAGAACCGATTCAAATTGATCTTTGAATCCCTGCATGATACATAACCCATAGAAACACTTGCATATGTCCAAATGAGGACATGGAAGTGTAGCATTTTTATAACAGTGAATAATGTAAGCAATATAACAATACAAATACCTACCAGCTGGAGAATAAGTAAATTAATTTTAAGGTATACATCCAGTGGAATATCACTGGTAGTTAAAATGAGTAAACTATACGTGTAAGTGTATGTGTGTGTAAATGTAACAGTAAAAACACAATGCTGCACACAAAAAAATAAAGCCTCAGAAGAATGTTATTTTAATTATATAATTTCTAAAATGTGTAAATGCTTACAAACCATACTGTATGTTGTTCATTGAAGCATAGATGTTTTAAAATGTAAATTGGACTTGCCTGGTGGCTCAGTGGTTAAGAATCCACCTGCCAATGCAGGAGATGAAGGCAATGACAATCCACTCCAGTATGCTTGCCTAGGAAACCCCATGGACTGAGAAGCCTGACAGACTACAATCCATGGGGTCACAAAGAGTTGGACATGACTTGGAGACTAAACAACAACAAAAACATGTAAATTAAATGTAAAAATAGTATACTAACTCAGAATATTTGCTCGTTCTCAGTAGAGGAAGACTAGAAAGGAATTAGAACCAAACATAAGCGGAGTTTTAAGTTACTTAGCATTAGACTAAGATCATGACATCTGGTCCCATTACTTCATGGCAAATAGTTGGGGAAACAATGGAAACAGTGACAGACTTTATTTTGGGGGGGCTCCAAAGTCAGTGCAGATTGTGACTGCAGCCATGAAATTAAAAGATGCTTGCTCCTTGAAAAAAAAGCTATCAACAACCTAGACAGCATGTTAAAAATCAGAGACATTACTTTACCAACAAAAGTCCGTCTAGTCAAAGCTATGGTTTTTCCAGTAGTTGTGTATAGATGTGAGAATTGAACTATACAGAAAGCTGAGCACTGAAGAATTTATACTTTTGAACTGTGGTGTAGGAGAAGGCTCTTGAGAGTCCCTTGGACTGCAAGGAGATCAAACCAGTCAATCATAAAGGAAATCAGTCCTGAATATTCATTAGATGGACTGATGCTGAAGCTGAAACTACAATACTTTGGCCACCTGATGCAAAGAACCTACTCATTTGAAAAGACCCTGATGCTGGGAAAGATTGAAGGTGGGAGGAGAAAGGGATGACAGAGGATGAGATGATTGGATGGTATCACCAATGCGATGGACATGAGTTTGAGTAAGTAAGCTCTGGGAATTGGTGATGGACAGGGAAGCCTGACATGCTGCAGTCCATGGGGTCGCAAAGAGTCAGACATAACTGAGCAACTGAACTGAACTGAGCATTACTTATGAATGACAGTATTAATGTGAATATGAATCAATTAGTATAAATATTAATCTGAAAAGTAATCTGAACTAATATTACTATTAATCTGAAGCAACTATCAATAGAACCAGATGATGAAGTTATTATATCTTTCTCTTCTCTTGTAGATATCAAAGAGTAATTTTCAAATGTTAGGAATCTTTAAAGAAGATTTCTGCTTTATGATGGCAGGAAGGAAATTAGAACTCAGTTTAAGTTATTCAGCAAGTCAAAAAGATTTAGATAAATGAGAATCTCCAGTTGATTTTTGCTCCAGAAGTTTTAATTTTATCACAGTATCAAATTACACAAGGAGTGGTGAATATTTATAGTATATGCTTTTTCATACACATCTTTATTTAATTGTCATTTTCATATTTGAGCTTTTCAGTGAAAAGACTGGCAACTGAATGTTTCCATAAAGATAAGGCACTTCTGAATATTTATGAATAAGCAACAATAATTCCACCAAATTGGACTAAATTGTGTTGTGCTTTGTAGCTTACATACTATTGTCCATGTGCATTTTCATCTACAATGCAAAGTATTATAAATTATCTTAATTTGCAAAGAGTGTCTCCATTATACCTCATCACCAGCAATTGCCAACCACATTTACAGAACATTCAAATTAAAGGAGGATGAATTTGGTAATAAACCTTGAAAAGAGAGCTTGATTTCAATTTTTATTTTGATAAATGATACATGGTAAAACTCAAGAGTGGCTGAATCTTGAATAATAAACTGGATATTATGTCTGATAGAAGGCATTCAAGCTTGTGACTTTTGAGCAGAGACACTTTAAATGGACTCTTTACTGTGCAGAGTCGTACAGCTTATGTCCTGAAAATTTTGTTACCACTTTTACTGTTTGTCCTTCTGTGACTGCAAGACTGACTTGCTCAGCAGCCTCCCACCTCTCGTATGACTCTGTTTGAAGCTGTTTGCATTTGCCTTATTTTAACATATTTCCACCCAAATGAGGTTGTCACAAATCAATCCATACAGGAATTTCCTGCAATTTTTTTAAGTCTATCATAAATTTCATCAAAATTACTTTAGCTTATTTTTCAGATGTCGTCTAGAGATAACTGCCCTGAGAATCGCATTCATTCATGAACATTATTGCACATCTGTTATGTGCCAGATTTTGTGCTGTGAAAGCTTTGGAGGAAAGAGAAAAAAGTGAAATAAGTCAAATCTATAGGAAAAAAAGAAAATAAATGTTTATAAATTAATGAAGATATGTGAAATAGTTCTATTGGTTGGCAGAGGAAGGAAAGATGAAGAACCCTTCAAAGAGACTAAGAGGAGGCTCCTTATGTTCTCCAAGAGCTAAGGTAGCCCTCAGCATACAGAAATTAAAGTATAAATTTGGTACTTTTAGCTGTACATTTCTGGTAATTATATGCTTGTTTTGACACTCTAGGAAGTCAGTACTACAAATTAATGACTTGACGTCATTGAGCTAAAACACACTTTTTTGCTTTCTAGTTCAAATTTAAATTAATTTGGTCAAGGATCTATGCCCACCAAAAAGATACAGATCTCTTTTTAATTATCATATGATTTAAGATGCACAAAAGTTATTTTCTTCTCCAATATTATTTGTCTTGGAATCATAGATTTCCCTCATCCATGAAGCTATCTAGAATTTTATCATAGTCCTCTAGTCTCAGAAGTTATAAGTGATATAATTTAACATCTAGTTGGGAAATAATGACGGACAAGGAAGACTGGCACACTGCCCACCATGGGATCGCAGAGAGTTGGACATGACTTAGTGGCTGAACAATAACAAGCAGTTAACTATATTTGTCACATTATATCATTTATCTTGTTGTTATTATTGTTTAGTGGCTAAAGTCAAGTCTGACTGTTTTGTGACCCCATGGACTGTGGCCTTGCCAGGCTCCTCTGTCCCTGGGATTTACCAGGCAAGGATACTGGAGTGGGTTGTCATTTTCTTCTTCAGAAGATCTTCCTAACTCAGGGATCAAACCTGTGTCTCCCACACTGGCAGGCAAATTCTTTGCCATTTTGTCACAGGGGAAGCCCATCATTTAAGTTACATTTATAGAATTTATAAAACACTAACTACAGAAGAATTCTATAGCTAAAAGTTTTAGATTTTTGTAACTAGTGTCATATTTGATTTACTTTCTGAAGTACCCTTTTCTAGTTCTTTCAGGATCTTAGGAGCAAATTGTGCTATGACTGTTCCATTTTTAATATCCACCTTTATTAATTTTATTCTGAATAGACACACTAGGTATACTGGATCTAAAAAGATTAATTCTTATTTAAGTGATAGAATTGATGAATTAAATATAATAACAATAATAGTAATAAGTATGTCAGCATCCCTTTGACCTAGTCCTTACTCTGTAGTAACACAATGAAAATCAGATGGAAAAACTTATCACATGACCAGGGACAGGGAATAAGAAAAATGGACTTGCTGTGCTTGAGAGAGTTATCCCTCTCTCTCCTCTCCTGAAAGAAGGAAGGAAAACTTTTGCTCCTTGGAGATGGGATGGAAATTATTCTGTTTTTATTCTAACCTTAGTAATGTAAATTTAGGGTTTCAACAGTCAGATTAACCTTCTGTTTCTCCAGTTTTTATAATCTAGAGATTTCTGTAAAGTCCTGGGTCTCATTCTTCCTTAAGATGTAAACAGATCCCCTCCAGAGGTACGTTAATCTCTCTGGAATTCTCTCACTACTCATATAAACATATCTTCTTAATCACAAGCTTCCAGCTAAAGTCATGTGGAAAGCCCCAACTCTTCAGAAATCAAAAATATTTATTTTTATGAACTACTTTTTTTTCTTGTGAGAAATTTTGAAAGTTGTGTGTTCTGAAGGCAGAATATAAAAATTCAGGGTTCTTCAGACTGATTGCTAAGTCACTTCGGTCATGTCTGACTCTGTGCGACCCCATAGACGGCAGCCCACCAGGCTCCCCCATCTCTGGGATTCTCGAGACAAGAACACTTGAGTGGGTTGCCATTTCCTTCTCCAATGCATGAAGGTGAAAAGTCGAAGTGAAGTCACTCAGTCGTGTCTGACTCTTAGCGACCCCATGGACAGCAGCCTACCAGGCTCCTCCATCCGTGGGATTTTCCAAGCAAGAGTACTGAAGTGGGGTGCCATTGCCTTCTCCATCAGACTGATTACTGGGTTATATTAACTCTTACTAGTTATTTTAAATATGTCTATTTCATTTTCTTCCAAGACTATAAAAGTAAAGCAATCTAAAGTTATGTTTGCATTGGATATATTTGTTACCTGAACAGTTGTGGTCTCACATATTTTACATGAATTTTAAACTTTTCATGATTTGATCCTAATAGTTACATTGGTCAGAATCTGTTAGTTGCAAATCACTTGAAGCAGGCAAAAATGTTAGTACTATAACACGTTATGATACAGTCATAGAGACCATGGGGTATCATTGCTAAATTTGAATAATAGAACAAATTTTAATTTTTTGAGGAAAAAAACTCTCTGGTGGCTGTATGCTATCAAAATTAAATATTTTAAGTAATAAAACAGGGAAAAGTATGTAATCATTAAAACCAGTAAAAGGGATGATTTGTGCTGTTTTAAATCCTCCTGCTAAATTTTGTCTTTAATAAATTTATATTCTTCTCATAGGTTTTGAACTTTCACATTGTGAGGATCCTGGCATCCCACAATTTGGATACAAAATCAGTGACCAAGGGCATTTTGCTGGTAGCACTATCATTTACGGATGCAATCCAGGCTACACGCTCCATGGAAGCAGCCTCCTCAAGTGCATGACAGGGGAGAGAAGGGCATGGGACTATCCTCTGCCATCCTGTATTGGTAGGATACTGTTTTTGGTTTTCATGCAATATTTCTATGGAAGTGTTATCAAAATATACTGTACCTTTTCAAGTTAATTTATCTGTCCACACCCAACTCATACCTTAATCAAAAAAGTTAATGAATACATAGTTCAAATTTGTGGTAAGTCAGAGGGTTCTTTTCATAATCAATGAGTACTTTCTCTTTTGGGACAAAAAATAATTCATATGAAGTCATTATATTTATCCTATCTTGATATAAAATTTAAGTTGCTACAAAATATGTTGAAACTCTTAATCATACACATTTACTGAATCTCATTGACCAGATATGTTTTAATATACAAAATTAATGCTTATGCTGATATTAAGGCAGATTAAAAAAACTAAATATTCTCAATAATTTCAAAGACTTTCTCTATATACATACCTTTTCAAAAACTAAGAAAGTGTATCTGTTTTCCTTAATGTATTATGACATAATTAAATGAATTTCAATAATAAAAGGCATGTGAGAGTTAGTCATATAAGATATATTGCCTACATGAAATTACAGAATGATTATTTTCTCTCCTTTGTATAGCTGGAGAAGAATTTTATTACTACCATCCCATAAATCAATTAACAAATAACTGGGCTTGTGTGAGAAAGAGGGTGGATAGAAAAGTGTTGATAAAGACCTCTGCTTTTTTTCTTTTGGTCCCAGTATAGGTGCCAGACTGGATGGATTACTAAGACAACAAAAGGGAAAACAAACAAACAAACAAACATTTAAACAAAACACAAAGTCCTCAATAGGGAAACAAGCAAGTTTCTTTAATGATTCTTATTTAATGGCGGTTGTGGTGGCACAAATCCATTTTGTGTCAGGCTCATATGGATAAAATTGACTTAATTTTTAAAAAAGATTTGTTAAGGTATAATTCATATTGAAAAACTTTCACATATTTAATGTATACAATTTTATGAATTTGGAGACCTGAACATTTTGAGATATATTTTAATGTTTGTTAATGGATATAGTCAACACAGGAATTTTCACAAAACTTGATAGACTTCAAATAAGAAAGAAATGAAATTCTAGTTATTAGAGGTCTTGCAACTAATTGCAGTGTTTTCGATAACATGAAACTTCTATTGGTTTGTTAAAACATTGATGAGCAGAAAGCAAACATTCTTTTATCCAACCAAAATGCAATGATACTGGTTTTCTTTCAGATGCATCTGAATTATGGATAGATTATGAGGATAAACCTAAAATAACAATCAACTTAAATTGACAAAGCTTAGGATTCTGGAATATGACCAACAATCAACCTGCTAGCATTGGTTATGAGAAAAATGTACACTGATTAATTCCCTCTGAAGTTATATTCTTTGGTATGAATATCAAATATATTCAGAAAATCATTAAGGCTTTCAATAACACAAACTATAAACTTAAAAATACTGACTTGCTATGTTGTCTGTAGAATTAAAATCACAAACTAATACATTAAAAAAAATATATTCCTTATATGTTGAATTGAGCTGAAGACATTTTCATTTTTTGGAAAACTTCATGCAAATAGAGGAACATTTGATCTAGGATCAGAAGATTTAATTATTTTTGTGACAAATCAGTGCACTTTATGAATCTGCCAAGTCAAAATTTAGTAATACCACTGCTCAAGCCTTTATGAGAAGGGTGACCTTTTTTTTTTTTTTTAAATGATAGATGATCAGGAATAAAAGCTTAAAACAGCTGGACACATAATGTGTCATGATGATGATTTTCATGACAATAGAAGATGAAATTCTATTTAAAATGGTATTCTTTACTGTCAGTAATTAACAGGTTTACCACTTGGCCTAAAATCATAATTATCCATTCCTATTAACCTTAAATATCTATTATGGTTATATTTTTGCCTTGGCCAAATAAGAAGCTTTTTCTTAATTATATGGATTTTTCTAGGTATTATGTTTCTGTAGCTTATACATTAAGCAAACAAAAATTAATTTTTAGGCACCATAGCTAGAGGTATTTAACCTTCACACCTTCAATTTTATCTGTAAACATAAGAGTTATGACNCTGTCTCTTATACACATCTTATGGTTATATTTTTGCCTTGGCCAAATAAGAAGCTTTTTCTTAATTATATGGATTTTTCTAGGTATTATGTTTCTGTAGCTTATACATTAAGCAAACAAAAATTAATTTTTAGGCACCATAGCTAGAGGTATTTAACCTTCACACCTTCAATTTTATCTGTAAACATAAGAGTTATGACAGAATTTGAACGCCAGTGTTACAGCATATCACACTGGTTTATTTGAAATCAAATAGCCAAGTAATATTTGTAACAAAGAAATATGGAGACAGAGCTATGTTTAAATTCAATGTAAAATCAGTTCCCAAACCTCCAGTTCTTGGAGTTGCTTAAAATTAATCTGACAGATTGTTATTTTTGTTCAGTCACCCAGTTACGCCCAACTCTTTGCGACCCCATGGACTGCAGCATGCCAGCCCTCTCTGTCCCACGCCATCTCCCGAATTTTGCCCAAGTTCATGTTCATTGCATCGGTGATGCCATACAGTCATCTCATCCTCTGATGCCATCTTCACCTACTGCACTCAATCTTTCCCAGCATCAGGGTCTTTTCCAATGAGTCAGCTGTTCAAATCAGATGAGCAAAATACTGGAGCTTCAGCTTCAGCATGAGTCCTTCCAATTAGTATTCAGGGTTGATTTCCCTTAAGATTAGCTGGTTTGATCTCATTGCTCTTCAAGGGACTTTCAGGAATCTTCTCCAGCACCACAGTTTGAAGGCATCAATTCTTTGGTGCTCTGCCTTCTTTACAGTTCAGCTCTCACAACCGTACGTGACTAATAGGAAGATCATAGCCTTGACTATACAGATCTTTGTCAACCGAGTAATGTCTGCTTTTCAACACACTGTCTAGGTTTGTATCACCACTGCTCTGGCAGTCTCTATCTCAATTTCCCTAGTCTGTTTTCTCTCCTGGATACACATTCTAATGAATGATTTCAGCCTCCTTAACAGTTGCCTGTATCCACAGACTGAGTTCTAACTAATGGAAAGTGAGACGTAATATGTATCGCTTCTAAGCCCATCAAAACCTCCCAACCACCTTTGGAAGCCGTAAAGAGAAGATGGTAGATACACAAAATAGAAGGAGCCTGGTCCCTAAATGTTTACCCCTTGGAGGAAAGCTGCCCACCAAACAGGAATACTCATGGTAGATATTTTGTTGTGCTTGAAACATTATGCATTTGGGGACTTGTTTGTTTCAGCAGCTCACATTATCTTAACAGAAATGCAAATATCAAAAAGGGGGGATTTGTAAACTGAGTAGACAAAAGCAACTTATGTCTACTAAACAGTTTCTTTGTCTGATGTTGGAAATTTCAGACCTCCTGATGGCTATAATCAGTCAGTACCCATTGAAGTCCTAGTCAAGGAGTCAAAAGACTCTAAGGAGTTCAAGGCCTGACTCTGCCACTGATAGCTGTTGGACCCTGGACATGGCCCCTCTCTCTGATCCTCAGTTTTTTCATCTGCAAAATAGCACTCACAATATCTGCTTAACTGCCTGACTGTGATAATCAAATACAATTATTTGAATTAAAGTGTGCTGTAAACTATAAAGTTAGCCTATAAACAAACTGAAAACATGCTGATTCACCCAGTGGGTTAGAGTGAAACATTAATGAATTCATTTGGCCTCCCAGAAAAATTTTTTTTTCCCATTCAGAACCATAAGAATGAGCACTGGGAAGAAAAAATGAGCAAAATATGCATCCTGCCCTAGAAAGAGAGACCAACAACACAGCAGGAACCAAGGCTGCTGAAAGACCCACGGAAGCCTCTCTCCTTTCTCCCTCACCTCCTTTCCACTTCCTCTGAAATGCAACCCACTCCTCAGAAGACTGTGTCTGTTTATGTTTTCCAAAGCTGGCACTCCCAGCTCTCTTCACCCTCTCTTGTAGACTAGCAAAATTCAGGCCGGTCCACCAGCCACAGACAGTTAGTGATTCTTCTTCCAAAATGCAATTAGTCATTTCTTTGGGACCAGAAACCTCTGTTTTTAATCCTGAATCCAAGAAGCACACTGCCTTTTTGGAGTGGCTTTCGGGACCCCTCACGATCTGGCCTCAGCATCTCCTTTCTGAATCTTAGCATCTCCAGTCCATGTTGGGGGACCATCTCTCCATCCCTGGATGCTCCAGCTGCGTTCATGATCGTTATCTCTGCCTGGGAGGACAGAGATCTGGGCAGCAATGGTTTCAGGAGCTCAGGAGGTCTCAGCTGGAGATACAGGTTGGGAACATCTCTATAGAAGTAAGAACTGAAAATCTGGAGCTGGAAGACCCAGGTTTGGGGTGGGACTATAAGCTGAAGGAGGAAGCTGCAAGGCCGGAGAGAAATGAGGAGGGCGAGAGCGCAGAGTGGAAGGAAGGGGAATGGGACCAGAAGGAGGGCAGGAGAGAGCAGAGAGGACACTGGGTCAGCCAGGAGAGAGGCGGAGTGTCTTTTCGGTAGAACAGCTGGGATGGGGAGCAGTCTGAGTGGGTTCAGGGATGAGGAGGAGAGAAAAAGAGGTAGAGCCTTTGGGGAGAATGGCCTAGGGAGCAGAGCCAGTTACCTAAAGGGTGACCCGCTGTGCCTGGCACTGGTCGCAGGGAGTCCCTCTCGGCCTGACGCCGTGCAGGTTTCAGCGGCCACCAGCTGCTTTTGGTGGTGCAGCCAGGCTACAGCAGCTTGAGCCATCTTCCACCAGCATTTGAAAAGGACCGAACAACAGGTGCTGAAACCTCATCTCCTTTAAAACTTCCTCCTCTGCTGCCCTGTGCACAAATACCTTTCTTCGTGAGCTCCTGGCAATCGTGGCCCACAACCTGCCAGCAAAAAAGTCACACCCAGTGAGGACCATCCACTGGATGCAAACTGGGCACAAGATTTAAGGGAATCAGGACACGGTTCCTCTAAGCAGGAGCTTTGTGACCTTCGGCACGGCACGACTGTGCCTTCGTCGCTTCATCTGTCAAAGGACTACAGTTCTCCTCTAGAGGGTGGATGTGAGGGTCCAGTCAGAAACAGAGTTAGACTAACAGGGAACTGGAAAGCTTTCCAGACTGCAGAAATGCTTGTCAAGCATTTCATCCTCAACTTCCCTCTTTCCTTCACAACCCACACCCAAAGCATCAAAAATGCTCTGAGCTCTACCTTCTAAATATTGTATAGGGACTTCCCTGGTGGTCCAGGGGTGAAGAATCCACCTGCCAAATGCAGGGGACACATGTTTGATCCCTGGTCCAGGAAGATTCCACATGCTGAGGAGCAACTGAGCCTGTGCACCACAACTACCAGCCCTGGAGCTGCAACTGCTAGTCAACGCACCACAATTACTGAAGCCCTCACACCCTAGAGCCTGTGTTCCACAACAAGAAAAGCCACCACAATTAGAAGCCTGTGCAGCTAGAGAAAGCCTGCACGCAGCAACAAAGACCCACACAGCCAAAAGTATAAACAAATAAATAAAGGAGATATTTCAGGAATCTGAGCATTTCTTTCCACCTCCACCACTATCCTCATGACACAAACTGGCGTCCTTGCTCACTTGGAAGATTACAAGAGCTGTGCATTTAGCAATAGACCTGAGATGCCTGCCTTCCTGCTCTCTCCCTTTTCTCAAAGCTGCCAGAATGGCCTTTTACAAAATGTGGCCAGACCACACGTCATCCCTCCCTCAACCCCTCCAATGGCTTCTCTGTTCCTGGCAGGCCCTGGGAGGCTTCTGTGACCTGCCACCAGCTCCCAGCAGCTTCTCGCTGCTTCCAGACCACACCACGCTCATCCTCTGTTCAAGGCTCCCATTCTGATGTATGACTTACTCCCTTATTTGATTCAGGTCTTTGCTCACACGGCACCTCCACGGAGAGGTCTCCCTGAGGATTCTGTTCCAGCCCTGCATCCACCTCAACTCTCACTCCTCACCCCTTCGTTCTGGAGCATCTGTCTGCAGAACACTGAATTCGTATTAAACAAGGCTTGTTTATTATCTATACCCCCCTACTCTGGCTCCTGCCCAGTCTCTTGCAAGTTTTGTTAGGACAGGGGCTTTTCTTTATTTTTTCCTCAGCACCTAAAAGGTACAGGCCCTCCCTTCATAAATTTTTGTTGAATAAAAGAATGAATAAATGAATGTTCTTCCTACAGTCTAGGTCAGCAATGTCCTAAATTCCATCTAGCCCACTTCATCCAGCCCAGCTCCATTTCCAAATAAATGGCTTCCACTAAGTCCCTGATCCTAGCAATCCTGACTCCTTGAAAAGGAAGGGAAAGGGCAAATTGCTTAATTTGATCCATGGGACTGTTTTTGCCAGTGTCAACCTAAGCTTTTGAGTGGCAGCGAAAGGTGCAATCTTTTACTTATTATCTTTTTTTGTTTTTAGGACTTTATATTTTTTAGAGCATTTTTAGATTCACAGCAAAATTGAGAAGAAGGTTCAGAGACTTGCCATACCTCCCCTGCCCCCAGGCATACAAAAGCAAGCCTATTATCAGCATCCCCGACCAAAGTGGTACATTGGTTACAATCGATGAACCTGCTTGACACCCCATAATCACCTGAAGTCCATAGTTTCCATTAGCGTTCACTNCAGTTCAGCTCTCACAACCGTACGTGACTAATAGGAAGATCATAGCCTTGACTATACAGATCTTTGTCAACCGAGTAATGTCTGCTTTTCAACACACTGTCTAGGTTTGTGATAGCTTTCCTTCTGAGAAGCAATCATCTTCTGATTTCATGACTACAGTCACCATCTGCAGTGACTTTAGAGCAAGAAGATGAAATCTGTCACTACTTTCACCTTTTCCCCTTCTATCTGCCATGAAGTAATGGGACTGGATGCCATGATCTTAGTTTGTTAACCTTTAGTTTTCAGCCAGCTCTTTCACTGTCCTCCTTCATCCTCATCAAGAGGTTCTTTAGTTCCTCTTTGCTTCCTGCCATTAGAATGTTGCTATTCAGTTGCTCAGTCATGTCTAACTCTTTGCTACCCCATGGACTGTAGCATGCCAGGCTTCCCTGTACTTCACCTTCTCCCGGAGCTTACCGTTAGAATGGTATCATCCTCGTATCTGAGGTTGTTGATGTTTTTCCTGCTTATCTTGACTCCAGCTTGTAACTTATCCAGCTTGGCATTTCTCATGATGTATTCAGCATATAGGTTAAACAAACAGGGGGACAGCAGACAGCCCTGTTGTACTCCTTTCTCAATCTTGAACCAACAGTTTGTTCCATTCAGGGTTCTAATTGTTGTTTCTTGACCTGCACACAGGTTTCTCTAGAAACAAGTAGTACGGTCTGGAATCCCCACCTCTTTAAGAGCTTTCCACAGTCTGTTATGATTCACACAGTGAAAGGCTTTAGTGTAGTCAATGAAACAAAGATAGATGTTTTTCTGAAATTCCCTTTCTTTCTTTATGATCCAGTGAATATTGGCAATTTGATCTCTGGTTCCTCTTCTTTGTCTAAATCCAGCTTGGACAACTGGAAGTTCTTGGTTTGCATAATGCTGAAGCCTAGCAAGCAAGATATTAAGCATGACCTTACTAGAATGGTAGATGAGTGCAATTGTCCGACAGTTAGCACATTCTTTAGCACACGCTCTTTAGTACTACCTTCTTGGAAACTGGAATGAGGATTGACCTTTTCCAGTCCTGTGGCCTCTGTTCAGTCTTCCACAATTGCTGACATATTGAATGCATCACTTTAAGGGTATCATCCTTTAGGGTTTTGAATAGCTCCCCTGGAACCCCATTTATTAACAGCAGTGCTTCCTAATGACCACTTAACTTTGCACTCTAGAATGTCTGGCTCTAGAATAACTGACCACAACATCACAGTAATCCCTTCATGGATCACTGTCTTGTCATGGCGAAGGGCCTTGCATAGGCCAATGAAACTATGAACCATGCTGTGTAGGGCTACTCAAGACGGTTGGGTCATAGCAGCTAGTTCTGACCAGTGAGATCCACTGGGGGAGTGAATGGCAAACCACCCCAGTATACTTGTCATGAGAACCTCATGGATTGTGTAAAAAGGACAAGTCTGGCAGAATGAAGTATCAAATTTGTTCTCCTCAGAAATATGTCAGTCAGTAATAGTAAATAAATCATTAAAAATGAAGAAAAATGAATTATTTCAGTTAGAACATTCTAGATTGTCCAACGAAGTTCTTGTTATAAAATGAGAAAAGCCACAGTAAGTGATGGTTACTTCTTAACTATATATATTTTATCTATTTTAAAATAACAAATTTATTATTATAAATTAAATTAATGTTACAATATAAAATAAAATTCCTTAGTCCTCTATAGGTGTTTATCAGTCAGAGTTCGCCAAATAAAAAGAATCAGTAGATCTATTTGTGATCTCTTTAGCGATCATCTATCAAGAAATGTATTTATTTATATTGAGGAATTAACTCATGCAATTGTGGGGACTGACAAGTTCGAATTCTATAGGGAAGATCAAAAGGCTGGAAACTAGGGCAGGAATTAATGATACAGTTTTGAGGGAAAATCTTCTTTTCCAGAAAACTCAGTTTTCATTGTTAAGGCCTTCCAAATGATTAGATGAAGGCTACCCACATTATCAAGGATAAAGTCAGCTGATTATAGATGTTAACCAGGTCTATAAATAGCAACACCTAGACTAGTGTTTGATAAAATAACTGGGTACTACAACTTGGCCAAGTTGACACATAAAAATAACCTTAATATTATACTAAATTATAACATCTAAAATCTTTGAAACACTTTTATCTGTATGAAAGAGCCTACAAATTTTAACCATGATATTCAGTTGTTATTCAGTCTTTTCTGAGTACTGAAACTTTGTCTCTGACCTTTGTTCTAATAATCAAAACAAAACAAAAATTCAAGATGTTTAGTTCAGCACTGCATTTGAGTAAGATAATAACACTGCAGAGAACAAGAAAAATAAATGTAGTAATATATTCAAATATAGAAGCAAAAAGTAAACTACCTTGGATTTAGTTTTATTTTTTGGTAGTATAGTAATTTGGAGAACTTTCAAAAATATATTATCACACCTTGTGGTTTTTAGGATGTAGAGAAGTAGAGTAATATACTAAATAAACTACTTCATTTCTCTCTTCTCTAGCAAGAGGATTCTTTCTAGATTATTTGCTTATCAATGTAAAATCATTCCAGATTTCCCAATATATTAAATATTATTAAGAGAGAGAGGGAATTCCCCAAAAGATCTATTTTTTTATTATATTCTATGATGATGTTTACATTTTTAATTTGGTGAATTTTATAAAAATTAGAGACTACTTTAAATCAAAATGGAACCAGATTTAACTGAAGTAAAATCTAGTAATAATGCCACTTTGACTTTGAGGAGGTTAAAAGCAAAACAGTTTAGAGTGATTGAAAGGGGAATAAGAGGACAATGAAATTTAGAAGGCCTGAGGGACCTGCAGTAAAGCTTAGAGGTAAGGTAGTAAGATGATGAATTAGTTAGCCTACAACCAGCTATAAGTGAGCAACTTGCCATCTGTTTCCCCTTGTTACATTAACATTATTTTGCCATACATCTTAAAAAGTTTGAAGCCTAAACTCTGAGCTTTTGAGTGTGTACTTTTAAAATTCCCTAATTGGATTATTATATTATCATTTATATGATCTAACTTGAGATTCTTGTTTTATTGTACAATGTGTTCTTACTTTAACACCTTAATCTGAGAAAGCATATACACATATATACTTTCAATAAGAGGAGAAATCAATCCTTATTTTCCTTCAGGTGAAAAATATATCCTCGAGAAATTTGTAGATGTTTAGAAAGATTAAACTGTGACTTGAATTAATTTTTTCTAGCTGAATGTGGAGGTCGTTTTAAAGGAGAATCATCAGGAAGAATTTTATCTCCTGGTTATCCCTTTCCATATGACAATAATCTGCGTTGCCTGTGGATGATTGAGGTAGATCCAGGAAACATCGTCAGGTAAATGGATTTTATCTTTTCAAATTGACTGAGGAATCTGAATTTCCTGATCAGACCCTATATACAATTAATATTAAGATTTTTTTCTTTTACCATTGGTAAAGCAAAACATGGTTTTTATCTATTATAAAATAGGGGGAGAAAGTATTGATAAGCATGGCATACTAATTCATAGGCCACAGCATTGGTTCATATAGCCCCTTAGAAACTTTTCAGTTAAAAGTGGGCAGAAAAGATGAGAATTTTTCCTGCTGCTTGACAGTTCTACTCTTCCAATTCTTCATGACTTAAGATACTGTAAATTCAATAGAATTCTGAGATTTTTAAAATTAAAGAAGAATTTTTTATATTAAATTGTAACCCAGATTTAAAACTGTGACAATTCACATATCAAACATGGATGTGATATATATATATATATATAGANCAGTTCTACTCTTCCAATTCTTCATGACTTAAGATACTGTAAATTCAATAGAATTCTGAGATTTTTAAAATTAAAGAAGAATTTTTTATATTAAATTGTAACCCAGATTTAAAACTGTGACAATTCACATATCAAACATGGATGTGATATATATATATATATATAGAGAGAGAGAGAGAGAGAGGAAGAGAGTTGAATGTGTTGATATAATTGGATTTCTAGCTTTTGGATTAGGCACAAGAAAATCTGATATTAATTTTGTCTAGACTAAAGCAAAATAGATTTAACATAAAGCATTTTTTTTCTTTTATGTGCATTTTTGTGTTGTGATGGGAGGCCATTTTCACATTCAGGAAGTTTCCTTTTACTTTACTTCTTTTTTGAATGTAAACTGTTTTTGCATTTTTGGAGTAAATCTTTGATTCTTATAAAACAAACACACTAAAAAATTGATACAATGGCAGTAACATATACTATGGCATTAGATAACTTGAGTTCAATTCATAACTCTGCCACCCTTAGGGCAATCTTATTTAATCTGAATCCACTTGCCACATTCGTAAAATTGAGATCAAAATTGTTCCTGCTTCACTGAATCATTATAACAATTAAAGGAAGAAAATAGATGTAATGCATTTTGCACAGTGTGTGGCACATATGAGCTCCTCTTAAATGTCACCTGTCATTGCCACAATTAAGTCATGAACACTGAAAAGAATGTACAGGTAGGTCTTCCTTGGGTTACATGATAAACTGAACATAAATCGAAAATGTCATAAACTGAAAATGCATATAATATAACTAATCTACCAAAAATCATCACTCACCCTCACCTATACTAAGCATGCTCAGAGCATTTACTGTTAGTCTACAGTTGGGCAAGTCATCTAACCTGAAGGCTATTTTATAATAAAGTATTGAGTATCTCATGTAATTTTATTGAATACTATACTGAAAATGAAAAACAGAACTGTTTAATGAGTGCATTATGGTTGTAAATGTGTTGGTGGCTTGTTTCTGTGATCTTGTGACTGACTGGGAACTTAGTTTCCTGGCAGTGCCCAATGTCATGAGAGAGTATCACAACTGGGAAAAGATCAAAATTCAGAGTACAGTTTCTACTAAATGTGTATCTCTTCTGTACCATCTTAAAGTAAAAAAATTCCTAAATTGAATCGTCATAAGTCAGGGATGGTCTGTATACCTAAAGTTTTTATAATTTGCAGAATTGATATAATAGTATATTTAATCATATTCAAAAAATATATATACCGTTCAAGAAAAATGCATTGTTTGTATATCCATTTTGCATTATCCATTTTATTTGATAGAATAAAAGAAATATCTAGTATAAGCAAAGATGTTTTATATTCTTTATTTAAAACTGGATCCATGTTTAAAATAATCAGAGATATATGGTTCTCCCACAGCCTACAGTTTCTTGCTTTTGATACGGAAGCATCACATGATATACTCCGAGTTTGGGATGGTCCACCTGAAAATGAGATGCTTTTAAAGGAAATTAGTGGGTCTCTTATTCCCGAAGGAATCCATAGCACTCTCAACGTAGTGACCATTCAGTTCGACACAGATTTTTATATCAGCAAATCTGGATTTGCAATTCAGTTTTCAAGTGAGTTTTTTTTTTTTCTTAAATAAAAATATAGAAATGTTACTTAAATCCTTCTGTTACTTTCCTACTCAAAAACTTTCATTTAAAAATTTTAATTATCTCATGTATACCGGTGGCTGATTCATGTCAGTGTATGGCAACACCAATACAGTATTGTAAAGCAAAATAAAGTAAAAATAAAAATTAAAAATAAAATAAAATAAAATTTTAATTATCTTAATTTTTAAATTTTAGTTTTTAATTGGAGGAAAGTTGCTTTACAATGTTGTGTTGTTAATTATCTTAAATATTCTTATTTCTCTTCTTCTTATGCATCTGCAGTTAAGATAAACCATCGGCAAAAGAAATACAATTAAGTTCTAGTTAATTAATTAATTGTTGGTACCTTCTCTCCAATTATCATACCAATTTTCCTTAAAGTAAATGTGGTATTAAAGTTAATTCATCAAGTGAAATAATTACATTATACAAACTGATAATTTGAATTTACTCTAAAAGAATATTTTAAAATGTAAAATTTTTAGAGATAAGAAAAGGAACGAGTATTTGCCATTACAAAAAGCAACCCTATATTTTTACTAATTTTATTTTCTTCTATTAAAGATCTTAATTATATATTCACAGAAAACTTTGACAAAATATTTTAAATCTACTTTTACATTAAAGATATCCTACCACAATGAAATGTCATTCACTCTAATTACCAGTGTTGAAGGCTGTTTTTTTTTTTTTTTTTTTTTTTTTAGTATTTAAATAAATTTTTTTTCTTAAAAATGATTTTGTTTTATGTCTTGATAAAATAAAAT
>SJYX01006265.1:504806-520697 GCA_006410675.1 Oreotragus oreotragus | reverse complement strand
GTGGTATATATACACAATGGAGTATTACTCAGCCATTAAAAAGAATACATTTGAATCAGTTCTAATAAGATGGATGAAACTGGAACCAATTATACAGAGTGAAGTAAGCCAGAAAGAAAAACACCAATACAGTATACTAACACATATATATGGAATTTAGAAAGATGGTAATGAGGACCCTGTATGCAAGACAGCAAAAGAGATACAGATGTGTAGAGCGGACTTATGGACTCTGAGGGAGAAGGAGAGGGAGAGGGAGAGGGGGGGATGATTTGGGAGAATAGCATTGAAATATGTATACTATCATGTAAGAAATGAATTGCCAGTCTATGTTCAATGCAGGATGCAGGATGCTTGGGGCTGGTGTATGGGGATGATCTGGAGGGAAGATGTGGGGTGGGAGGTGGGAGCGGGGTTCATGTTTGGGAGTTCGTGTAAAAAAATAAATAAATACAAAATAAAAATAATAAAATTCCTATATAATAAAAATAAATAAATAAATAAATAAATTTACTTAGACTTTTTTTTTTTTTTAATGCTCCAGCATACGTGCTTCTGGGCTTCCCTGGTAGCTCAGTTGGTAAAATATCCACCTGCAATGCCGGAGACCCTAATTTGATTCCTGGGTCAAGAAGATCCCCTGGAGAAGGAATAGGCTACCCACTCCAGTATTCTTGGGTTTCCCTGATAGCTCAGATATTAAAGAGTTGCCTGCAGTGCAGGAGATCTGGGTTCAGTCCCAAGATTGGAAAGATCACATGGAGGAGGACATGCCAACTCACTCCTGTGTTCTTGCCTGAAGAATCCCCAGGGACAGAGGAGCCTGGTGGGCTACAGTCCATGGGTCACAAAGAACCATGTGCATTTGAAAGGATAAGAATGTATACTTACCATTATTTGGAATTAAATACCAATGAGATACACTTGGTTGATAACACTATGCCTGAAGTAAATAAAGTCACTCAGTCGTGTCCGACTCTTTGCGACCCCATGGACTGTAGCCTACCAGGTTCCTCCCTCCATGGGATTCTCCAGGCAAGAGTGCTGGAGTGAGTTGCCATTTCCTTCTCCAGGGGATCTTCCCAGCCCAGGGATCGAACCTGGGTCTCCCACATTCCAGGCAGACGCTTTAACCTCTGAGTCACCAGGGAAGTGTTCTATATTGTTATTAATATTTGTCTACATCTTTTTTAAGCTACTAATTAAACCATATTGATAATCAGTTTTTATTGGACCCACCTGTGCATTCCACCATCATTTTCCCCCTCTATTAAATTATTAGTTAAACATTTTGGAGATGCTCTAATATTAATAACATACATTTTTTAATCAAAATCTACTATCACATTCTATTACACAACCTCACATATAATGTTAGAACCCTACAATAATGTACTTCCAGTTCTCTCTTCTTTCCTTTGGGCAATTGTTTTCACTTATCTTACTTCTATTTATGTTAACAGCACATAACTTTTTTTAAAAACTTTTAAGCAAACAATTATCTTTTAAATTTTTTTTATAAATGAGACAAAGAATATATATTAAAATTATAGTATTAAGGGTAAACTGTTTTGTGATAATAGTACAAATATAAATTTTGGTGACATACAACTTCATGACAAAAACAAAGCTCTTATTAAATTAAGAAAAAGATAATACAATTTGAATTGATTGTGGAATACATATGATTCATAACTGCAACCAAGCAAATTCTATCAAAATAAAACTAGCATTAAAATTTACAAATATTTTTATGTACAGTAAAATAATTGAATAACCTTTTCTTTGTGTATGACAAAGAAATGCTGATTCAAAAATAAATATAAAAACTTTAGTATATCAGTACTAGTTTCTGCTTTTGCTGCTCATTTTCATTCAGACTTAGGAAAGTTTGTATCTGAAGCACTGTTTTTCATACACAACCAAAAGTGAAATATTTCAAAAAATCATAATTTAAGACAATTTGGTAAGTTTTATATTGTGAAAAATTTTTATCAAAGAAAGGTGTCCAAAAAGAAATAAAGATTTAATATCTGTGAAAATTCTTAAGCTGAAATATTTACACATTGTTTTATGATATAAGATCAAATTGAAACTTCCCTCTATTTCAAAGAACTAGTTCTATGCTTACTGGATATCTCAATACCTATAGAGAGAAAACTTTCTCAATTAAAAATATTATAGCCTATGGAGACATTTGTTGACATACCAACAATGTAAAATATATTGTAAATAGCTTTAACAATACCAATAAAAATAAGAATATATTGAAAACCATATACTTAAGTAAAGAATAAAATGGCATTGGTGGTGGTGGTGATTTAGTTACTAAATCATGCCCAACTCTTTGTGACCCCGTGGATTATAGCCCACCAGGCTCCTCTGTCCATGAAATTTTCCAAGCAAGAATACTGGAGTGGGTTGAGTAAAATGACATTAAATATGTCTAAAAAATCAATTAAAGAATGTACACATGTACCACAAATGATTATTTTGCTTCTCTTATTTTTAATGTTTAATTAATTCATCCTCTGTAAAGAGGATGTTTTTGTGTGAATAGATATATGGTATCTTAACTTTTTAGAAATTATTTTAAGTAATTTTTGTATAGATAATTCTTTTGAAAAGTTCATCTAAATAAAATTATAATTCAATACATATTTTAATTATATAATTTAAATCCCTTTTAGCTTTTTATTTCATGCCCACAATTTTTCACTTTATATGACATATGTTACCTGATTTTAATAAACATTTTATTATATTAAAGACATATTCATATCTGCTATCCCTCTTAGATTATGTTCCTTTGGTGGACAAGATGTTATCCTATTAATATTTATATAACCAGAACTTTGCATTGCACCTGGTAGTTAGTAAATGTTAAATGAATCTGACTTTGTTGAAATTTTTTATAATTAAAATTAGAAACACACTGGTATTATGTGCTATCAGTAAAATATTTGTATGTTTATCTTTTTTTTGCTAATTAATTCTGTTAATCTCCAAATATTGGAATTCAACTTCAAATTAGACTTTTATATAATCCTTTATAAAGAAACCACCTGCAATGCAGGAGACCCCGGTTTGATTCCAGTATCTTAACTTTTTAGAAATTATTTTAAGTAATTTTTGTATAGATAATTCTTTTGAAAAGTTCATCTATATAAAATTATAATTCAATACATATTTTAATTATATAATTTAAATCCCTTTTAGCTTTTTATTTCATGCCCACAATTTTTCACTTTATATGACATATGTTACCTGATTTTAATAAACATTTTATTATATTAAAGACATATTCATATCTGCTATCCCTCTTAGATTATGTTCCTTTGGTGGACAAGATGTTATCCTATTAATATTTATATAACCAGAACTTTGCATTGCACCTGGTAGTTAGTAAATGTTAAATGAATCTGACTTTGTTGAAATTTTTTATAATTAAAATTAGAAACACACTGGTATTATGTGCTATCAGTAAAATATTTGTATGTTTATCTTTTTTTTGCTAATTAATTCTGTTAATCTCCAAATATTGGAATTCAACTTCAAATTAGACTTTTATATAATCCTTTATAAAGAAACCACCTGCAATGCAGGAGACCCCGGTTTGATTCCTGGGTCAGGAAGATCCCCTGGAGCAGGCCATGGAAACCTACTCCAGTATTATTACCTGGAGAATCTCCATGGGCAGAGGAGCCTGGCAGGCTACAGTCCATGGGGTCTCAAGGAGTTGGACACAACTGAGCTACTAAGCACAGCACATAATCTTTTATAATCTTGGATAAAAAGTCAGTTTCCTATATAAGTATGTACCTTTGACAGTCGTCAACTGAACCTAACATGACTTTTGATTTAAAAAACATTAGACCAGTGATTTTATCCTCACTTTGTCCACATATTAGAGCACAAGAATCGATGGTGGTATGGAGGTGTTACTGTTCAGTTGCTAAGTCGTGTCTGAGTCTTAGCAACCCCATGGAGGCATGCCAGGCCTCCCTGTTCCTATCTCCTGAAGTTTGCCCATTTTCATGTCCATTGTGCCAGTGGTGCTACCCAACCATCTGATCCTTTTCTGCCCTCTTCTCCTTTTGCCTTCAATCTTTCCCAGCACCAGGGTCTTTGCCAATGAGTCAGTTGTTGGCATCAGGTGGCCAAAGTATTGGAGCTTCAGCTTCAACATCAGTCCTTCCAGTGAATATTCAGGGTCGACTTATTAAAATGTATCTCCAATACCAAGCATACTTGGCTTTTAGTGGGTTTACAACAATTACTTGGTGAATAAATGAGTAAATATGTATTTTTAACAGTATGTTTATATAAAGTACTTGGAAGTATACTACAACACTAGCTTTGAGGTTTCTTTTGCATCCCATGCATGGAATATCTCTGTCATCTTATCTACTATAACCTTATTTGCCATATCATTAGGTATTTCCAAATCATAATGAAATTCTAAAGATAGCCACATTCCTGAGTAGCTGGCAGAGTATAGGCCTAATAATGATGTTGAAAATTCTTTATAAAATTGATGGATCTCGTACAAAGCAAGGACTCAATCAAGGGCAGAATTCTCCAGGGTGAAATCCACCTCTAGGTTACCATCTGCATTTCAAATATTTTCTGATTGATTTGATTCTCAATGAGATTTCCTTCCAGGTTAAATATTCCTATTACCTAGCTTGATTTCCTTATTGATAGTGAAGTGGAGAATCTAGTGTCATTTCGAAGTCAATATAAAAGTATAAGGCAATAAAACTGAAGAGGACAGTATAAGGCCTTGTGAATACCAAATTTGGACCATGACCTTGCTGAAGTTTCTTGACATATTGCAGCAAAAAATACAACTACTTCTTGGAGTACACAGTGAATAGTAAAAGCTACTGCTTTTATCTTAGAATTGACATTTTCATATCATATAATTTTCAATTATGCAATGTAATTGTTAGAATAATACTTTAAGATTTTTTCTAATACTAAATCAGTCAAGTAAATTATTACTATGTCAGTTTTACTGATGAGGCAGACAAAATTCAGGGAACTAAGGCAATCTGATCAATGTCCCTGTCTTACTACAGTACAATTCTTCTGTTTTGATAGTATTATTTATCCAGTTGTATAAGATCTGAGGTTTTTCAAAAGTTCTTGAGCTAAACAAGTTTATACCAAAAAATCAACTTTCTGAACAGAAAGGACACGCAAGAACTTATAAGTGATTTTAGTGTATTTTTTCTTTGTTGTACAAAACAATGCCATAAGAAAACTGGAGTATTAATTAGCCCGAGATAACCAAGATGACAATTCAAACGTTATCTCTGAATTATCATCCATAATATATTTGAAACATGTGCATGTGTTAGTTAGGACCATTTTAGGTGAAATGAACATTTCTAATTAAATTAGATGAAAACAAATATAAAATGAGAAGTTAGAATTATATTTACAGTACTGATGAGTTATAAAAATGATGATAACTCAGTCATTTTCTGTAGTATTTAGTGTGCTATCTATATTATTCTAAAAATGGCCTCAGGTTATCCAGAGAGAGTAACACAAATTAAAATGTAATATAAATGTTGTTACTGCACTTGGAGTAAATGTTTCCCAGTGTGAAACAAATCCTAAATTATAAATAAAGCTTAAGCATATTTTGAAATGACTAGTTATAGTTTCGTTCATTCATTCGTTTATTTCACACATATTTACTTGATGAACTTTAACTTTTATGAAAGATTCTCTTCAATGTCTTATATATGAGGACTGTTTATCCATAGGGTGTAGCAAAGCTTGATTTGATAAGGTTCCATGTTGCTTAACAATAAATGCATTTTGGATTTAGACTATTGGTAAAGACTGAAAACATTGTAAAAACAATTCCTAAATAATACTAACATAAAATTTCCTCACTTGAATAAATTCTTTTTAAATTATGTACAAAGACATATATATATATATATATAATTAGAATAAATTAATATGGCTGATAAAATTGGAGACAGTTGTATAGATATCTCCCTCAGGACAGATGTTTAGTAAGTGTTCTACTAAAGAAAGGAAGGACTTCCCTGGTGGCTCAGATGGTAAAGCGTCTGTCTACAATGCAGGAGACCCGGGTTCAAGCCCTGGGTTGGGAAGATCCCTTGGAGAAGGAAATGGAAGCCCACTCCAGTACTATTGCCTGGAAAATCCCATGGACAGAGGAGCCTGGTAGGCTACAGTCTATGGGGTCGCAAAGAATCGGACACGACTGAGCAACTTCACTCACTCACTCACTCAAAGAAAGGAAGGGAATGAGAAAACAATTGGAAGATGATGGGAATGTAATGAAGAGTTTGTTTATTTAAGATGGAAGTTATAAATCACATTTGTATGTTACTGGTTGTGACCGAGTACAGAAGGAAAACCTAGTGAATTAGAAGAGATGAAGAATGTTTAGGAATGACGTTCTTTCAACACAAGAGCTAGGATTAGCCTTACTTAGAGCAAGGACATCTTCATTGCAACAGGAGAGGAAGCAGAGAATGTGGATACAGATTCCAGAGGTGAGGGTGTGCCTACTTTACTGCTTCTATTCTCTTAAAGAACTGTAAGAAAAGAAATTTGGGGAAAATAAGAGAGAGAGAGAGCAGGAAGAACAGAGAGAATGAGAAAAACAACTGGAGGGAAATGTCCTTGTTACTATAATTACTTAATACCATTTGGCACATACATGGCTAAATCTAGCATTCTATGTGAGGTGCTATCACTTCAGTTGTATCAAACTCTTTGTGGCCCCATGGACTGTAGCCTGCCAGACTCCTCGGTCCATAGCATTCTCCAGGCAACAATACTGGAGTGGGTTGCTGTGTCCTCCTCCAGGGGATCTTCCAGATCCAGGGACTGAACCCACATCTCTTACTCTTATATCTGCTGCATTGGCAGGCAGGCAGATTCTTTACCACTAGCACCACTCGTGAAGCCCAAGTTCAGCATGTATCAGGTTAAATTTGGTTTTTATTACTTTTAATAATACCTACAAAATAACCTTGAGTCTTTCTTTTTTGTTTCCCTTTGTAGTGAAATATCAGGAACAAGAAAGGGGTTATAAACTGCTCTTCCCTTTCTGTTTCAAATTACTTCTAACTTTTTCGGCCTAATTCTTTCATTAAGAAACAACTGTCAAAGTTCCATTAATAGGGCATGCCTTTTTATTGTTTTATCTGGTTATGTGGTAGATTTGTAATGAGACAATATACTCTAATACTTAGGAGCCCTGCTGTTTCTTGAGTTCAAATTCCACATCTGCTAAGAATAAGCACATAGTATGATGGGAAGCTTATATTACTCATTTAGAATAAGGATGATAATACTTCATAAGAATTTGTGTTTTAGTCTAAGAGTATATAAACTTAGCTTCTAGTAAAGTGTTTTGTACAATATATGCT
This sequence comes from Oreotragus oreotragus, assembly GCA_006410675.1. Taxonomy (NCBI): domain Eukaryota; kingdom Metazoa; phylum Chordata; class Mammalia; order Artiodactyla; family Bovidae; genus Oreotragus; species Oreotragus oreotragus. The sequence continues at coordinate 513,267 of SJYX01006265.1, read as the reverse complement.
CTCAATATAGATAATAATCATAATTGTCATTATTTTATTGGTATCTATTATAATTGTCATTCATGTTGCATATAGTTGTTCAACATATATCTCTTTCTTAGATAAACAGACTTTTTTCAGTTTGACACAATGTATACCAGTTGAATCCTATGAATAAGACCACATTGTTAATATCTGTGCAATTTAGTTCAGTTCAGTTCAGTCACTCAGTCGTGTCCGACTCTTTGCGACCCCATGAATTGCAGCACTCCAGGCCTCCCTGTCCATCCCCATCTCCCGGAGTTCACTCAGACTCACGTCCATCGAGTCCGTGATGCCATCCAGCCATCTCATCCTCTCTCGTCCCCTTCTCCTCCCGCCCCCAATCCCTCCCAGCATCAGAGTCTTTTCCAATGAGTCAACTCTTCGCATGAGGTGGCCAAAGTACTGGAGTTTCAGCTTTTGCATCATACCTTCCAAAGAAATCCCAGGGTTGATCTCCTTCAGAATGGACTGGTTGGATCTCCTTGCAGTCCAAGGGACTCTCAAGAGTCTTCTCCAACACCACAGTTCAAAAGCATCGATTCTTCGGCGCTCAGCTTTCTTCACAGTCCAACTTTCACATCCATATGTGACCACAGGAAAAACCATAGCCTTGACTAGGCGGACCTTGGTTGGCAAAGTAATGTCTCTGCNTGATCTCCTTCAGAATGGACTGGTTGGATCTCCTTGCAGTCCAAGGGACTCTCAAGAGTCTTCTCCAACACCACAGTTCAAAAGCATCGATTCTTCGGCGCTCAGCTTTCTTCACAGTCCAACTTTCACATCCATATGTGACCACAGGAAAAACCATAGCCTTGACTAGGCGGACCTTGGTTGGCAAAGTAATGTCTCTGCTTTTGAATATACTATCCAGGTTGGTCATAACTTTTCTTCCAAGGAGTAAGCGTCTTTTAATTTCATGGCTGCAGTCACCATCTGCAGTGATTTTGGAGCCCCAAAAAATAAAGTCTGACACTGTTTCCACTGTTTCCCCATCTGTTTCCCATGAAGTGATGGGACTGGATGCCATGATCTTTGTTTTCTGAATGTTGAGCTTTAAGCCAACTTTTTTGTTCTCCTCCTTCACTTTCATCAAGAGGCTTTTTAGCTCCTCCTCACTTATATTTAAAGTTAAGTATTATTACATATGTAGGTTTTTGGATTTCTCCTATCGGGACGATAGGCAAGTAAGTTAGTTTTTCTTCTGATTTCATAATGACATTTAAGGAATAATAACATATTTTAGAAATTTCCACTGAAGTCCTGATTTCACTTGCACTCCATACTATGGTTCAGACTCTCAGTACTTTTTATTACAAAGGTTCTATCATTTTTACTTAAGAAATGTCCCTCGGTTATGGTCTCATGTGTGCATAGGGCACTTTGTCCACTTTAAACAGCTATGTGATATAGAGCAGGGTTATCTTTTTTAAGGCCTCAATTTTCTCATTTGAAAAATATGATAATAATAGTGTCCAGACTTCTCGTGAATCCAAGTGTCCAGTAAATATTACATATTGCTCTACTAATCACATTCTCTTCTATTTATATACCTTTTCCCTGTGACTCTTACAGTTTCTAATGAATAATCAACTGGTCTAAGAGCTGTGAAACAATAAGTCCTGTTCTTTACTAACCAAAATATAAATGTCCATTCCTTTTGGGGAGACAGACAAAGAAAGGAAGTTATTTTTTATTGTCAATTTCATTATGTTTTGAAAGTTAAATCCAAGCTTTATTTGGATAGGATAGCATTTAAGCCTATTATATGCACTTTCTAGAATGTTCCTTTCTTTATATCATTGCAGATGAGGCAAGGTTGTTAAGACCTTTTATGTCTGTTAGAGTTTGTGCTTACCTTACATATTTTTGTTAAGAAAATCAAGAATGTCATACTTAAATTTAATATGAAAAATGCAGATACTCATTTTATCAATCAAATTTGAAGTAATTTGAACTGAAGAAATTAAGAAAATAAATAGAAATTATCTATGTTAATAATTTGGTGGCAAATATTTATAATGTGTAGATTTTTATATTTTATATATATATAATAGTTGATAAGTTAAAATAATAGCAAAAAACACCATTTTATATATACACATGTATATATTAAATAAAAAATTAAAGTAAATGAGAATTGTTTATCATGAGAATTGTATGTTCCATAAAATTAAACAATAAATATCAAATAAAGATTCTTAACCTATTTTTTACCCTATTTTTACACATGTGCTAATACTTAGTATTCTCTAGTATTATATAATTTATTTTAAATCATGCTCATTTTTTGAGACTATTTCAGTCCATGGTATTTTAAATGGTTATTTATTTTCTTCAGTAGCTATAGCTTTTGTTTTAATGCATAAAACAAAAATGATTGATGCCAAAATAAATGTTTTTTTGCCTACCCACAAACACAGTGAATAACCTGTATAGAGATTAATCTTTGAATAAGTAAAGAAAATAAGACAACAGCATTCACAGCAAGTAATTGTTTCTGTGTATATTTAACTAATTGCTTTTAGAATTCAAGTAATTCCAAGAAGAAAAATATTTGGTCTTTTACTAAACCCTATCGTTCTCTATTTTGTTTTAAAATCTTACTCCTAATTCATTTATTCATTAATTAATTAAGTACAGTTTTACCACCTCTCTTCCTTCAAGTCAACCAGCCCCAAAGGCAAATGAATATTTTTACATATATTAGCTGTCATACTGAAGCCTTCTGATTTTAGTTACTAGGTTCCAATTTACATCTTTAAGCATAGTAACTCTGATGATACGGGCCAAACATCTTTTTTCTTTCAAATACTCATAAGCCGCAATTATACTAACTGCATTCATTTCAATATTTGTGTAACATTGCTGTATGTACATTTTTACTTTTGAGAATATTCATACTAAGCTTCAAGTTTTTTGTAGATCCAAGAGTCCAGCACATAGGAAGCCTCAACAACAATCACAAAAACAACAACAAAATTAATTGTTTTCATTATCTTTTATATCATTTCAGTTTGAAAGCTGTAGCGGATTTTACATTTATATCACCCCTTTCCAATAAAAACTTGCTATGTGTAAATCTTATATGTAGAACATCCCAATCCACTTTTATATTGTAAAGCCAGTTCATAGATCAGTTTTAGTGTTAGTGGAAACCATCCCAGAGCAATTCAAGAAAAACTTAATAACTGAGTTTATCACAAAAGTTTACCCAAAAAGTTTCTGTCAATATTAAAAGATTGTAATTGCCAGACCCTGTAATGCCTGATGGATGTTCTGCTAAGGAACATAGGTATTAGAGACAAATCAACTTGGCAATTGGAACCATGCCCCTGCCCTACTTCCCTCCATATTCTCCCATATGAGTTTTATTTTTATTCTATTATCAACTAAAAATAACTCAAAAGATCATCTGAATATTTTAAGATAACACATTTATGCACACTATAGCATTTCTGTTTATAGATATACTCTATATTTTTAATAATTTCTTAATGAGGTTTATTATATATAACTGAGAAAGAAATTATACCTTGAGAACAGGTAACAGGTAGAAGAGGACATTCTCCTGTATCTTTTAAAAATTAGACTTCTGAAATCAGACTAACTGGGATGTAAACCTTGGTTCTGCACTCTAATTTCTATATTGAAAAAGTTGCTTATCCTTCCTAAACTTTTGTTTTTTCACCTCTAAAATATTTAAGAACAATAATGGCACTTGACTGATTGGGTTGTTAGTAGAATGAAATGAATTATACATGTTAAGTCCTTGTCCTTGTCCTTGGCCATTGCTCAGAAATGCTAGTTTATCAGTATAATGAAGCAACTATAAGATTGCTGATGATGTATATAATGATATATGGTTTAAATTTTAATTTAATTTAAGGTAAAATGACATTTGTAGTCTACATTTTGTAACCTTTTTATAAAGTAACCCTTTAAATATTAGCCCTTTAAAAATAACTTTCTTTCACTCTTTCCAAGAAGATATATAAAACAATTTTTTTCTATTCAGTTTGTGTGTTATACATGTGTGTGTGTATACATATATGTGTGTGTGATTGTGTATATATATATATATATGTGAAATCACTTTTTTGTCATTTCAGCTTTTATGCATACCACAGACATCAGAATGTTTGTTATTTTTAAAATTGATGTAGTCCTCTTGATTCCCAAATGACTTGGAGAGTCAAAACATTACAATATTTGTGTGATATCCTCTGGTTTCTTTGTTCTGTATGTATGTGTATTAAACAGATGAGCTACAAAAAGAATACCTGGTGTATTAAAACAGATTGATTGGTATATTGATGAAACTATGTATCTATGGATGTATTATCTATCTATAGCTACCTCAGAGAAGACAATGGCAACCCAGTCCAGTACTCTTGCCTGAAAAATGCCATGGACAGAGGAGCCTGGTGGGCTGCAGTCAGACACGACTGAGTGACTTCACTTTCACTTTTCACTTTCATGCATTGGAGAAGGAAATGGCAACCCACTCCAGTGTTCTTGCCTGGAGAATCCCAGGGATGGCGGAGCCTGGTGGGCTTCTGTCTACGGGGTCACACAGAGTCAGATACGACTGAAGTGACTTAGCAGCAGCAGTAGCATAGCTACCTACCTACCTGTGTACCNGGAAATGGCAACCCACTCCAGTGTTCTTGCCTGGAGAATCCCAGGGATGGCGGAGCCTGGTGGGCTTCTGTCTACGGGGTCACACAGAGTCAGATACGACTGAAGTGACTTAGCAGCAGCAGTAGCATAGCTACCTACCTACCTGTGTACCTGGTTATTAACCTACTAGGGATGTATACAACAGAATCTGTTTCATAGGTGCCACCACTACACAGTTTGAACAATTCAAAGTCTGTTCAGTTTTGTGTCTGCTTAATTCCCCTTTGTATTCCTAGTACCCAACACAATGCCTGGAATATATTAAGTTAGTGAATAAATGAATGAATACTAGTTATGTGTCTGTAATCCAGCAATTTGTGTACTTTAATATGCACTTTAAAAAATAATGTATACAAGTACTGCAGCCTACATTTATGAATATAGTTTAATAATAGCTTAAATGAAAAAGTTAATACTTTCTTTGTCTTGATACTTAATTATCATATGCTTTAGAATAAATTTGCTTTGTAGTAATTCAAAATAATTAAGCTGTTCATGTTCCATTAACCTGTATGATGTAGTTAATTATATTATTAAATGTGCCATATATTGTATATATTAATAAAAGAACAGTTGTTTTCCTGTAGTACCATACCACTCTCCTCTAATGATTTTTTTAAACTAAAATTTAGATAATTTTAGATTTCTATACAGTTGTCAGAAATAATAGAGATCCTGTATATCCTTTACCCAGTTCCCTCCAACGGCATTTTCTTGCATAACCATAGCACAATATCACAACTAAAAAATTGACATTGATCCACAAACCTTATTCAGATTTCATTAATTTTACTTATGCTCCTTTGTGGGTGTCTGTTTATTTTGTTTATTTAGTTCTATGCAGATTTGATCACCACCACCAGAGGCAAACCACAGTGTAGTTCCATCACAAAGATCCCTCTTTTGAGTGTTTTATAGTCATAGTGATCTCCTTCCATCTCCTCCCCCAACAATGTTTGGTAACTAGTAATCTGTTTTCCTACTTTGTAATGCTGTCATTTCAAGCATGTTCCCTATGTAGAGGCTATTGTAATTTTTACTCATCATAATTGCTTTCAAATACATCTAAGATGTCCTATGTATCAGCATTCCTTTTTTATTGCTGAGCAGTATTCCATGGTATAAACTTAGTTTAATGGTTCACCTGTTGAAGGACATTAGGTTTCTTCTTAGTCTTTAGTTCTGACAAAGAAAACTCCTGTGAACATCCGTGTTCAAATTTTTACGTGAACACAAGTTGTTGTTTCACTGGAATAAATATGCAAGAGTACAGTTGCTGGGTGATGGTAAGCATATATTTATTTCTTTCAAGAAAGAGTCATCTTTCCAGAGTGGCTGTACCATTTTACATTTCTACCAAAAGTGTATGTGTAATTCATTTTCTTTTTTTTTTAAGAATCTTCCCAGCATTTGGTGTTATCATATATATATTTATTTAATTTTAGCTAACTTGATAGGTATCTCATTGTGGTTTTAATTTACATTTCTTTAATGGTTAATGATGCTGAACATCTTTTCATGTGCCATCTAGTATCTCCTTTATTGAATGTTTTTTGCCCATTTTGTAATTGGATTTTTTCTTCTTTTTTTCCCCCTAGTTCTAAGAGTTCTTCATATATTCTAGATACTAGTACTTTGTGGTATATAGGCCAAGCAAATATATTATTCTAGTTTGTAGATGTCTTTTCATCTTCTTCACAATGTCTCTCACAGAGCATCAAAATAGTGAATTTTGAGATTTATTATTTAGCTACTAAAATGTCATGTTACTGCTTGAAGCAAGTTAACAAATTATGAAAAAGCAATTTAAAAGTATTTATTGTACAGGTATTTAAAAATTAGCAATATTTTTTATCAAATTGAGGTATCACTGATTTACAATGTTATATTAATTTCAGATGTATAGCATAGATAATTTTTATATATTATATATGAAACATGTGTGCATGCTCAGTCATGTCCAATTCTTTGTGACCCTATGGACTGTAGCCTACCAGGCTCTTCTGCCCATGGGATTTTCTAGGCAAGAATAGAGGAGTGGGTAGCCATTTGTTCCTCCAAAGGATCTTACCAACCCAAGGATTGAACTGATATCTCCAGCATTGCAGACGGATTCTTTACCTGCTGAGCCATCAGGGAATTATATCTCATTTAGAAAGCAACAAGGGTACATTTGTATAGCACAGGGAATTATGACATAGGTATTTTTAAGTTATTTTTTTAAGTATGTAGAAGCCTCTCAAATATTAGGTCTGGAACTTTTAAATTGATTTTGGTTGCCATCAAAACTAAAAGTTTGTTTCTATTTGTTCATAGGTTCAGTTGCCACTGCATGTCGTGACCCAGGGGTTCCTATGAATGGAACTCGAAATGGGGATGGACGAGAACCTGGAGACACTGTGGTTTTTCAGTGTGACCCAGGATATGAACTTCAAGGAGAGGAGAGAATAACCTGCATTCAGGTAGAAAATCGATACTTCTGGCAGCCAAGCCCTCCAGTTTGTATAGGTATGAATTCAGAACAATTAAAATTTTATGCAAGTGTGAAACAATGGTTAAAAACTGGTTTCAGTGTTATTAAGAACATTATTCTGGAATAGGTTCTAGATTTCAGAGGTCTATGACCTTCCAAAAAATGCACAAAATTGTAAATCATTATTATTTTTCCCGAGGAGAGAGTGGGTCTATAAATTCATTATATTCTTAGTGGTTTTAACACTCTTTTAAAAAAGTTAAGAATCAAATTTCATGAAAAACCTTCATCTTGCCTTAACTCTTGTGTTTTTGTTCATTGTTGTTGAGTCACAAAGTACACCAGGCTTCCCTGTCTTTCAGTATCTCCTGGAGTTTGCTCAAACTCATGTCCATTGAGTCACTGATGGCCATCCAACCATCCCATCCTCTGTTACCCTCTTCTCCTCCTGCCCTCAATCTTTCCAAAATCAGGGTCTTTTCCAATGAGTAGACTCTTTGCATCAGGTGGCCAAAGTATGAGGCTGCCAAAGTATATATTATCTGCCAAACAAATGTAGTTATCCAATACTTTTAAAATTTAAAGAACGGATTCAGACACTGTATTTGAAATCGGTCATACTGATCTTGCCTCTATAATGATTATTTCTTCTAAGAAAGAAAGATGTATCAGAATTTAAATTTGAGTTTTAGGGCTTTGATTTTTCCTTCAATCCATATATTCCAGATCAGTTTTTATTTTGATGATCTAAAGATTTGAAGTACTTGGGTGCAATCTCAACAACAACAACAACAACAACAACAAATTTAAAAATTAAATTAAAAAAAAAAAAAGCAATGATCTCTGTTTGTTTCCAAGGCAAAGCATTCCATATCACAGTAATCCAAGTCTATGCTCCAACCAGTAATGCTGAAGAAGCTGAATGGTTCTATGAAGACTTACAAGACCTTTTAGAACTAACACCCAAAAAAAATGTCCTTTTCATTATAAGGGACTGGAAAGCAAAAGTAGGAAGTCAAGAAACACCTGGGGTAACAGGCAAATTTGGCCTTGGAATACAAAATGAAGCAGGGCAAGGGCTAATAGAGTTTTGCAAGGAGAATACACTGGTCATAGCAAACACCCTCTTCCAAAAACACAAGAGAAGATTCTACACATGGACATCACCAGATGGTTAAAACCAAAATCAGATTGATTATATTATTTGCATGGAAAGATGGAGAAGATCTATACAGTCAACAGAAACAACCAGGAGCTGGCTGTGGCTCAGATCATGAACTCCTT
>SJYX01006265.1:481228-501274 GCA_006410675.1 Oreotragus oreotragus | reverse complement strand
AGCCTCCATCTGCAGTTCGGCCAGATCTGGCACTGCCTGGAGGATCCCAAAGAAAGGAAGAATCCTGGTCCCTGCCCTCGGGGTTGACACGGCCGTCCCCAAACAGCCAGGGAGCCCTGTTTGTAGAGGCCCTTCTGGAAACGGGGCCAACAGTGATGTCGATATTAATTTGACCAAGAGCGAAGTTTACCAAGAGCGTTGTTTCCACTGTCTCAGGAGTTCCTCACAAAACAAACACACACAAAACCCCCTCCAGTTAGCTTAAAGAATGAAGTGGAGGCTCAGGAAGGCGAAGGGTTGAGGCCGAGGACACTACCTTATGAGGGTGACACCGGGACTGAAACCTAGACCCATCCATACAGTACTCTCCTACCGTGATAAGCCACCTCCCTGCTCTCCAAGGAACTTATGTCTAGTTGAGATGGTGCCACTTAAGATATAGGAAAAGTGGTGGTACAATTAAAATCCATTTTAAAAACAGACAGTGACTACTAGAGGCGTCCAGAATGGGAAAGATGAGGCTGCGTCACGGAGATGAAGCTTCGAAGTATGTATAATTAGATGTATAATTGACTAAATCTTAAGAACTGAGAAAAGAAGAGAAGCGAAAAACAAAGAACAGGAAAGATATACCCATTTGAAAGCAGAGTTCCAAAGAATAGCAAGGAGAGATAAGAAAGCCTTCCTCAGTGGTCAATGCAAAGAAATAGAGGAAAACAACAGAATGGTAAAGACTAGAGATCCCTTCAAGAAAATTAGAGATACCAAGGGAACATTTTATGCAAAGATGGGCTCGATAAAGGACAGAAATGGTATGGACCTAACAGAAGCAGAAGATATTAAGAAGAGGTGGCAAGAATACACAGAAGAACTCTACAAAAAAGATCTTCACGACCCAGATAATCACGTTGGTGTGATCACTCACCTAGAGCAAGACATACTGAAATGCGTAGTCAAGTGGGCCTTAGGCAGCATCACTATGAACAGAGCTAGTGGAGGTGATGGAATTCCAGTTGAGCTATTTCAAATCCTGAAAGATGATGCTGTGAAAGTGCTGCACTCAATATGCCAGCAAATTTGGAAAACTCAGCAGTGGCCACAGGACTGGAAAAGGTCANATATTAAGAAGAAGTGGCAAGAATACACAGAAGAACTGTACCAAAAAGATCTTAACAAACCACATAATCAGGACGGTGTGATCACTCACCTAGAGTCAGACATCTTGGAATGTGAAGTCAAGTGGACCTTAGGAAGCATCACTAGGAACAAAGCTAGTGGAGGTGATGTAATCCAGTTGAGCTATTTCAAATCTTGGAAGATGATGCTGTGAAAGTGCTGCACTCAATATGCCAGCAAATTTGGAAAACTCAGCAGTGGCCACAGGACTGGAAAAGGTCAGTTTTCATTCCAATCTCAAAGAAAGGCAATGCCAAAGGATGCTCAAACTACCACACAGTTGCACTCATCTCACATGCTAGTAAAGTAATGCTCAAAATTCTCCAAGTCAGGCTTCAGCAATACGTGAACTGTGAACTTCCAGATGTTCAAGCTGGTATTAGAAAAGGCAGAGGAACCAGAGATCAAATTGCCAACATCTGCTGGATCATCAAAAAGGCAAGAGAATTCCAGAAAAACATCTATCTCTGCTTTATTGACTATGCCAAAGCCTTTGACTGTGTGGATCACAATAAACTATGGAAAATTCTGAAAAGGATTGGAATACAAGACCACCTGACCTCCCTCTTGAGAAACCTATATGCAGGTCAGGAAGCAACAGTTAGAACTTGACATGGAACAACAGACTGGTTCCAAATAGGAAAAGGAGTACATCAAGCCTGTATATTGTCACCCAGCTTATTTAACTCATATGCAGAGTACATCATGAGAAATGCTGGGCTGGATGAATCACAAACTGGAATCAAGATTCCCAGGAAAATATCAATAACCTCAGATATGCATATGACACAACCCTTATGGCAGAAAGTGAAGAGGAACTAAAAAGCCTCTTGATGAAAGTGAAACAAGAGAGTGAAAAAGTTGGCTTAAAGCTCAACATTCAGAAAATTAACATCATGATATCTAGTCCCATGACTTCATGGGAAATAGATGGGGAAACAGTGGAAACAGTGTCAGACTTTGTTTTTCAGGGCTCCAAAATCACTGTAGATGGTGATTGCAACCATGAAATTAAAAGATGCATACTTCTTGGAAGGAAAGTTATGACCAACCTAAATAGCACGTTCAAAAGCAGAGACATTACTTTGCCAACAAAGGTCCGTCTAGTCAAGGCTATCGTTTTTCCAGTGGTCATGTATAGATGTGAGAGTTGGACTATGAAGAAAGCGGAATGCTGAAGAGTTGATGCTTTTGAACTGTGGTGTTGGAGAAGACTCTTGAGAGTCCCTTGGACTGCAAGGAGATCCAACCAGTTCATTCTAAAGGAGATCAGTCCTAGGTGTTCATTGGAAGGATTGATGTTAAAGCTGAAACTCCAGTACTAAGGCCACCTCATGCGAAGAGTTGACTCATTGGAAAAGACTCTGTTGCTGGGAGGGATTGGAGGCAGGAGGAGAAGGGAACGACAGAGGGTGAGATGGCTGAATGGCATCAGTGACTCAATGGACGTGAATTTGAGTCAACTCCGGGAAATGGTGATGGACAGGGAGGGCTCGCATGCTGCAGTTTATGAGATTGCAAAGAGTCGGACATTACTCAGCGACTGAGCTGAACTGAACTGAACTGAACTGAACTGAAGGATTTGCAACCACTTGGTTCATACTTCCAACTCTCTGTCCTTTATTTACATACCCTGTTCTTGAATATCCATATTAGATTCTTGAAAATGAAGACACATTATTTCTTTACCAAGTGTGAGAAAAACTTTATACCACCTTTGGAATGAAAATAGTGAGAATATATGCTATATAATCTTAACAATAAAAGATCTCATCATTAAGGTTCTTCAGTTCAGTTCAGTTCAGTCGCTCAGTCGTGTCCGACTCTTTGCAACCCCATGAATCACAGCACGCCAGGCCTCCCTATCCATCACCATCTCCCGGAGTTCACTCAGACTCACGTCCATCGAGTCCGTGATGCCATCCAGCCATCTCATCCTCGGTTGTCCCCTTCTCCTCCTGCCCCCAATCCCTCCCAGCATCAGAGTCTTTTCCAATGAGTCAACTCTTCGCATGAGGTGGCCAAAGTACTGGAGTTTCAGCTTTAATATCAGTCCTTCCAAAGAAATCCCAGGGTTGATCTCCTTCAGAATGGACTGGTTGGATCTCCTTGCAGTCCAAGGGACTCTCAAGAGTCTTCTCCAACACCACAGTTCAAAAGCATCGATTNGAAAGTGAAGAGGAGAGTGAAAAAGTTGGCTTAAAATCCAACATTCAGAAAACTAAGATCATGGCATCCTGTCCCATCACTTCATGGCAAATAGATGAGGAAACAATGGAAACAGTGAGAGACTTTATTTTCTTGGGGCTCCAAAATCACTGCAGATGGTGACTGCAGCCATGAAATTAAAAGATGCTTGCTCTTTGGAAGAAAAGCTATGACCAGCCTAATAGCATATTAAAAAGCAGAGACATTACTTTGCCAACAAGGTCTGTGTAGTCAAAGCTATGGTTTTTCCTGTGGTCATGTATGGATGTGAAATTTGGACTGTGAAGAAAGCTGAGAGTCCCTTGGACTGCAAGGAGATCCAACCAGTCAATCATAAAGGAGATCAGTCCTGAATATTCATTGGAAGGACAGATGCTGAAGCTGAAACTCCAATATTTTGGCCACCTGATGTGAAGAATTGACTTATTGGAAAAGACCCTGATGCTGGGAAAGATTGAAGGCAGGAGGAGAAGGGGACGACAGAGGATGAGATGGTAGGATGGCATCACAGACTCGATGGACATGAGTTTGAGCAAGCTCCAGAGATGGTGAAGGACAGGGAAGCCTGGCATGCTGCAGTCCATGGGGTCACAGAGCTGGACACGACTGAGTGAATGAACTGAACTGAACTGACCAGGGATTGAACCCCAGGCCTCCTGCATTGAGAGCATGGAGTCTTAGCCACTGGACTACCAGAGAAGTCCATGGTCCATTCTTGATAATCCTCCAGCTTCCACAGTCCAGGCTCACCAGTCAGGTGAGCTGCTATGCTGAGTTTCTGGACTGAGTGGCCTTGCAAGAGGGAGTCATTCCTGGAAACTGGAATAGATCAGAAATACCCCTAAGAAGGTTATTTTCTCCAATTGGATTCTGATATAAATAAACCTTGCCTACTTTTACACAGTCAGTTTCTATTTCTAGTCTTGCGTAGAGGGAAGCGATGTTCCAGGCTTTAGACTCAGCCCTGGTCCCGCCACATATCAGTATGACTCAGCACACGTTGCTTAACCTCTTGGAGTCTCTGTGAGTCATTGCCTCATAGAGTGGTGAGAAGTCAATATAATGCAACTAAAGCACTTAGAACAGTGCCTAGCAAAGACTAAGAGCTTAATAAATATTAGGCAGTGTAGTTATAATTGTTGTTCAGTCACTCAGTCGTGTCTGACTCTTGGTGACTCCGTGGACTGCAACACACCAGGCGTCTCTGTCCTTCTCTATCTCCCAGAGCTCGCTCTGTTGAGTCGGTGATGCCATCCAACCATCTCATCCCCTTCTCCTCCTGCCCTCAATCTTTCTCAGCATCTGGGTCTTTTCCAATGAGTTGGCTGGTTGCATCAGGTGACCAAAGTATTGGAGCTTCAGCACCAGTCCTTTCAATGAATATTCAGAGTTTATTTCCTTTAGGATTGACTGGCTTGATCTCCTTGCTGTCCAAGAGAGTCTCAAGAGTCTTCTCTAGCATCACAGTTTGAAAGCATCAGTTCTTCGGTGTGCAGTCTTTTTTATGGTCCAATTCTCACCTCCGTACATGCTAAAAGAATCATAGCTTTGACCAGACAGACCTTTGTTGGCAAAGGGATGTCTCTGCTTTTAAATATGCTGTGTAGGTTTGACATATTCTTCCAAGGAGCAAGCATCTTTTAATTCATGGCTGCAGTCACTGTGATAATGATAGTAAGAATATATAAGATACACTTAGGATAGGTTTAATCTATTTATACTTTAGTATGAATGTGCCTGTCTTTCTGGAAATCCACATTCGTGTAGATTAAATGAAACTACTTCCTAGCTTCTCTTCCCAGCCCAGGTCAGCCCCTCCAGCCCTGCTCTCCTTCCTCCCCTCATTCCTCTTTGTGGAGGAGGACAGTGCCATAGCCAAGCATGGCCAACAGGAGGAGTATTTGTGCCGAAGAAGGAGTTCCAGCTCACGCGGGAAAAAGTTAGCTTGAGTCTCCTGGCCACGCACACTCCCCTCTAGAGCTTGTCGCTGGGTAGTGTGCTATTTTGCGATGCCAGCACTGCCATCTCTCTCTCCCCACCTCCTCCAGGCTTACATGGGGCTCTCTAGTGTTACATTTCCATTCTCTTCTTTCAGACAGCCTGTTCTAAAGGAATGAACCCTGGATGAGAGCCACGAGACCTGGGACTTACTGAGCTTTGCCATTGATTAGCTAACCGCTTGACTTTCTTTGGCATCGGTTTCCTCACCTGAGACATGGGGATGCTAACACCTGCCCTGTGAGCCTCACTAGGTTGTTATAAAGATTAAATATCCCGACATATGTTGCCACTATTTATTAGCTATGACATGCCACAAAGTTTGCATCTTCGTCTACTCTCATACTGTATCATGGCTCCCTTCAGCTGTCTTCGTGGTCTGTGCTCTTCACTCCCATCAGTTCTGGTTGGAAAGTCGTGATCAGGAAGGGAATCCAGAGCCCTGCTAATCTGCCTCTGCTAACAAAAAAAGAATGAGTTTCAACCATAGCAAGAGGGATTGGAATTGAAGCTATCTGGAGTGTTTAGAGAAAGGCTGGAGCCTCTTTTCAACGGGGGAAAAAAGAGCAGAGAGGGTACTGTCTAGAGCAGCATGAAAGCAAGGGCACACAGAAACTAGTGACGAGATAGGGTGACTAGCTCCAAACCAGCCAGAGAGAAGGCTTAGCGTATGTTTGCTAAAAGGTTAAGGGAACCTCATAGTTTCCCTCATAGTTCAGTCGGTAAAGAATCTGCCTGCAATACAGGAGACCTGGGTTCGATTCCTGGGTCGGGAGAAGATCCCCTGGAGAAGGAAAGGCAGCCCACTTCAGTATTCGTGCCTGGAAAATCCCATAAAAAGAGGAGCCTGGCGGGCTGTAGTCTATGGAGTCGCAAGAGTCAGGGAATCTGTAAATAAAACAATGACTATATCAGGAATTCTCTGGTGAGTCAGTGATTAGGGCTCCGTGATTCTACTGCTGAGGGTCCAGTTTCGATCTTTGTTCGGGGAACTAAAATTCCACAAGCCATGCAGGGAAGTTAATTTTTGCTGCTGCTCCTGCTAAGTCTGGCCTGGCCTGCTGCGATTCATGGGGTTGCAAAGAGTCAGACACGACTGAGCGACTGAACTGAACTGAAGTAAGAAAGTACTATTGAATAATAAATTCCAGATTTATTATCATCAAATACTACAAATATTTGAAACCATTTCCATAAATTTCAAAACCAAGGAAAATTAAGCAATATATTGTTTGGGTATACACACATGTTTTAAAAACCAGAGGTATGATCACAAAATTCATTAGTAGTTACCTTGGAGAGAGTTTATGGATATGGGCTGGGGAAAAAAACATAGCTGGTAATGTTCTGATTATTGAGTTAAATGGTAGATTTGTGGGTATTCATTATATTTTATGTTATAACACACATGCAACAACTATTCTTTTGTATGTACAAAATATAATTTAATAAATGATAGTGAGATCACCACCACTACCCACCACCATAAAATACAATGCACAATTGTAGACTGGAGGACTGGGGTACCTATATTACACTTGGCTTCCAGAGCATGTCTACACAGTTGATCTTCACAGAAACGCTCTGAGACAGGTATTATTAGGTCCATGTTAAAGGCGAAGAAACTCAGCTGAAAGTTCTTGAGGCCAGTGAACAAAGGAAGGGAAACAAACACAAGTGGGAATGCAGAAGGCCCGTGGGGAGCCTTGTGCAGCTAGATATTCTGTGTCAAAAGGAGACACTTTGAAGGACAAATTAATAGGACCTTTTGCCAGAAGAAGTGTGAGGTGTGTTGTAATTGTTGTTATATGTGTTGTTGTATGTAGCTACAGATGTTGACCCATATCAACTGGATAAATACTTGTTCTACCAAGAAAAGCAAGGAAGTAGACCTTCATTTGGAAATGCCTAGCAGACAGTTGATAATACAGCTCAGGAGAAATAAGGGTTGAAGACACACTGAGATGTAAGAGAAAGAGGACTAGAGTTTGAGTTCAGTCCAGTTCAGTTCAGTTCAGTCGCTCAGTCGTGTCCGAGTCTTTGCGACCCCATGAATCGCAGCACGCCAGGTCTCCCTGTCCGTCACCAACTCCCGGATTCACTCAGACTCACGTCCATCGAGTCAGTGATGCCATCCAGCCATCTCATCCTCCCCTTCTCCTCCTGCCCCCAATCCCTCCCAGCATCAGAGTCTTTTCCAATGAGTCAACTCTTCGCATGAGGCAGCCAAAGTACTGGAGTTTCAGCTTTAGCATCATTCCTTCCAAAGGAATCCCAGGGCTGATCGGAGACCACAATTCTAAACCTTGCCTGCCTTTAATTACCAGAGTCACCTTGGACAAGTTACTTAATCCATCTGAGTTTATATTCTCAGATATTAAGGAATATATACACACATCAAGAACTAATAAAAAGAATGTGCCCTATCCCCTTTTCAAAGTTTAATCTATGCATATAGTTAAATATATAGATAGCCATCATTGAAGCTTTGCTGTCCTCTGTTGCCCATTAATATGTTCTTTCCCCGTTATAGGACTTGCCACATTTTATTTCATATATGTGTGTGCTAGAAGTGAGTTCCCTGAGAGAAGGAACCCTCATTCAAGTTTACGTTCCCCACTAGTGTCTTGCACAAAGTAGTAGATGTGTCTTGAACTGCACAGAACTATATGGTAAGTAGAAAGAGCAATGTTTAATCTCTGTGAGACCTCAATGTCCTAATTTGTAAATTAAGCTAATTCATCTTTTTTTTTGGCTGAGTCGTGTCTTAGTTGCTGCATGCAGGATCTTCATTGTGGTGCTTAAGCTCAGTAGTGGTCTTCCTTGAGGTTCAAGGGCTTAGTTGCTCTGTGGCTTGTGCAATCTTATTTCCTTGACCAGGGATCATCCCTTGCATTGCACAGTGGATTCTTTTTTTTAAAAAAAGTCTTAATTTTATATTGGGCTTTAGCCAATTAACAATGCTGTGATAGTTTCAGATGAACAGCAAAGGGACTCAACCATACATACACATGTATCTATTCTCCCCGCAACTCCTCTCCTGCATCCAGGCTGCAAGACACATTCTTAACCACTGGACCTCCAAGGAAGTCCCTAAGCTAGGTCATCTTTAAAGTTCTTTTGAATTATAAAAGTCTGTTAACCAACTATGTTCTGTGGATTGGGAAGATTGCGCTACTCAATTTCTAAATTCCTTTCCAACTCCAGAATTCAGAGATTTTATAATATTGATTTGCAAGTAATCCACACAGAAGTGATAGTTAAACATGATCTCAAAGGGAAAATGTGTAGAAGAAGGTTGAGAACAGAAGCAAGCAACACCCAGTTATCCAATGCAAGAAAGAGAAACCATTGAAAGTGACATAGAAAGATCAGTCTCAGAAGTAGGAGAGATAATCATAGCTGCTGCTGCTGCTAAGTTGCTTTAGTCGTGTCCAACTCTGTGCGACCCCACGGATGGCAGCCCACCAGGCTCCCCTGTCCCTGGGATTCTCCAGGCAAGAACACTCCAGGGATGACAAATTCAGATGCCTGGAGGAGCCAGACAGATAGCATAAATAAGTGAATGGTCCTGTGGTAAGTCTAAGGAAGTGGTGGAGACTGGAGAGGCCACAGCCCATCTAAAGAAGTCAGCAGTCTCTGGTTACCAATGCTTTCATTGCCACATCTTCCAGATTTTTAGATGAAGCTTTCAAAGTTTTCTTTGAAATCTGTTGATTAAAAAAAATATATTTAGTTTTATTTATTTAGCTGTGCTGGGTTGCTGCACACCGGAACTTTGATCTTTGTTGTGGCATTTGAGATCTTTAGTTGCAGCATGTGGGATCGAGTTCCCTGACCAGGGATGGAATGCAGCCCCCTACATTGGAAGCATGGAGTCTTAGCCACTGGACCGCCAAGGAAGTCTCTGAAATGTCATGATTTTTAAATGTGGACAACCAGTTCAGATTATTGTAAAGCCCTTTGTGGGTAAACATACACACACAAGCATCTGTAGGCCAGAGTTGTTGGGCCACCAGTCATTAGCCACTGTAGGATAATACCAAGGAAGGACTCTTTTCCCACCCTCAAATCATACATCAGTTCAATTCAGTTGCTCAGTCGTGTCCAACTCTTTGCGACCCTATGGACTGCAGCACGCCAAGCCTCCCTGTCCATCACCAACTCCCGGAGCCTACTCAAACTCATGTCCATCGAGTCTGTGATGCCATCCAGCCATCTCATCCTCTGTCGTCCCCTTCTCCTCCCTCCTTCAATCTTTCCCAGCATCAGGGTCTTTTCCAATTGAGTCAGTTCTTCTCATCAGGTGGCCAAAGTATTGGAGTTTCAGCTACAGCATCTGTCCTTCCAATGAATGTTCAGGACTGATTTCCTTTAGGATGGACTGGTTGGATCTCCTTGCAGTCCAAGGGACTCTCAAGAGTCTTCTCCAACACCACAGTTCAAAAGCATCAATTCTTCGGTGCTCGGCTTTCTTTATAGTCCAACTCTCAAATCCATACATGACTACTGGAAAAACCATAGCTTTGACTAGACGGACTTTGTTGGCAAAATAATGTCTTTGCTTTTAATACACCATCTAGGTTGGTCATAACTTTTCTTCCAAGGAGCAAGTGTAGTCGCCATCTGCAGTGATTTTGGAGCCCAAGAAAATAAAGTCTGACACTGTTTCCACTGTTTCCCCATCTATATCTCATGAAGTGATGGGACAGGATGCCATGATCTTCGTTTTCTGAATGCTGAATTTTAAGCCAATTTTTTCAGTTTCATCAAGAGACTCTTTAGTTCTTCACTTTCTGCCATAAGTGTGGTGCCATCTGCATATCTGAGGTTACTGATACTTCTCCCGGCAATCTTGATTCCAACTTGTGCTTCATCCAGCCCAGTGTTTCTCATGATGTACTCTGCGTATAAGTTAAATAAGCAGAGTGACAGTATACAACCTTGACATATTTCCCAATTGGGAACCAGTCTGTTGTTCCATGTCTAGTTCTAACTGTTTCTTCTTGACCTGCATATAGATTTCTCAAGAAGCAGGTCAAGTGGTCTGGTATTCCCATTTCTTTCAGAATTTTCCACAATTTGTTGTAATCCACCCAGTCAAAGGCTTTGGCGTAGTCAATAAAGCAGAAGCAGATATTTTTCTGGAACTCTCTTGCTTTTTCAATGACCCAGTGAATGTTGGCTATTTGATCTCTGGTTCCTCTGCCTTTTCTAAATTCAGCTTGGACATCTGGAAGTTCATGGTTCATGTACTGTTGAAGCCTGGCTTGGAGAATTTTGAGCATTACTTTGCTAGCATGTGAAATGAGTGCAATTGTGCAGTAGTCTGAACATCCTTTGGCATTGCCTTTCTTTGGGGTTGGAATGAAAACTGACCTTTTCCAGTCCTGTGGCCACTGCTGAGTTTTCCAAATTTGCTGGCATATTGAGTGCAGCGCTTTCACAGCATCATCTTTCAGGATTTGAAATAGCTCAACTAGAATCCCATCATCTCCACTAGCTTTGTTAGTAGTGATCCTTCCCAAGGCCCACTTGACTTCACATTCCAGGATGTCTGGCTCTAGGTGAGTGATCACACCATCATGGTTATCTGGGTCATGAAGATCTTTTTTGTACAGTTCTTCTGTGTATTCTTGCCACCTCTTCTTAATATCTTCTACTTCTGTTAGGTCCTTACAGTTTCTGTCCTTTATTGTGCCCATCTTTGCATGAAGTGTTCCCTTGGTATCACTAATTTTCTTGAAGAGATCTCTAGTCTTTCCCATTCTGTTGTTTTCCTCTATTTCTTTGCACTGATCGCTGAGGAAGGCTTTCTTATCTCTCCTTGCTGTTCTTTGGAACCCTGCATTCAGATGCTTGTATCTTTCCTGTTCTCCTTTGCCTTTGGCTTCTCTTCTTTTCACAGCTGTTTGTAAGGCCTCCTCAGACAGCCATTCTGCCTTTCTGCATGTCTTTTTCTTGGGGGTGGTCTTGATCACTGCCTCCTGTGCAGTGTCATGAACCTCTGTCCATAGTTCTTCAGGCCCTCTGTCTATCAGATCTAATCCCTTGAATCTATTTCTCACTTCCACTGTATAATCGTAAGGGATTTGTTTTACATCATACCTGAATGGTTTAGTGGTTTTCCCTGCTTTCCTCAATTTAAGTCTGAATTTGGCAATAAGGAGTTCATGATCTGAGCCACAGTCAGCTCCCAGTCTTATTTTTGCTGGCTGTGTTAGAGCTTCTCCATCTTTGGGTGCAAATAATATAATCAATCTGACTTTGGTACTGACCATCTGGTGATGTCCATGTGTGAAGTCTTCTCTTGTGTTGTTGGAAGAGGGTGTTTGCTATATGAACAGTGCGTTCTCTTGCCAAAACTCTATTAGCCTTTGCCCTGCTTTATTCTGTATTCCAAGGCCAAATTTGGTGTTACTCCAGGTATTTCCTGACTTCCTGCTTTTGCAATCCAGTCCGCTATAATGAAAAGGACATCTTTTTTTGGCTGTTAGTTCTAAAAGGTCTTGTAGGTCTTCACAGAACCGTTCAACTTCAGCTTCTTCAGCATTACTGATCGGGGCATAGACGTGGATTACTGCGATATTGAATGGTTTGCCTTGGAAACGAACAGAGATCATCCTGTCATTTTTGAGATTGCATCCAAGTACTGCATTTCGGACTCTTGTTGACTATGATGGCTACTCCATTACATGCTTAAGTATATTTTTAGTGGAAGAGGCTCCTGTTCATACTAGTTCTATAATACCAATCCCAACTTTCTTGGTCCTTCCAGGGTGTTGCCCCATCAGTTATCACCTTGTCGTCTGATTTCAACTTTTCCCTTTCTGCTTGCATCTTCCCTTCCGTCTCAGAACGTGCTTAAGTCTCTCTAGGTGCTTTTTCCTTCTCCAACAAATGTCATAACAGAATTAATTGCATTTCTTATTTTGGTTCTCTCTTTCTCATTATAAGTTGGCTTCACTCTTCAATTCATTGTAGTCTGAGGTCAGCTTCCACACTCCACTGAAGCCTTTCTGACCAGGGCAAAAGTCTCTGTTGTGAAATTCATTGAAATGCTCCATCTGGGCTAAACTCCTCAGAGATCTGTTATTATCCTTAGCACCTAACTACCAGGTGTTCATCAATGCTTACTGAAGCAAACTAGGAACTGTTTTCAACAAAGAATAATGGTCACTTTTCAGGAAGCTCCTGAAGGATGACCTTCTCTAAACACAGAAGAGTGTCCAAGAGAGAAGTAGGCAAGGTGTCCTGGAAACGAGGTTTATAACATAGGAGTGGAGTGAAGGCATTTCTGAGGATGAAGTCTTAGAACAATTGATGTGTGGCAGACCTCTGAAGTCCAGAGCAGGCCAGAGCACTCCAGCAGTGGTGTTTGCAAGGAACAACAACAAGGACTTCCCTGCTGGTCCAGTGGCTAAGACTGCAGGCTCCCAATGCAGGGGGCCTGGGTTCAGTCCCCGGGCAGGGAACTAGACCGCTTATGCTACAGCTAAGACCTGGTGCAGACAAAGAAACAAATGTTTAAAAATAAATAAAACTATGGAAGTAGACACCAGAATAAACAGTCAAAAAGAGAAACAAGGACAAAGAAGGATGGTCAGCATCATCAAACTCACAAAAAGCTCAAAAACTATGTGGGCCAAATGAAACCCACTAGATTTTAAGATAAGGAGATTATTGGTAACTTTTGAAAGGATAGTTTCAACAGAGGGAATTGGTAGATATATCGCTATGGTTTATGAATAAAAGGTCTTGTGAAGTGAAGACAGAGAATATAAATCTTGCAGAGAAGTTTGGCACCACAGGGGAGAAAAATCAAGCAGGAAATATTGGAGAAATAGTGCCAGCTGGAGCTCCTAAGAGTGAGAAAATTCTATTGTGGCATATTTTGTAGGTAAAGGGGACAAAACCAGCAACTTGGGAGACGCTGAAAATGCCTGAGAAACAGACCATTTCAGCATGTATCATTGGAGGGGATGCGAGAGAGTTGAGAAATCAGCTAATTGAAGAGAGTGGTTGGCCTTTGCAAGCAAGTGGGAAGTCTCCTTCTCTGAAGTACCCAGAAGGGTTAACGGGACAGGTCATAATTATATACAGACACTTGAGGTGGGAATGGTGATGTCGGAGCACTCCTGTGGATTCTGTCAGTAGGATGGAAGCAAGGTTCCATGTCTTCACTAACGGGGTGGGGTAACAGAGCTGCAGATGGTTGGCGATCCTATAGACATTGTTCTTTACTGGCTATACTCCTTTTGCTCACTGTGTATTGTTGCTTGGGGGACGGGGGATTAATCTTTGGTGGCTCCTTCTTTATTCCTTCACAGGGAATTATTATCTACTCCTGAGGTTTAAGCAACCACCTAAATCTGATGACTTCCAGTCTAGGTCAGTAGCTTAAATCTCTCTCTTGAGCTTCAGATCTATGTATCCAGCTACCTATATAACACATTGCTGAGGAATTTCACTGATTAAACTGAACAGGAATTCAGTATCTCCAGGACTGAAATTTAATTTCTCCTAAGTTGCTTATCATAGCTAATAATCACAGTACTTTCTCTGTTGCCCAAGCCAGATACATGTCTTCCTCTCTCTCTTTCTCCAAATGTGTTTGTAGGTAGATAAACATTTAATAGACTAGGAACACACATATTTTGTGTATTGTTTTTTTTCACTTACTAATGGTCATGATCATTTTATCACGTCAGTAAATGCTTTTCTAAATTTTTAGTGTCTGCATAGTATTATCTCCTACACATATACTGTACTCTATTACCCCGTTGAAAATTCTGCTTGTTTCCTTTATTCTATTATTATTCTCCAGGCAAGAATACTGGAATGAGTTGCCATTCCCTTTTCCAGGGGCTCTTCCCCACTCAGGGATTGAATCCAGGTCTCCTGAATTGCACCATCTGAGGCACCAGAGACCACCCCCCATTCGATTATAAATAGCACTGGATACATATGTGCATATTTTATTTCCTTAGATTTAATACTTAGAACTGAAGATGGAAGGCCAAAGAGTATGTGTGTTTGAAAAGCTTTTAATGCATATTGCCACACTGGCCTTCAGGAAAAGTTGTGCTAGAAGTATATGGTAACATTCATTTGCCTGTACCTCTGCTAACACTGGATATTAACACCTTTAAGTTTGGCTGATTTAATAGATTGTATTTGGCCCTCCAATTCTCAGCCCTTATCTTTCCCCCAGATCATTTATCCTTTCCTTCTCACAACTCTCCTGAGATACATAACTCACTTGAAACACCATGGAGAAAGTTGCACCAAATCTCCCACAGAGCTAATCCTCAGCCGTCTGCCCTTTCTTTGAGCCTCTAGCCTGACTTCCGCTACTCTGTGCACAGTGCTTTCTAGGCTATCCTATATGGTTTCCCAAAGTATGTTTTCGGGAACTCTTTAGTGTTTTCCTCTATCTCCCTCTTTTCCTAAGTTGTTGCCTTTGAGAAGTTCTTTTTTCTCCTTCTTGAAGGCTGACCCTTCCAAAGCACCCCTGCCTTTCCCTCTTCCCCTGGAACGTTTGCTTTATTTTAGCAATATCTCCCATCAGTAGAGTATTAATATCTTTTCTCTGCCAGCAAATATACTTAAATCTCTCCTACACAAGAAGTGAGTTTAGAAAGAAAGAAAGAAAAGAGTTCCATTAACCTTTTTACTTTCTCAAACTTCTACCTTCTTTTCTCTTCTTTTCATCATCAAAACTTTTCCAAAGAGAAATTAAGAAATGTCTTTTGACTCTTTTTTAAAAAATGCATTTATTTCTTTTGGTTGCACTGGGTCTTAGTTGCTGCGCATAGGCTTTCTCTAGTTGCGGAGAGTGGGGGCTGCTCTTCACTGTGGAGCCTGGACTTCTGGTTGTGGCTGTTTCTCTTGCTGCAGGGCATAGTCTTTAGGCACACAGGCTTCATGTGATCGCATGCAAATCTTTAGGCACACAGGCTTCATGTGATCGCATGCAAATCTTTAGGTACACAGGCTTCATGTGTAGCATGCAAATCTTTAGGCACACAGGCTTCATGTGATCGCATGCAAATCTTTAGGTACACAGGCTTCATAGTGATAACATGCAAGTTCACTCGCTGTGACTCGTGGGCCCTAGAACACAGGCTTAGTAGTTGCGGCGCTCAGGCTTACTGTTCTGCGGCATGTGGAATCTTCCTGGACCAGGGATCGAACCCGTGTCCTCTGCATTGACAGGCAGATTTCTTATCCACTGTGCCACTAGAGAAGTCTATCTTTTGACTCTTATTTACCTCTCACTCCTTGAATTACGTGTTCCAGCCCCTTTTTCTCCTGAAACGGCAGCAGTCTTCGAGGTCCCAAACAACCTCAAGGCTATATTGAGAGTCTTGGCCTCTGTTCTCTTCCTTCCCTTCTCGGCAGCTTGTGATGCAGAACCGTGGCCTCCGTCCTGAGGCCGTCTTCTGGCTCTGCTTCTGTCCTCTCCTAGTTCTCCTCTCCAAGAGGACATCTGTGATTCTTCATTCCCTCTAGATGTTTGTGTGCCTCAACTCTTTTCTATCTCTTCCCTCTCTGTTTGGGTTTTTTCACCCACTTCTGTGGCTTCAATAATCTTTTTACTTCGATGATTCAGTCTTTCTCTTGAATTCCAGACCCAAATAGCTGCTAGGCATCTCCACTTGGATGTGACTGCTCAGATTCCACAGGTCCTGAGATGAATCTGTGAGACAACGACCCTCTCCCCTCCCCACCTAGAAAAACCTGCTCTCCCACTTCCCATTTCAGTCAATGCTGTCACTGTGCTTTCAGTCATCATGTTCAAAATCATAATCTAATAGCTACCATGTATTTAATACCCACTATATGCCAGATTTCCTTACACAGTCAAGTCCAGTCCTCTTACAATATTTGTGTATTACTGATGTGCTATTCCCATTGTTATAGACGAGGAAACTACTAGAAGGAGCTGGTCCTCAATGAGCATAGCTAGTGCTAAAGCCTCTGTGTGATATTCCACCACATCCTCGCTTCCTGCTCGTCCATTACATTCACCCAGTTTCCAGGTCGTCTGAGTTTCCGCATGTTCACTCTACATCTCTCTCTTCTTTTGTCTCCGCACCAACTTCTTCAGTCAACCTTCATTCCTTTTGCCTGGAAATCAGCAGACCTTCTTCAACCATCACTGACAGATTTCGTCCTAGAGCATAGCTTTCAACATATCACGCCTGGACTTCCCTGGCTGTCCAGTGGTTAAGAATCTGCCTGCCATTGCAGGGGACTCAGGTTCGATCCCTGGTCCAGGAAGATTCCACATGCTAAGGGACAACTAAGCCCATGCCCAGCTACTGAGCCAGCATGCCTGGAACCCATGCTCTGCAACAAGATGAAGCCACTGCAATGAGAAGCCTGTGCGCCACAACTGGAGAAAGCTGGCACATAGCAGTGAAGACACAGTGCAGCCATAAATAAGTAAAATTTAAAAATAGACGTATCACCTCTTGTAAGTATAAATGAGGCTCTTGGTGCTGAATCAGCTTCTAACTCTTTGGTTTGGAACCCATGGCTCTGCATCCTCTGGTGCCAGCCTTTTATCGCACCAGAGCTCTTTGTGAGCGTCTGTTCCATCTAATCAAGAACAGGACATTTCCGTGTGCCTTGCAGGCCCCCCCCCGCAACCCCGCCAACCCAGTCTTTGTTTTTGTTATTGCTCCCCTCTTCAATTCCTTTTCTTCCTTATCCAAACTCCCCTCTCATATGCGTCTGTTAAAATCCTACCACACTGAAAGCCCGTTTCAGATGCCATCTCCTACCTAAATTGTTGTAAAGTTGAAAGTGTTAGTTGCTCAGTTGTGTGTGCCTGACTCTGCAGCCCCATGGACAGTACCCTGCCAGGTTTCTCTGTCCACGGAATTCTCTAGCCAAGAACACTCGAGTAGGTAGCCCTTCTCTTCTCCAGGGTATCTTCCTGACCCAGGAACTGAAGCCAGGTCTCCTGCATTGCAAGTGGATTCTTCACCACCTGAGCCACCAGGGAAGCCCACCTCCTGCCTAAAACCCTTTCAGATCCCCCCAGGAGACATTTAACTCTACCTCTTACAGTCTTCACTCAGTAGTTTTTGCTTTTCTTCATCATACTTTTCCTTGTCTCAGAAACATTTTTGTAAGTGTTTCTCTTCCCGACTAGTCTTTTACATGCTCAAAGGCTATGTACTGTTTCTTAGCTGTGTCCCCACCTTTTCCTCTGCCTCTCACAGTAGGCAGTGTCCTAAGTAGTCATGTGCTGTGTGTAAATTTTAGTTTGGCCGACTTGAACCAATTGAATAAATACTTGATCCATTCTCTTTTTTTAAAGAACATTTATTTTCTATTTATTTATTTGGCTGCTGCAAGTCTTAATCACAACATGTGAGATTTAGTTCCCTGACCAGCGATTCCTTATTGTCCAACATGATGGAGTAGAAGGATGTGCACTCATCTTTTCCTGTGAGAACTCCATTACAACTCACTGCTGAACAATCATTGACAGAAGGGAATGTTGGATCCCACCAAAAAAAGATACCCCATGTCCAAGGGCAAAGGAGAAGCCCCAGCAAGACAATAGGAGGGGCAAAAATCGCATTTCGAATCAAACCTCATACCCACCAGAGACACTCAGAGGGCTCAGAAAACCTTGTGCACACCAGGAGACCCCACACAGACGGAGCCAAACCTGCCTTGGAGTGTCTGAGTGTCTCCTGCAGAGCTGACAGTCAGCAGTGGCCTGCTGCAGGGGCAGGGGCTCCAGGTGCAGCAGTCCTGGGTGTGGCATAAGCTCTCTTGGAGGAGATCACCATTAATCCCTCCATAGAGCCACCAAGTAGGTGACCCACAAATTGCAGAACAATTATACCAAAAAATTATTGCTCTGTTAAGAAAGTTCTGGGACCCACAACAGATTTCCCAGCCTGGGGGTCTGGCAAAGGGACTGAAAACCCCCAGGGAATCTGACTTTGGAGGCCAGTGGGGTTTGATTACAGAACTCACACAGGACTGGGGAAACAGACTCCTGGAGGGTACAAACAGAACCTTGTGCGCACCAGGACCCAGGAGAAAGGAGCACTGACCCCACAAGAGACCGACCCAGACTTGCCTGTGAGTGTGCAGGAGTCTCTGACAGAGGCGTGGGTCGGCAGTGGCCTGCTGCAGGGTCGGGGGCACTGAGTGCAGCAGTGTGTGCATGGGACCTTTTGAAGGAGGTCGCTGTTATCTTCATTACCTCCACCATACTTTGGCCTCAGGTCCATCAACAGGGAGGGAACACATCCCCTCCTATCAACAGAAAATGGGATTAAAGATTTACTGAGCATGGCCCTGCCCGTGAGAACAAGACCCAGTTTCCCCCTCAGTCAGTCTCTCCCTTCAGGAAGCTTCCATAAGCCTATAAGCCTTCCTCAGAGGGCAGACAGAATGAAAACCACAATCACAGAAAACTAACCAAATTGATCACATGGACCACAGTCTTGTCTAACTCAATGAAACTATAAGCCACCATGTAGGGCCACCCAAGACAGACAGGCCATGGTGGAGAGTTCTGACAAAACGTGGTCCACTGGAGAAGGCAATGGCAAACCACTTCAGTATTCTTGCCTTGAGAACCCCATGAACAGTATGAAAAGGCAAAAAGATAGGACACTGAAAGATGAACTCCCCAGGTCGGTAGGAACCCAGTATACTACTGGAGAAGAGTGGAAAAATAACACCAGAAAGAATGAAGAGATGGAGCCAAAGTGTAAACAACGCCCAATGGTGGATGTGACTGGTGATAGAAGTAAAGTCCAATGCTGTAAAGAGCAATATTGCATAGGAACCTGGAATGTTAGGTCCATGAATCAAGGCAAATTGGAAGTGGTCAAACAGGAGATGGCAAGAGTGAACATCAACATTTTAAGAGTCAATGAACTAAAATGGACTGGAATGGGTGAATTTAACTCAGATGACCATTATATCTACTACTGTGGGCAAGAATCCCTCAGAAGGAATGGAGGAGCCATCATGGGCAACAAAAGAGTCCGAAATGCAGTACTTGGATGCAATCTCAAAAACGACAGAATGATCTCTGTTCGTTTCCAAGGCATCCCATTCAATATCACAGTAATCCAGTTCTATGCCCTGATCAGTAATGCTGAAGAAGCTCAAGTTAAATGGTTCTATGAAGACCTACAAGACCTGCTTTTTTAACTTATATGCAGAGTACATCATGTGAAATGCTGGGCTGGATGAAGCACAGGCTGGAATCAAGATTGCCGGGAGAAATATCGATAACCTCAGATATGCAGATGACACCACCCTTATGGCAGAAAGTGAAGAACTGAAGAGCCTCTTGATGAAAGTGAAGAGGAGAGTGAAAAAGTTGGCTTAAAATCCAACATTCAGAAAACTAAGATCATGGCATCCTGTCCCATCACTTCATGGCAAATAGATGGGGAAACTATGGAAACAGTGACAGACTGGGCTTCAAATCACTGTGGGTGGTGACTGCAGCCATAAAATTAAAAGACACTTGCTCCTTGGAAGAAAAGCTATGACCAACCTAGACTGCATATTATAAAGCAGAGACATTACTGGCAAAGTTCAATCTAGTCAAAGCTATGGTTTTTCCAGTAGTCATGTATGGATGTGAGCTGGACTATAAAGAAAGCTGAG
>SJYX01006265.1:459396-477720 GCA_006410675.1 Oreotragus oreotragus | reverse complement strand
TAGTAGGTGTTTTCATATAATCTTATTTAACCCTCACTTTCTGTGCAGTAAATGTCATTCTCACCTTACTTAATGAGAAGGAAACTGAAGATGAGACAGGTGAAGGAACCTGCCCGGAGTCACGCCCCTTGCATATTACAAAGCCCCCTCACTAGCTTATCCTCTTTTCAGTGCTATCTTATATGCGAGTATCTCGCTTCAGATGAAGCCAGTTCAAAGAATAGTAGCATTCTTCATCTTTCCTGATCTGGATGTGATTCTTCCCCTCTTAAAGACAAAGACCATAATGTGCTCATGATTACCTAAATGTTCAAATCTTACTGATAGGTATTATCTATTGATATGCGTTATCATCAAGCATGGTCTCTCCCATTCTCTCCTTTGCCCTACATTCTGCATGTCCAGGTCCTGTTAATCCTTCAAGGCCTGCCCAGCTCATGCCATCCCCTTAAGGAAACCTTCCTGATTCCACATTACCCTGACTGAATTTTCTCTCTCACTCTCCCCTTCAAATTTCTATTCCGTTTCCTGAGTGCATATCATGTCCTGCAATGTATGCCAATAATATGTGTCCTTCTCACTCTTTAACCAAGGCATGTGCCTCATTCCCTCTTGTAGCTCTTAGCGCTTTGTATCCAGCCACATTTGCCAAATGAACCAGTCTTATAACTGAGAAATTAGCATTGTGTCCCTAACTATGCACATGACTTACACACTGCTGTTTAAATTCTTGAGCCAGCACTTTCTAACTTCTCTGTGGGGTGGGGGCACAATGGTTTGTACAGAGCGCCCACCAGGAACTGTGTATTAGCTCGCTGGTTCTTCACAGCAGTCCTGTGATGTAGGCATTATCTCTGTTTTACAGATGAGGAAGACGCAGAGTCAGAGTTGAGGAGCCAGACCCAGGATCCCCTGGCTAGGAGGCAGCAGAGCTGGCATGATTCAAGCTGAGGTCGTCCTGACTCCAGCGCCTGTGTTGCTCCTGTCACTACGCTGCTGCCTTCCTAAAGTAAAACGTGTGCCCCTTCTGGAGAACAAGTACCTTTGGGCAGTTGCCCCAGACAGGTGGTGAGTTATCTGGCAGAGTTGGGGAGACCTGCCTCTGCAGATTGTCCTGTGAATGACAAGATAGGCTGCTGGGAGGCCCTTTATGTTCTTGAGCAGGTTAGAAAACAGCTAAAAATAATGACTGAGGGACAGAATGGGTCAGAAGTGGCCACGACACGGGAGACTGTGGGAAGAGACCAGCGATTCTGTGTGCAGAACTCTCCTGATTTCCTCTTGAATAGTTCTCTCTCCACCTGTAAATCTTTGTTCAAACGCCACCTTCCCAGTGAAGCCCCACCCCCTCACTCCCTCACCATTTTATATTTCATTTATTTTCTATGGCAGTTATCACCTTTTAATATAGAACTTGCCTGATCTAATTCCTAGAGCTGATTTGCACATACATATTCTTCCTGGTTCAGCCATAAACTTCCCATGCGGCTCCTCCGGAGCCTCTCCCTCTGCCATTTATGAAGCCTTTTGGCCACAGAGGAATAACACATAAGAGAATAAATGTGAAAAGCCTATAGAAGAAATGACTTTTAGGTGGAATCAAATTAGTGTCTATGTGGATTTTCACGTCTGCTTCCCCAGCCATAGTTCTGCCAAGGGCGGGATGCAAGTTCGATTCAATCATTATTTCCCAACAGTCACAGGTGGGAGAAACTTGAAGAGACTAGAGAGAAAGAGAGACCAAAAATGGGCTGGGGGAAGGCGGCCTCAGAGCTGAGACAGCAGGCCAATGGGGCACCGAACAGGCCGTCCCACAGCTCTGCAGGGGGCTGATCCCCAGAGACCCCCAGAGCCCCGGGCCCGCCCCGCTCCCCGATTCCCATCGTCGCAGGCTCCCGAGAAGAATGCAGGTCAGGAGCATAAGTGACCTTTCGCACCTCAGACAAGCTAAGTTTGTTTTCTCCCTTTCTGTCCGGCCCACAGCGGGAGGGAGGGGGAAATGGGATGGGCCTTGTCGAACTTTCTCCCGCTACAATACCCCAGAGGAGCTGAAGTGGAGAGAGTAAAGGGTCTATTTATTTTAGCTCAGGAGGGACAATGTAAGCAGATGGTCTTTGATGGGATTAGCGGCGTAATCTCTAAGACCCTGGTAAATTGGAAAATGATCCATTATATTCCAGGAACCTTTGGCGGCTTCAGCTCCTGGGGAGGGAGGGGCAGGGCCCGAGGGCACCTTGTTAGAAAGGACCCCCCTCTGGGAGCAGCCAAATCTCGCACAGAGAATTTGGGAAGAAGTTCGTTAGCTGAGCGATGGAAGCCCCTCTCCTCCTGAGAGAGCGCAGAAATACGAATACTCCCAGTGCCCTCTCAGAGCCTCGTTTTTCCTTCTTTGCCCTCCTCCCTCTCCTGGATGTTGGGGTGCCTCCAACCCTTTCCATTCCCAAGAACTCTTCTTTGGGGAGAGACTGATAACCGGTCTCCAGCCTTGGGAGAAAATTCTTAGAATCCACGTGCTATGCCTCCCGGTGTAATCTCAGTCCCCTTCCCACTCCAACGCTAACAGCCTGGGAGGACTCTCTCACCCTCCATAGACTTGAAAGCCAGGCGAATGAAGAGCCAAGAGAAGGGGGAATGGGCAAACTGCAACTAGGGGCAGGGACTGGGGAGAAGGGAGAAATGTGAATGGGGAGGTAAGGTGATAATGAACCACTCTGCCCAACGAACCGGCCTTTTAACTCACCTCAATCCCCCTAGAGCCCAAGTGCCTCGAGGCTTAGGATCCCTTCCATCTGGAGAACCTGGGTTGCTGAGTTGGAGGCATATGGGAGACCCATTCAGTACCAGGTGTGGTGCAGTAGGTCGGGTCATATACATTATTTGCAGTGTGGTGTGATATCTTGCATTCATATAACACTTTGCAATTCATAAACAAATTTTGATGTGCAGAATGTCAGTTGGATTTCGTAACAACTAAGCGAAGGAACTGGAAATAGAAAAATTGGAAAGCAAGGGCATCAGTGACTAGTCTAAGGTCACCCACCTCAGTTAGGTGACAGAGCTAAGACTGAAACTTGATTTCATCATACTATGACATCTACTCATGTGGATAAATATATGTAAATTTGTATTTTAACTGTACAACATGTTGTTTATTTATTTCAGCATTTTATCACTTCTCGGCCTTTCTGCTAAGATCAAGTGTAGTATTAATTTCAACGTTTAAGTAATTTCCAAAGCTTTACTGTTACAACCATTCTTGAACAGATATCTGCCTGAAATTGTAACAGAGTTTATAAATTAAACTTGGGGGGATTAAAGAACAAAAACACAAATAGTCAAATGTGTATTTTTCCATACATAGAATCCCCACAATTCTTTGAAAATTCTTTGAAAATATGTAAGTAAGAAAAGGGGGGGCAGGGCATATGGAAAGGCAGCACAAATTATTCAGTCACAAAGAGAAATTCCAACACTTCTGAGTACATTAAATTGTAAGGGATGTAGCACAGCACGTAACTGGTGGAGGTTCCAGGATGGACTCCACTCCACAGCATTTTATTTCAGGCTACTTCAATGCATTGAGGTATGTTTTGTTTTACTATCATTTTTTTAAAAACCGACACTTTGTTATGTGTGTATTTTTTTGAGATAATTTGAGGCTGACACAAGGATTTGTAGGCTGAGTAAAACAAGAAGGCAGAGTAAGAAGCAGCAAGCTACAGCCATTCCCCACTTTCCAAGACCCGCTCCCCTCTTCCCTCAGAAAATAGGAAAGCAAAAAGTTGACAGAACAATCCTGGATTGGAAGAAAGTTACTATTTCTTGAGTGTCTATGAGGGGCCAAACAGACACACACACATTGCATGCATCCATTTACTGAGTTCACAACCCAAGGACATGTTTCCTCTCTTCTATGTGACCTGTTCAGGACAGAGGCTCAGAGAGTTCAAGTAACTGGCTTAGAGTCACGCAGCCAGTTAAGTGGCTGGGCTGCCACTGCAGACTGTGCTCTTCCCAACACCTTGCACCCTCCATCAAGCTGTCCTGCCTTTATGTCATCCTCTGCTCAGCCTTGTTATTCACCCTCCTGAGAGGTCCTCTTGCTCTCTGTTCTCCTGGGTTTCTTCCATAGATGCAGCCTACTCCTCACCTCCCACCCCCACGCTGGAGGCTTTCTCTCAAGTTGGCCCACGTACTACTGAAAATTAATACACAATATGTTTACTGATGAAGTCCAACATGTTCTGGGGTGAGATTGTTTGACCCCCAAACCTGGGTTGGTCACATTCCTTCCTAGCTGTGATCAGCTTTCCATTGGAAGGACTGGTGACTCCCAGCCCCAGACTCTTTTATAAAGGAGGAAATGACTTGGTCAAGGCCACAGAGCTGGTCCTAGCAGCAGGTTCCCCACAGTCTACAGATGTGGGGCCTGGGGGAGAGACTAGTGTACCTGTGTATTCAGGTGTTCTGAGAGTGAAATGGCTTCTGAGTCTGATGATGCTGAAGTCAGCTGGCGCTTATGGGTGAGCTGTGAACTCAGCCACCCTCTTGGTGGCTGACATTCCAGAAGGGCTCTACACTTTGATCTGGAGGACTCGAGCTTGTCCGCTGCATCTCTTAGGGACTCTCTCTGTGTGCTAAGATATTACAGTTTCCCCACAACCTCACAGCCTCTCTGTCACCTTTCTCTGCTTTTGAGAGCCACAAAAGCCTTGAACATAGTCTACACGTTCCTAATTCTCTGAAGCCTGTTTCAGGCTACCATGTTATGGCCTCCCCATCAGCTACGCAAACCCAGGGTCTAAGGGTAGAATTCGGCAGCTTTGGAAGATAAGGGAAATAGCCCCCAGCCACTGGGGGAAAGGGGCTATCAGGGTCTCCCGCCAAACTCCTTGAGCAGCTCAGCTGCCCTTCCACCAGGTTCTCCCTCTTCTTTTTCCCTTTATTCATCTCTGTGTTTCCCTCTCTCCCGCATCGCTTGCTTCCTCTTTTACCCGTCCAGTTTTTGGCCCC
Organism: Oreotragus oreotragus; assembly: GCA_006410675.1. Lineage (NCBI taxonomy): Eukaryota > Metazoa > Chordata > Mammalia > Artiodactyla > Bovidae > Oreotragus > Oreotragus oreotragus. The sequence continues at coordinate 472,707 of SJYX01006265.1, read as the reverse complement.
TTCTTTTCTCACCTTCCCTCTCCTTGTCTTGCTAGGCTCCCCTTACACCCTAGCTTCTCCTGGTTATTCATTACCCAGCCCCTCGCCCTGCACCGCAGTCCAGGACTTGCCGCCTAGGACTGGGCCCCGAAGCTGCGGGCAGGGATCCTCAAGCCCTCAAGCCCCCATGCTCTCAACAGACCTGTTTTCCCCAGGCTCCGCTTGTCGCCACGAGCCCAGAGGGACATCTACAAGGGCCTCGCGGCCAAGAAGAGGAACCTTAGGAAGAACTGACCCTGCCAGTTGGGGGATGGGGGGGAATCGGAGGATCTTTCTTGGTTTTCTCGCGCGCGGGGTGGGTTCAGTAGTGGAGATGGGGGGCAGAGGCCGTCCTCCGTGCCACCGCTGCTGGCGGCGGGCAGTGGTGAGCGACAGACTTTCGAGCGGGGCTTTTCGCCGGACCCGGGTCCGAGGAGCGGGCGGGAGAGCCCAGGAGGCCCCGCGGGCTCGGCTCCGGCGGGCGCAGCCGTCTGGATCCTCGAAACTCTCAAACGCCGCGTCGCCCGGTCTAGGCCCGCATTCCCCTCGGGGGCCTTGGAGACTCTTCTTTTCCATTTTGTTTCCCTGCCGTTCCATTATTTAGTTTAATATTTTAAATGCCTTGGGTATGTTTCCTTTAAAAAAAAATCATGTAGTGTTATTTTACCTCTTTTAACGTTCCGTTTCTTTTCAGATAGATTTTGTTTTTCCCTTCTGTTTCCGACGCTCTGTTTTCTCGTGCTCGCTTCTGGCCTCGGCTCTTCCCGGGCTTTCGTCTCCCCTCCCGGGCGCCCGCGGCCGTGCGGCTCTCGCGTCGGGAGGCGTCCGCGGTCCCGCCCGGGGACGGAGCGAGGGTCCAGCACGTCTCGCCCTTCCCACCCGGAGCCCCCTCCGCACCGCCTGGCGAGTCCGCGTCCCGAGCCGCTGCGGAGCTCGGGCTTTGTCGGAAGCGGGAGCCGGAACCGCAGCTGCCCGCTAAAGCGCAGAGGAGAGGCGGGACACCGGCTGGGGCCGCACCGGCGTGCTCCCGCCGGGCTTCTGCGCGACCCAGGGACCCGCAGCTCACACACAGAAGCCACAGGTTCACGCACAGTGGGATTCAAGGGCTTGCAGACCGTGGTCCGCAAGCCACACGCACGCTGAGCCACAGCCAACTCAAAGGCGTGCGCTGCACACACCAACAACCCCCCAGATTAACAAATGTCGCACATACAGCCCCGAACAACACACAGCAATCACAGAGCGTAGTCATATGGATGTATGTGTGATCCTAGTATACCTACACCAGCCAGCACCCTGCGAACAGACACACAAACCTACTTGTGCACACAGGCGGCTCAGGGGGATTTCAGTGCTGACTCAACCCATCGCAGTGGTGACCCCGAGGAGCGCACCAGGCGGTGGGGAGGGAGCCTGCCTGGCCTCACCAGCGGGCACAGCCATAGCCGTGTACAAAGCCACTCCGAGTTCAGTGGCTCTGCCAGGACTAACATTATCGGGGCTCCTAAGGTGGGGAATACTGGCAGCTTGTTTGGCTGAGGGATCCAGCCCAAATCCCAGAGCCTGCGCCCCAGAAATGAGCATCAGACCTAAAGAACCCTCTGTGAAGCAGGCAGAAACGGGCATTGCACCAAGAAAATGGCACCGTGTTAGAGTATAAAGCAGGCACGCAATGTGTGTGCCAGGATGCATTCCGTGCCACACATATCCCACACAGAGCGGGTGTTTGGCCAGGTGCCCGCATGGAGACCATTATTTTTGTGAAAATGAGCAGAGGAGGTATATACCATTCTAAGAATAAAAGTAACACATGTATACAATATAGGTACCAACTAGGGAGATGTCGCGGAGGAAATCTCTCTCCAGCTCCTGGGTATTGTCATCAAGCTGGCACGCTAAACCAGTTTCTGGCGAGGTCAGTCTCCTTTCCAGGGCAGCTGTGATTGTTTGGCGCCATGGGGGTTCTGTGGTGAAAGACTGGTTTGTGAGACAACCAGATGTATCTGACATATTATCAGCCCATCAAGAGGGGATATTTTGGCAGCTTTAGGGGAGGATCTTTGGGGGTAGAAAACGATCTGATCGATCTGATTTGTACCTCAGAAGTTCTGGGTTTGGAGGATGCCCTGGGCTGTAGCAGTGGTGGCCAGACATGCCTGGCCGATGGATGGTGGAGCCTGAGAGCTGGCACATAAACTGTGCTGGGTAAAAACATAAACCTTTTCGTGCCATACACAAATCTACTCCACACACAGCTCCTAACAACCACACCGGGTAATGTGCAGATATGGATGTCCAATGGGGTTGCCAGAGAGATTAAAATTGTAAAAGGGAAGATAAGAGATATTTAGTTGCACACACAGAGCTCCATAGGTTTGGAGCTCAGTTATTGTACAGGAGAACCACAGAAGCAGGAAAGTGCCTCTCATTCAGAAGAGAAACACTGGCAGGCGAGTCCCCGTGGCAGGCAAGTCCCCATCGTAGAATGCCAGGCTGCCAGGAGATGGGTGTCTAAGCGGGCAGCCCTGGGAAGGATTTGATCCGTTGTCCAAATGACTCCAGGAGCATAATGAAGGATGTGCCTGAAGAAGGTGCAAATCTACTCACCAATTTTGGGCTGAGCCTGGGGAAGAAACAGGCAGAACTGAGGACCACATGCCCAGTCTCTAATGGGGGACAGAGAATGGAAAGTGCAGCCCCTGGGGCTGGCCAACTGCCACTCTGTTCTTCCCGGTTCTTGACTGGCTTTCTGGTGCCTCTTAGCACCTATCTCTTTCTCTCGAGAAGGCTTCTGTCTCTGAGGCATCTCTGCCTCTCAGCGCTCTCAGTGTCTCTCTCTGCTCCTTGTTTCGCTTTCTCTCACTGCCTCTTTAGTTCTTTATTGTTCTGAATCATATGGCCATAGAGAAATTCAGCCAGATCCAGGAGCAGATACAAAAATAAATGCATAGTGTAGATGCAGAGGTCACTGGAGATAAAGCCTATCCATCTTGCTGGTCTAGATATATCTATGTGACAACACATTTTCATTTTGGGGTAAGAATCTAAGTACAACATTGAGATTTTGTTTCCTTGCAGTCTTTTGGCAGCTGTCTCTGGGTGTCTGTCTCTGGGTGTCTGTCTGTCTCTGTCCCTCTCAGGACCCCTCCTCTTCTTCGTTGTACCACTGGAGAGCAGGTGTTTTGGCTAGTGGACTCTGCCACAGGTTTGGTAATACCCCCTCCCCCACATTGTCTCGTTTGAAGTTTTCCTCACGTGGGCAAAGGTTTTTTTTTTTTAAACAGGGACAGCTAGATTGCCACATTACAAGTGGTATGTGGACAAAGGCATTTAAAACACGATGGAGATACAGGAATATCTAGGGGTTTGGGACCAAACAAGATACTCCTTTAATGCACCTGGAGGCTCCTTCTGAGTGGAGTGGAGGGAAGGATATAGGTGAGGCTCTGAAATCCCAGCCGCTGATCCATTGGCAGCCATGTGCTAGCAGAATCCCATCCAGCAAGGCATAGGAAGAGGTACCCAGCTCAGCAGGTCAAGCCATGGAGCAATATGAAGGAAAAGCAACGACAACTATGAAGGCCCGACTTCCCAAGTGTGGATCTGGTATAAATAGTGTCTTAGTAAAAGAAGTGGAAAGAGACCTAGGCAGCCTGTGGAGATCTAGCGGGGAGGGGGGAGGGGAATTCAGAGACTGAACAGGCTGATGATGGCTGCACAACCCAGGAGAGGAGAGGAGACAGGAGAGGGAGGGCTCCCGGCTCAGCACTGGTGTGAGAAAGGAAGGTGGAGAAGGAAGGGAGGATATAGGTGAGGCTCTGAAATCCCAGCCGCTCTCTGGTCCATGGCAGCCATGCGCCAGCAGAATCCCACCCAGCAAGGCAGAGGAAGAGGCACCCAGCTCAGCAGGGCAAGCCATGGAGCAATATGAAGGAAAGCAGTGACAAAGTTAAGACTGTCATTGCTTTCTTCAGGCCATTTATGCTTACCCCGTGGTGGCCGGAGTAAAGGATGCTTCTGCTCAGATCCCTTGCCATTTACTGAGTGATGGAAAGAGGGCAGAGGACTTGGCACTGTCCTTGGCCTGGGCTCTGCAGCCCGCAGACCACTGGGGAAGGCCCGAGCCCTCAGGCTGCCCCAGGCCCAAGCCTGAGTGAGCCTCTGGCTTTCAGATCCTTGTTTCCTCTGAGATCCAGATTTTTGGTGGCTCTGTGTGAGTTCACCCCTCTGTTCTGCCTCCTTCACTCTCCTGAACTGTGGACGTGCCATCTCTGTCATTGCTTCAAAGTTTTCTGACTTCATCTGTCTCTGTTCTCAGGTCTCTGTCTCTCCATATCCCCTCCCTTTGTTAATTCAAAGTATTCTCACTGAGCCCCTCCCTCCCTAGCTTCACAGAATAACATTGAGTAAAATGAGATAAAACCCGCCTGCAGGGTTTTGTTTTGTTTTTTTTTCTTGTCCTATTCCCCTCAGCCCCCTCCTCTGGGGCTACAACCCCCTCTTATAATGTCAGATAATTGCTGGTGTGCAGCTCTGAGAAGCCAGAGCTGATACCAGAGAAGGGGAGAGGGGGAGAGAAATAAATAATAATCTGCTTCCATTCAGCGTATATAGGTTACCTGATTTGCATATATGCTAATATTGCTATAATTACCCTGCTGTTCTGGCCTATGATCAAGTTCTATAAATACATAGGACAGCAGAGCTAGGCCTAGCAACACCACCCTGAAAATTATCCAGTATACATACATATGCATCTGTGTGCCTTTCTGTGTACTTTAAATCTATGAGCCTCTCTTAGACACAACATACTCCCTGACAGATCCCCCTAGCTCTTCCAGCTTTTCATTACCCCTCTCATGTTTAAAGGCCCCTCCAAGGAAGGAGGAAAGAAAAGCCTGAATGAGAAGATATTCTAGGTTATATTTAAATTCTTAGACTCAGTATCGTTATGAATAAGTTATAACTATTTTATTAGGAAAATCAAAGATTTCCCCAAATTATTGAATTAGTTATTATTACCTGAATGCCCCCACCTCCTACAGGCCCATGCTTTGGGGTACAAGTTGGGGGATAGGAAGAGGATATCTCCATATTCCTAGGCCTCTCACAATATCTGAAAAAGTGTTGTCTATGGGAGAGGAAGTAGAGCCCCCTTCCCAAATCCGCCCCCAAGCCTCACTCTCTTATCGAGCTCCCCACTCTCAGGAAACCAGGAGGAAGATGCTCTCGGAGTTGTGCAGATTTTTGGGTGCTAGTGGCAGAGGTGGGGAGGAAGCTTGGAAGAACATAAAAGACGCAATCCACAGCTGTCTGCTCTTAATTATAATTATCCCCTTTCGCTTCCTTTCTGGCTAATGAGGGGGGGATTAAATTTTTTTTTCCTCCCTCTCTCCCTCTCCCTCTTTTCTCTGGAATTGAGGGGTGGAGTGAGTTCAGGGTCCTCCTCCCCTTCCTCCCCAATCCCCTGGTTACTGGGAGAAAGGCAGACTCCAGAGGGTGGTGACAGTATGAAGAGATTTGTAGGAACAAAGGAAGGACAGGTTTGGATTGCTGGACACGTCCCAGAGTTGGAGAGACCCCCCCCCCATTCCACTAGCACCCCCTCCCTTCAACCCCCAGCTCCCTAGACAAGGAACTCAATGTCTTCCAGGCGGTGAGAAAGGAGCTAAAGGGAGCCCTGGTCTAGAGGGAAGGAGGAGGGAAGGGGTGGGGAGCTGGGGGTGGGGGGTGCAAAATTAGTCTCAAAGGATCTTTATTTCTGAGCTAGTGAAGCAGATGTAATCAAGGGGAGAGCAAAATAATCATAATGGGAGCAATGAGGGGCGGGGGAAGCTGAGGCTGGAATGGGGGGACTGGGCCAGGACAGGGCTGAGAACCAGGGCAGGGAGCCTTGAGTGGGGGCTGTCTGGTACCTTCTCCCACCTCCGCAAAGTCTCCCTACCTTGGGGTGGGGAGAGGAGGACCGGGTCTACAGACTCCGACCTTTGCCCTCAGAATCCCTCTTTCAGAGCTTAGGGATGGCCAGGCCAGAAGGTGGCTGGGAAGGCACCAGGGAGAAGGGAGCCCCCCGCTCTAGCTGAGGGAGGTGGTGAGGAGAGGGGAGACTGAAAGCAGTGGGGGAGGGTGAGAGAGGGGAGCCAGCCGAGACTCAAGTGGCCTCCAGGTCTGTGGGACAAAAGTTGGAGGGAGATTTGTGTATGAGAGAAGAGGGGAGGGGGCCTTGGGGAAGGGGGGGCTTTGACAATGAACTTGAGACAAACTTCATTAGCATGCAGGCCTGCTGTCTGTCACGTCGAGCTCAGACTGAGTTCCCATGCAGGCCAGGAAGAGTGGGAGGGAGGAAAAGGGAGGGGCCGAAGGTGGGGGTGAGAGAGAGAAAAGAGATCCAACCATTGTGCCATTCTGGGCCCCAGCTTCCACCAAGTATCGGGACCCCAGCCCTGGAAACCAACCCCCAAATCGCTCTCCTCTTCTTAGAACAAGATAATTTATCTCCCACTTTGAATCTGTGGTCCCACCCCCCTCTTCTCTTGTCTAGACTTCCAAGTGCTGGCTTTCACCACCCTGCCCCACCTCGCTCCCCCCTCAAGCTCTCAGCCTTCATCTTCGGATTGCCCCTTTCTCCTTCTCAGCTAAGGTCTGGATTTGTGATTCGTTGAGCTGACAAGGACAGGGAGCTGGGGGAGGTTTGGGAAAGGGAGACTGGAATACTTTGACCCTCCAAATGACAAACTGTGTCCTCTTTCTATCACTCTTTATCAACTCCTCTCCCCACCCCAGACACACATCATTTAATCGTGCTGTCAAGTTCGAAGGTGAATTAGAACTGGCAGGAGGCTGGGAACGGGGTATCCCGTCACACCCTTTCTCTTGCATCCTTTGAGAATGAGGGGTCCTGGAGGAACAATAGCTTTCCTTAGTCCCTTCTTCCTGCCTCAGGTTAGAAAAGACAGTAGGAGGAGATGGGAAAGAAAGAGTGGAGATGACAAAGACCCCTTCCCTGACAGGCATGAGATGTGAGAAGGAGGGGCTTCATCAGAGTGGGCTGTTATCCTGGGGGGGGGTGTCTCCAGACAGGGGCAGCACCCCCTGTTTGCTGCCTTTCCAAGGAGAGCAGCACGAGAAAGAAAGAGGGAGGCAAGCGAAATTCCTGAATGGATAGACAGATGCTACGTCATCGGAGCCGCATCCTCCACTCTACAAGAGGCTAGGAGCCGGAGAAAGAGGCAGGCCAGCGGCAGGGGCCACCGAGCCAGCGCGCCTCCTCCCAGAAGCCGGTAAGTGGCCATTCGTCTGGAAGGGTCCTAGCCCCTCAGACATCTGGGCTGGGGGTGGGAAGGGATCCTCTAAAATCAGTTAGGGCATCCTACCCTCCTACTTTGCCCACTGGCTAATGGAGGCGGGTGCAGGAATCACAGAAAGGCTGAGGAAAGATTGAGGGGGTGACCAAAAGGGAAGAGGCATGTGTGTGCATGTGTGTGTGTGTGTGTGAGTGTGTGGTGTGTAGGCGTAGCTAGCAGAGTGGGATTTCATCTCCCGCTTCCCCATCTATCTATCGAGGTGAGCTGAGGCAGGGCCCTGCCCAGCTGCCCCAGAGCACCTCGGTCTCCCTCCTCCCCGCCAGCCCCTGCTGGCCAACCCGGAGACAGCTCACTAAGTTTGTCAATGGATTCAGGGGGGCTTTAGGGTCACGGTGCTACTGATCCTATTAATCCGCCCCTCCCTTCTCCCCACCAGTCAGGGCCAACATCTTAATGCTTGCACAAGAGGAGAGGCAGGAAGGAAGACTGTCGTGGAGATATGAGCGAAGAGAAAAAACGGTTCTGTATTCAGACTCCTTCCTTGCTCTGCCTCTTACTCCTCTCTGCTCCAGAGACTTCAGGTTTTAGGCTGGACAAAGTCTGAGGGACTGGGGTCACTGGGGTTTGGGGAAGGAGCCATATCTCTAAAAGGGAGGAGATCAGAATTAGGGGAAAAAAAAAACACTTGTAGAATATAGATTAATTTTATTTCCCCCTCTCCTTGCTTTTCTCATGAGCTGGGAGGTGGGAAAGTGGCTGAAGGGAGCTTAAAGGCAAAAGAGGTTTTGGGGCAGATGCTTAGGTTCAAAAAGGGGAGAGAACCCTGCCCCAGCCCTCAGGGGACACATCTGATGGTGGCTTTTTAATTTCTTGTGTTTTAAGAAGGGTCAGAGGAGACAGGAAAGAGGCACTATTCTTATCCTGAGTCCCCACCAGCGCGGTGCTTTCTGGGAGGCAGAATGGGACCCTCGTGGGGTGGCAGAGGCTGGAGGCCAGCAGGTTATTTCTGGTTCCTCAGAGGCCAGCTGTCTGGGAGAGGCTGAGGCTACCAGCCACAGACCAAGCACACACATATCCCATGGCTCCTGGGGTGTGGTCCTTGTCACCAAGTCCCCCTGTGCACTGTGTGTGTGTGAGGGGGTAGAGTGGGGTGTGGGCCACAGGTCAGCAAGAACAGACACAAGTGTTCCAGGGACCCCATGACTCTGTGAACAGGGTGGGGGGAGGAGCCAGAGGCTCCTCAATTGCCCCTGTGCTTATTGTCTAACAATAAGGCAAAGTTGGGGTTGGCCCCCACTTTGGTTTGAAGATAACTTCAGACTGAGATGTCCCTTTATGAAATGGATGGGCTGGCAGAGCTGAAGCTGGGCATTAAGTGGGTATTCATGGATGTTAGAAGAGGGGAGAGAGGTATATTCAAAACACCCCCCACTAGAAATCAAGATTGGATTTAAGTCCTAAACCTGCCCCCCAGCCTTCCTTTTTTTCTGATTTCCTCTGCATTTAGGTATGTTATCTTCCTGACTTTAAAAAAAAAAAAAGAAGGAGAAGAAGAATTAGTTGTAAAATTGAGTTTGAGGTAGAAGGATTCACTAATTTATCACAACACACACACACAATACACTTCTCGTAGTATTTTAGGACCTGGGTTACCTGTGGTATACGTGTCATTCTCTAAAATCATAATTTAGTCTGAAAGCAAAATCCTGAGAAAGTAAGACTATAAAATATTGAGACGGGGTTTCATACCCAACATTAAATTAAAAAAAAAAAAAAACCGCTTTGTGTTCACACTTTTTGTATATGTGAGAGAGAGAAGGAGAAGAAAGGGAGAAAATTGGTAGCTACAGGATATGTCTTTATGGATCTTTAATGATATGCATGGATAGATGATAGATAGGTAATGATGAGAAGAGAGAAGAAAGCTGGAGACATAATGTGATTGACAGTGTCTTAAGTACCTAGAACTTTAAAGTTTCCAATGCAGTTACACCTAGATAGACAAAAATATATGTCTGACCCCAGATCCGTCCTTCCATCCTGAGCATGCTTTGTCATGGTGTACCATGAGCAGCAGGAATCTGGGAGGAGATGGTAGCCACTGGGCAGGGGATTACTCCTCTAGGTTTAATCAGCAGGGCCACAACATCTTCACAGGTTCACTTCAAATCCCTGGGCCCAGTGATCTTGGAGGGAGTTAGAGGGAGGTTGTGAGGATGGGCCCGGCTTAGAGGTATCCAGGCAAGATAGAGCCAGAGAGCTCAGGCAGGGGTCCTGCCTTCCCTGCCCACCTAGGCTTTTCTCTTCCAGCTGCCTCCCTGTGCAGCCCGGAGTCCTGTTGGTGAAAGAGTGTCAGGGAGACAGGGATGTTAGGGAGAGGATTGGAGCCACAAAAAAGACTTTAACCTTTGCATTCTCCTCCTCGACAGGAGCGGAGCATCGGAGAAGAAGCAGCCTCGTTTGTTTCTGGTGTCATCGTAGGTGTCCACCTTTGGCTTTGGGGGTACTTATTTTCTTATTTGTTTGTTTCTGATGGTGGTGTTGAGGGGTGGGGTGGAGAAAGAAGCTGGCTCTGCAGTGCCCCTCCCCGTTCCTTATACCTCTCAACCCCCTGCCTGCTCTCTTCTAGCTTTCAGACCCTGATTTGGGTCTATTCTAATTGTAGGAAGACCTGGATAGTCGTTGATAATGGGGATGGAACACGATGACTTAAGAATGAAGGCCACCCTGTGAGCCCAGTTCCATAAGAGAGAGGAGAGGCCCTGAGGATTCTGAGGACCAATTGCCCTTCTCTCAGAGGCTCCTGAGGGCAGAGATGGAGGCCCATCGACCCAGGGTGGGTGGGGCTGGGAGGCAGTGAGTTGCAGAGGAGCAGAGTTATGGATGGAACATGGATTATAGAGGTGAGAAAGGAGAGGGTGTGGGTGGCGATGAAGGGGCACCTGGAGAGCTGAAACAGCTGTGTGTGGGTGTGTGTGCAGGGTGTGTGGGAACTGGGGGGCGGCACCGCTGCGAATGTCTGTAGCTGTGTCCCTGTGTCTGTCTTAGCTGATAGGCTTGCGTGTATGCGCATGCATGCATGCATACACAGACCCTTACACATTCAGGCTTTGCCCTTGAGGAGACCATTTGCTTATGGCTGACCACCTCTGTCACCGTCCTGACTCCATAAGGCTCTCAAGCAAGTGAGTGGTGTGTTGAGTTGAAGGAGAGAACTGAGAGCCATCGGGGGAGGCAGTGCTTAGACAGCCCTGAGGAATTCTCAGGCTGGCCTCTGAACAGGAGGAAACACACTTTGTGGGAAGAGAAGGGTGGTATCTCTGGGGAGAAATCGTCCAGATTATATCTCCATTCCCTTTAAACACATCTGCCTATATAGAGGTTGTATTTTTTTTTTTTTTTTGCAGCTTCCCCCCCCCTTTTTTTTTNTCTCAGGCTGGCCTCTGAACAGGAGGAAACACACTTTGTGGGAAGAGAAGGGTGGTATCTCTGGGGAGAAATCGTCCAGATTATATCTCCATTCCCTTTAAACACATCTGCCTATATAGAGGTTGTATTTTTTTTTTTTTTTTGCAGCTTCCCCCCCCCTTTTTTTTTTTTACTGCCAATTCTTGCTTTTATCTGGTGCAATCCCATAGAAAATGCAAATATTCTATAGCAAAAGAATAATGTATGATAATGTTCACAATAATGAACCACTAAGACAGAAATAAATATCTGAACTCAACCTCTTCCAAATGCAGCTTTCATCTGTATCTTCAAGGCAAATTAACCTGATAATTGAAACAAAGAACAAATATGCTTTTTATTTAATTACCTGAGTATTTTCAAGAGAGTGGCATGATGCCAAAATATATTTTGGGACCCAAACTAGAAAGATTCATCCAAAAGCTGCATCCAGAGGGCATAATTCAGGCCATGTTTTTCTATACATGGGCCTCTTCAGGGACACAGACAATGGGTGTGCATCGGGGCTATAGAGGTGGGAGCAGGGACAGGCACTGGCAAAGCATGTATGCTCCTTGGCTAACTGAGACACTTAGAGACTCAGATCAGCACCAAGGGGTTGGTGTGCTCTCTCCTCAGTCTGCCAGAATTTCCCTGGAAGGACTTGGGTGGGGTCTGTAGACCATTGCTCTGAGAACACTACGGCAGAACGTGCTGTGTGCTGGAAGCAGAGCTCTGCTCCAACTGAGGCCTTCCTAGAGGGACTGAGGCAGGTGGGCCAAGAGCAAGGGGGACATAATGCAGCCATTCTGGCCCAGCTGTTAGCTTCTCCCAGGTCAGCTGTATCCAGTTCTTCATAGTAGAAGGGGCTCCTCTGGTCAAAGGAGCTGCCAAATAGTCACTAACATATAACTCCCCCTACTCCCCTCTCAGAGTAGGGGAGACCCCATAGGACAGATCCCATAGGACACACATTTTGTCCATACCTTCCTTCTCCACCCACGATGGGCTCAGTCCACAGGAAGGCAAACTCATACTTGCAGCTGCACCCACAGGGACACACATTCTTCTATCAATTCATCAGTTATTCATCAGGCACCCACTATCTTCTAGGCATAGTGTTAGATACCATAGAGCTGAATATGTATGAAACCACCTCTGACCTTGACGGCCTGTCTCTTTTGCTGCCCTCAAAGTAGCATCTTTTTTTGAAACTGGAGCAGCATGGCTTGGTATACAAACCAACCCCAGTTAACATGATGGTAGAGAGTTCTCTCCTTTCATGGCTTGTAGCTCTGTCTCCATTAGGATAAAGGCAGATGCCCACTCATCATCATTTCTGAGCAGGCACTGTGGGAGATCAGGTTGTCGAGTCCACCCAGACAAAACTAAACAAAACATCACTTCATCAGAAATCTAGGCATAGAGGGGGATTCCAAGTAGATAGCGCCAGGACAATGTAGAATAATCTCTGTTTTCTTTTGTGCCACCCCCCCCCCCCCTTATATTTGGACACTCTATTTAGACTGAGGTACTCTGGAAGAGCCTAAGCCACAGTAAGATACAAGGGTAGTTAGCTCTTTAGCTATTTGGAGAAAATTAGATTTGTACCCATTTCTTTCCTGAATTTTTTTTTTAGGAAATCCAGTTGAGTTGAATTTGGGCATAGTTGGTCGGGGGGGGGGGGTGGTTTCTGTTGGGCAGAAAAACCCTTTCTGTCCTCCTCTCTGACAAAAATGTGGCTCCTACTGATCCCAACTATTTCTTGCTAGGCTGTCTGGATGGTCCAGCCCTGGGTAAGGAATTGTGGAGCTAAGCGTGGGCCCCATAGAGGCAGGGGACTTGATTGGAAATTAGGGACAGAGAAGAAAGGGGAGAGTGCTAGCTAGCAACACAGCCTCTTTCCTACTTGCTGGCCCAAGCCTCCAGGTGAGGGGAAGGTGGAGGGGCAGAAAGGGTTTATTTAAAGTGCTTTTAAAGGATCTTGTGGGCGGGGAGGTGGGGAAATACTTGTAGGGGAAGTTGGTGGTGTGTTTGAAGAAGTGTAGTCCCTATTTAGGATTGCTAGAATGTCTAGAGGATGGTAGGTATCCTGTAAAGGGGTGTGAGGTGGTATACTGAGAATTACTTGAGGAGGTACAAAGAGGCCTATTGTTTCTCTGGGGCCTGGCATGGAGGGTGCATTTAGGGGATACATTTAGCACCACATCAGTTGGGTAGGTCTATCTCTGAGAGTGGGGAGGGTTCGCCTTTCTGCAACTGTACCCCACCATTGACTGGTGTGCTCTCAGTTCTAGGAGAGTAACGAATTGATAGTGTGGCCATTTCTAGACAGCCTTTCCCTTGGGCAAGGCCCTTGAGACGGTATGGAGGCAGACAGAAGGGTGAAAGATGTGCCAAGCACAGCCCCACCGTTAGTGTCCTGTAACCTGGGAAATCAGGCCAACAACTTCAGCTTCCTACTGTCACTCTGGTGGGGAAACACAAGTCCCTGGCCTTTGTCCTATTCCAAAGTACCCCCCACCCCCCGCCACCCCCCCGC
>SJYX01006265.1:433336-458629 GCA_006410675.1 Oreotragus oreotragus | reverse complement strand
CCCCCGCCCCCCTCGGCACGGATAAAACAACCTGGCTGGGTCTGATGGAGAATCCTGGGTCCCCTGGAGGGCACTTCGGTTGTTGTAGGATCCCTGTAGAAAGGAGCCAGCCCAGATTAGGCAGAGGGACTGGCTTCAGGTATCCAAGTCTTAGGGTTTGTTTGTTTTTAGAAAAGGAGCCCAGAGGCGGGTGGTGGAGTGACAGGGTATCTCGCGACCTGTCAGGCACAGCGGCTCAAATGGGAGTTCGAAGCTCCATCACAGAGAGCTCCACCGACCTGAGAGAGTCCAGACCCTGCCTGCACACCCGTGTGTGCGCCGTTTTCTGATTCTCCCGGCCAGATGGGGATCCAGGTCGGAAAACCTTGTCTGAGAATGATTTTTCTGCCTGTGACTCCGGCTCTCCAGACACCTGGAGATGGAACCCGGGGTTAGGGTGCCAGGCTCGCGAATGGAGGCGCACAGGATGGGGGGAGGAAGAGAAAGCGCTAGGGAGGGCCTCCAGGGCTGTGTCAAATCTCTGTGTGTTGCCCAGATTAATGTCAGCTGTGATTCCCCAGCCTACCGTACCTGGAACTTTGGTGCTGAGAACAAGTTCCCGAGATAGTCTCATTTCTGCACGGTGAAAAAGGAGGTCGAGGCTCGCTCACACCCTGCATCTCCCAGTAGGAGTCCCAAACTTCCAGGATCTTTTCTTCGCTGTTTTGGGTTGAAAACCAATAAGGGAGGTTCCTGTCCAACCTAAAAGATTAAGATTACAGTCTGGAATGGGTCAGAATCTTAGAAGCACAAAGGATATCCTGATGCGAGAAGGCCGGTAGAGGTTGAGTCTCCAGTAATCTGGTTCTTTTTGAGGAGATATCACCCGATCTCTTTTCCCGTCTTTGAACCCTGGACCTGGTGCAATATACCTTGGGTCAAAATGGAAAATGTAGAACCTACAGAGTGAGGTTGGAGATCAAAACCACAAATGGCAATGGATTGGAGATGGCAGGCAGGTCTCGGGAATGTGTGAGGCAGCAAAAGGCTGAGAATCAGCACACAGACATAGTAGTTCCACCCCCTTCACCGTTCTCCGGGGGGAAGGGCGCCCCAATTGCGCGCTCCGGCTCAACCCGGGAAGGGGGAGGGGCGGAGCCGGTGGGAGAACGAGGCGGTGACGTCAGACTCGGAGAAGCCAATCAGAGGCTGGTCTGGGGAGGGAGCACGAAAGGATGAATGAAAAGTCCGGAGCCGGAGCGCGCCCGGGCTAGAGCAGCGGCAGAGGCTGGGGAGGGAGCTAGGGAGGTGAGCTCTGCCCTGCTCGCCTTAGCTCGGCGGAGGCTGAGATCCCGGCGGGCGCCTCCACCCCGGCGCCCGCTGAGCCCTGGCACCTCGAACCCAGGGCCATGGCGTTCCGTGGGCGGGAACGTGCCGGGAGGACCGCGAGGGAGAGCACGGATGGGCACACTGGGCTCGATGTAAGTGGCCTGGGCGGCTTGGGACACGAGGTGGGTTAGCGCCTTGGAATCCGGCGCCTCCGTGCCCGGGCCTCCGCCAACAGGGGCTGGCCGAGCCCCACACCCTCCTCCGGGCTCCCGGAACCTCCTTGATTCCGATTCCTGATTGGAACCCCCACCGACCTACAGCACTTCCTCTGGCTTCGGACCCCCGGCCATTTTCACAGCCCTGGGTGATTTCTGGACCTCTTTGCACAAAGCTGTCTCTCTGGGGGTCCTGTGGGCCCAGGGACTCGGCTCACCTTCCCAGCCCGCCCTCCGTTTTCTTCCTCCTTCCCCATCTCATGGGTGCGCTGTCGGCTGTCGGATCCCTTCCCGCATGCTGTCTCTCCCTGGCCTTCTCTCCTAGAGACACTCGCTAGGGAGTCTCCGGCTTGCCTCCCCGCCCCCATTTCCCTCTCTCTTTGGGTTGCCGGGATTTCCCTGTTTCCTACTGGGACGCCTCCGGGGTTTTACCCCCAGGATTTCGCTGCCCGTTGCCCTTTTTAGTCGGTGGCTAGGATCCAGCTTTTTCTCCCGCCTCCCCCCGACCCCGCGGCGTGAGCTCCACTTCGCTTCCACCGCCCTCTGGAGTTGGGAAATGTGGTGGAGTCGGCTCCGCCGTTCCCCGCTACGACCCCACGAGGAGGCTTGGGCTTCGCTGAAAGCCGAGGCTCAGGCTATCAGATGCGGCTGGATCTTCCAGAGGAGAGGGCAGTGTAGACCCCGTGAGGTTTGCGAGGCCTCTGCCTCGGTCCCTGAAGTCTTCCCGGGTGGCACGAAAAGCCTGCGAGGCCCTCCTCCCGGGGACCAGCGGCACTCTGGCTTCTGGCTCGAATGGGGAGCGGGAAACCAGGCATCGCAAGCTTCTGAGATCCGGGGGCGATTCCCGGACTTCGACGCCATCGGCGGTCGCGTCTTTCCACGCCTTTCTCGGTCTCCGTCGTGTCTGTACCGCAGCGTCTCTGGGTCTTTTTCTGTCCTGGACTCTGCTTCTCTCTCTGTCCTCCCCCTCTCCCAGTGTACCCTTTCCCCAGCCTCCACCGGCGGGCGACCGGGAGGCTGCGGCGATACAGGCGTGGGCAGCGGCAGCCAGGCGGCTGCGTGGAAGAGGCGGCGACTGCAGCCAGGAGGCGGGGTTGGTTGTTATCTTTGGTTATCTAGCTGTATGAGTGGTGTGGAGTCTTCATAAAGCTAGATAACCGAAAGTAAAAATAACCCCATACACTGCGCAGAGGGGCCCCTGGAAAACTGGCGGCACGGGCGGGCGGGAGGCCTAAGGAAGGGGCTAAAGCCGTGAGGACCCACGGGCCGTGCGAGGCGAGAAGAGGACCCAGCGGCCCTCGGGCCTCAAGACCGCACCGGTTGGGGCGTCTTTCCACCCTCCAACTTCGGTCCGCGCAGGTAGGAGTCGCAGTCCTGTTTCACTTTCGCCAGCCGCGATGCAATGCCTTCCACCGCCTAGTTGCGGGGTAGCAGAAAGGGCGTGATGGTTACCTCCCAAAACCGGGCCGTCTCTGGCAATCAGCTCCCGGGAACGCTGCTCCAAGGGAGAGATCTCTTGAAATCTCGTTTTGGGGTTATTCTGGGCAGTGCCTGGGGTTCCTGGCCCAGGCCTCTCCCGCGGGTGCTGGGAAACAGCTTCCCGCAGGCTATTCACAGCTATTGCTGGGGCCGGAGAGTTTGGGGGAGGTCACCTGAAAATGCTAGTCTTGGCTTTGATCTGCTCCCTAAAGCCCTATCGGTCTATTCAGCCTGGTCGGGTGCTGAGAGTGGCGAAGCGGGAGATATGCGGAGGGAGGCTGGAAGTACTAGGGGTCCAGGTTGGGTTGCTCATAGGGAGCATTTTTGCCCAGGCTGGGTTGTGGGCAACGGAGTGCAAAGTATTTCTCAGCCCCCTTGTTTTCATATTCTTTCCTCCTTCCCACTCAGGACCTGAATTTGATGTTTTGCAAAGCTTCTCATGCCAGCTTTGTCTTCACTGACCAAAGGGGTTGTGATGGGGCCTTTCAGGACACACTACCTTCCCACCCCATCCTGTCTTGGAAATCATCTCCAAGAGCAAATGGCCTCAAGGAGCTCAAACACAAAGGAATTTGTAGCTTGGTATTTATGCTGCTGGGAGAAAGCAAAGAATTAGAGAGATTAATCAGGGCCTTTCCTAAAAGAATCCATTTATCTGGCCTGACCTAAATATTTTAAGCAAAAGAGTGTTTAGGTGCCGTTGAGTGGAGGATGGTCTAGTCACTAGGGAGAATAAAAGTAACAGGGAGCAAAACTAAAAGTAGCTCCCTGTGCATTTATTACCTGTTCCCATCCCAGCAAACCCCCACCATGCCCCCCTACACCCGACCCCCACATTCCAGAACACAGGGCAGGGCCCTAAGGAGTCTAAAGGGAGCAGAAGAACTGGGCAAACGACCTTGTACTGACTCCTGTTTCCCGTGTAAATTTAAAATTTCCTCCCAGGAGCTGATTTTATAGCTAGAAGATTATGATTCTATTATATATTATGTGGCAGGAATATTGGGGAATCCAAACTAAAACAATTGGGCTTCAGAGAGTCCAGAGTACATATGTCTTCTTTCTTCCGAGGTTTGAAGGAAAGGAAGATTAGCAGACTTTTTGTCTATTTCAGCTCTTTTGAAATCTACCTTTTTTCGGGGGGAGGGACAACTGGAGACAGGATTAGGGAGAAAGGGAGTGGGATTGGGGCAGGCACTAATAATCCCTAACGCCACACTATTTCTCCTAGAGCACTCTGCCTGCAAGCCTTTCTTTGATCCTCCAGCCCTGTGAGGTAGCTGTTATTAACCGCATTTTACAAACAGGAGCCACAGACTCAAATGAATCGCTAATGTCACTCAGTGGTTTCAAATCCAATACTTTTTTTCTTCTCTACTTCTCTACACTTGCCTAAGGGAAGGACTGAGAGTTGAGGTGGATTAGACTGAGATGGGGGTGAGAGGCGAGGGAATCCATGCACCAGGGGAGAAGGAAAGCCCACTGAGAGATGCAAGGCCCGGTCGTGAACAAGGGTTGCCCTCCCCTCCCTTTTTTTTTTAACTTTTCTTATAGCTGGCTGGAAGTAATGTACTCTGGATCTACTAAGGCTCATCCACATGAGACTCAGAACCTATATTATTAGCCACACAATTTGGGTTTATATTATTATTGTCATATTCTATTAGCACATTTGACCACAGAATCTCCAAAGAAGAATAGAGGGCCTGTGGGAAGTGGTGGGTTGAGGGTTTACATCCTGCAAAACAAGCCCCTCAGTGGAAAGGGCAAATAGAAGCCAGGAGAGTTGTGGGGGGTGAGGGTTTGCATCTGCCACATGTGTGGCTGTATAGATGGCGTTGTCAAGAGAATGGTGGGTGACAATGTTTGTGAGCTGTATGTGTCTGCGTATGAGTGTGAGAAACTGAGTGATGTGTGAGCTGGTGTGAGATT
This sequence comes from Oreotragus oreotragus, assembly GCA_006410675.1. Lineage (NCBI taxonomy): Eukaryota > Metazoa > Chordata > Mammalia > Artiodactyla > Bovidae > Oreotragus > Oreotragus oreotragus. The sequence goes on along the minus strand of SJYX01006265.1, from coordinate 453,695 downwards.
GGATGTGTGTGATCCATGATGCGTAGGAAGCTCTGATGTGAAATTAGGAATTCCTGGCTACTTATAACTATAAATCCAGGAGGGGAAGAGCCACTCTGGAATATGGAGGGGTTTGCCAAATGCTGCCGTCACAGTCACAGTGACACCACAGAGTCCTCCTTCTGCCTTCCCCAACCTTTATACCGTTAGCACCGTCTTCAGCTAAACCCACTAGGAGAACCGGTGGGATGGGGATGCGTGGAGGCAGGGTTGAAATTTCTCTTTTGTATCATTACATTTCTGTGTCCAATAATTTTTAGGTCTGTTCACATCTTGCTATATCCACCCATTCCTACTGGAAGACAAATTCTAAGCTGGGTTCTTTGCCCATTTCTCTCCTCAGTCCTTTATCCCAATACCCTCTCCTATTGAATTCTGAGTCCAGGAGTTCAAAGGCAATTTTCTTCTAAATATTTGTCTCAAGTTTTGCATTTTCACTCACACCCTCACCCTGGGGCAAATTTTCCATAGGTCTAGGCATCAAAAGGGTTTAGTTGAAAGATCCTTGCAAAAATAGAAATCATCACAGTCATAAGTCTAGGGAGAGAAAGAGAATGAGCAAATGTGACTGAACATGGTCTAGATTTAGGTGCCATTATTTACCAGCTTCTGATCAGATATTTGTTCAGGGGGGGTAAGAATTTGTATCCTCAGGGTTGTTATATGGAACAAATGAAGAATTCTCTATAAATGAAGATCGTATACACTACGATACCCACAGGTAATGAGCAATTCTTTGACTGCAGAGGGGATAAAGGCTACAGTTTGGAACAACTGTTTGAAAGCATATGATTGATCTCAGAATGCAGAAAGGACAGCTTTTTGGCATATTCTATGCTGAGGACCTCAGAAGATTTAAATTTAAGGAAGTTCCTCCTCCTCTTCTAGCTTTGAAATCAAGGAGGGACTCTTGGGACCTGAGGAAGCAGTGTCTGAAGCCTTGGGGAAGAGGAACAGACTCTGGGAAGTCTGTTAAGGAAAGAGGCTGGAGTCCACGTGGCAGAATGACCTTTGTAATTTTTTCTCCTTAATAAATCTTACCATGTATTGGTAAGAGTACTTAGGATTGGTAAACTGACTTATGTAGATAGAGAGATATGGCTTGTATAAATGACAATTCCAAATTTATTTGATTAAGCTTCTAGAGTTACTAAAAAGAGTTTATTAAATTAAAGGACCCGTTAGGTAGTGGGTGTAATTAACAAACTAAAGAGCATGCAGACTTTTCTTCATTGCTCAGTGACTCACAGAAGGAATGTTTTCTGTCCTTTGGCCTCTCAGCCCCACCCCCCACCTTTTTAACCACCTACTCCTGATTCCCAAGGTTGATACCTCACCAGAGAGCACAGGCCCCTCTGCATTCTTCCACATCTGGAAGTCCTTCTAGAGTTCTGGACTTCCCAAGGCTTGGGAGTGGGAATCCTGATGTTTATTTTTTCACCTCCTTTCCACTCGGGTATTCTGGGGGATATTTGACTTTCTTTCTCCCTTCCTTTGCTACTGAGACCTCAGAGATCTTGAGTAGTTATAGCACTGTCTCATCCAGGGCAGGGTGTGCCAATTTCCCTAGTTGTTAAATGAGTTTTGGTTAATGCTTTAAAATCACCGGGAGGAAAGAATAGGCAAAACTATAAAAAAAACATTCTCGGAGCTCTGAGGAGAATGCGGAGTAGGGCTATGGAAGGTAATGTTGGGCCGGAGCGTATTTAGATAGGAGAGAGTTATAGAAAAGGGGAACCCTTCTTTGCCACCCAGGCTCTCCCAGGGCTCAGAGTGACACCCCCCCTCCTCCTGCCCTAATCCCCCCATTAAGGCTGCTCTGAGTTTGTTATGACAGCGGCTGAAGGCAGCTGAATTGCTGTTTGCTGTGTCTGCTAATTGGACTGAAGGGTTGGAATCTGGACACTGAAAGAGACCATTGTTGCTGTTTACCTTCCACAACTGCCTCCCTGGGGACTTTCTGGGTGAAGGGGAGCAGCATGCCCTCGGGGTTATTGCACCCATTCCCTGTCTCTGTGCAAAGGACCAGGATGGGGGTAAGTGTATCTCATTGCCTTGGGGTGGTGTGAGCTCTCACAGCAGAGAAGGGACAGGCCCAACACCTGAGTCGGTCTCCAGGTCAGGCTTGGGGCCACTGAGAGCTCCTAGGCAAGGGGAGGTTACACGGGCTTGTCCTTCTCCCTATTCATTCCCTTCTTCAGGGGCCGTAGCCTTGCCCTCTTCCTCCAGGTGATCAGGCTTAACCCCTGAAAATTTTCACATTTGCTTTCTTCCAGACCAGTGATTCTCATCTTGGTTATGCACTAAAATCACCTAGGAAGCTTTTTAAAAGTTGTTGATATTTGGGTCCAGCACATCCCAGAATGCCTGAGAATAAGGCCTAGGCATCAATATCATTTAAAAGCTCCCTTGGTATTTCTAAATGTGCAGTTAGGGTTAAGAACCACTGATATAGTCTTACCACTCTGCCTGGGAAATACACACTCACACACATACACACACATGTACACATGCAAGCAGGCACACACATGCCCTTTCCTATCTTTTCTACCTTTCTACCCACCCCCTCAAGCTCCTAATAGCTATAATACTATCAGGCAGATTGTATATCTTCTTCATCTTTATTACTGAATTCCTTATAGGAGCCTTAGAATTTAGGATGGAATTTAGAGGTCTGTAATCCATCAACTGCTTCAACCTGAACTATACCCTAAGGAACTATGACTCCATCTCCCTGTGGATTTCTGAGTAGGATCCAGATGAGGACTGAGCTAATCCAGGGCACTTACATCATTAGGGATGGAGTGTGAGGTTCAGAGTTTCATTGACTCTTGATCTCTTCCTCCCCCAAAGTAGTACTGGCTATTTGGAGATCTTCAGAGAGGAGATACAGATGTATTTCTTCAGAAATACATCTGCCCCTCTCCTTACTGTTTCCAAATGTTTCTGCTTCTTCTCTTCCCTTTAGTTTTCACCTGGGGTGAATGGGTGTTCCACCACTCTCCTGCCCTCTTTCCGCCGCAAGAGCACCAGAACCGTATCCAGCACCACGGACAGCTCCCAGGCGATGAATGAGGTGGCTGTGCTGACCCCCTTTGCAGGGGTTGGGAGGGGAATCCTGTCTGCACAGTTACATATCAAAGGCTAGAATGTTAATCTTTGGGAATTGTTTGCAGGCTGTTGTTAAGTCTCAGGGAGAGGAAGAGGCTGATGGCAGTTGTCATTCTATCTCCAGGAAATTGGGTTTGTCCACTTCGGAGAGTCTGAATGAGAGGGCTCCAGCAGCAAGAAGTTTGAGGGTTAAATTTCTGGAAGAATTTAAGCTAAGGTCATATAAGATTCAGGCTCCCCCAGTGGCTCAGAGGTAAAGAACCCACCTGCCAATGCAGGAGACACTGGAGACTCTGGTTGGACCCTTGGGTCAGGAAGATCCTCTGGAGGAGGAAATGGCAACCCACCCCAGTATTCTTGCCTGGGAAATCCCCTGGACAGAGGAGCCTGGTGGGCTATNTCAGAGGTAAAGAACCCACCTGCCAATGCAGGAGACACTGGAGACTCTGGTTGGACCCTTGGGTCAGGAAGATCCTCTGGAGGAGGAAATGGCAACCCACCCCAGTATTCTTGCCTGGGAAATCCCCTGGACAGAGGAGCCTGGTGGGCTATAGTCCATGGGATTGCAAAAGAGTCAGATAACTGAGCAATGAAACAATAACAACATTTAAGAAACAAAGTGTGTGGATCAGGTAGAGCCTTAGATGGCATCAACTCTATATCCCTCGTTTTACAGATTCCCAAGAGAATGGAAGAGATATGACCAAGGTCACTCAGCTGGTTAGTGGAAAGCCCAAAACCCTGGTTTTGGCTTTGGCTTTGGAAAGGCCAGGCTCCTGGTGTCCATCCTGGCCCTGTTTATTGTATCTGATGCCTCTTTAAGGACTCTCCCTGCTTGAGATGGGTAGAGCAGGCCTATTGCAGGTAGGTAGAGTTCACCGATTGTCCCCATACAGAAAAGGACACGATGCATGTCCGGGCATATGAGGTGTCCACACAAGCCAGGAAGAGCTGGAATTGACTGTTCTCTCTGTCTGAGAAGGCTTGAAAGGGAGGCCTCAGGGAGAAGCACAGGGGAAGGCATACCTAGCAGTAGCTGATAAGCCCATGGGAGGAAAGGCAAGGAGGCAACCATCTGCCAGGGCAGAGAGGGCAGTGGATGGCCACAAGGAGTCTCCAGAGGCCAGCAAGAGCCACACAGACTGGAACGCGGCCTGGGAAAGGCCCTTCTGTGTGCCCAGTCCTGCCCCCCCAACACCGAAAGCCTAGAAACAAAGGGGCCATTCTCTCTAGGATTTGATGCCGCCATCTCCGGCTGGCAGTGCCAGGTGGTGGGGGCATCAGGGGGTGTCAATCCATTATCCCCCCGAACTCTCTAGGTCCTCTGGGGCTGGATGTTGGGAAGGTGGGTGTTCCATGCTATGTTGCCGTGGCAACCACCCCAACCCCCACCTTCCAAAGCACAAAGAGAGACAGCTTGCACACCCCACTCCCAGGAAGAACCTGGGTCTGGTTGGGAATCTTCCCTTGGGAATCCTCCTTTCTGATGCACAAGCCCTTGTGTGCATAAGCATCACCCTCTTCAGCTGAAGGTTCAGCCATCAGTGGACCATACAGGCAGGGAGGCTAATATATCCAGAGTCTCTGGGCAAAGTTGTGTAAGAGAGTCCCTTGTACTTGACCCTCTCTCCCTCTAAGCTCTCCCGTCCCTCACCTATAGCCAAGGCCATCCTAGGCCTTCTCAGCTGAAGCGACAGGGCCTTGACCTTCTTCTCTTTCCCAGAAGTGAAGGATACCTCACTATTCCCAGCAAGCCCCCAGGCTGTGGGAACGGAGAAGAGGGGGTCACTCCTGCCACCTTCCATCTGCACCCTCCGCCATTACTCATTAGGCATTCTGCCCCTCCTTCCGCTCGTTAAGCCTGATTTGCATATATTTGCATAATACAACTCATTTGCATTCCAGGAGGCTCTTGGTAGGAGCCAGGAGAAAAGGGGAGGGGGGCCGGAGAAGAGAGAAAAGGGGAGAGATTTTGTTTTCATCAAAGTATGTGTGTTGGGAAGGGGGAGGTGACAGGAAGAAGACCGAAATAAAAACTCACACTACTTTCTTTCTTCCTTTCTGCTCTCCCTCCCTGAGCTGGACTCAAAAGCCAAAAAGAGATGCCAAGGGGCCGGCTTTTCTGTCCTTTTTTTGTCTCGCTTCCTCCGGCCTTGGCTCCCCAGCCTGGCCCCCCACCTTGTTGGGCTCAGGCTTCAGAAAGAAAGGGGCAGGGGTAGGAAGCAAGGCTGTGGGAACGGAAAAGGGAGGCCACCATCTTAGGTAGCCGGAACCTATAAAATGGCCGCCTCTGACAGGTGTGGGCTGAGAACCAGCCCTGGCTGGAGGGCATGCAGGGAGGTGAGACCACAAGAAGGACTTTCTGGCTGACCAGGAACCCTGTTGGGCCTTCCTCCTAGTGGAATCCGGAAAAGAGGATGGGGAGAGAAGGAAGGAAGGAGAGATGAGGGACGGCAGCCCAGAGGAGATGTGAGCCTCACACAGGAGCAGGGGTGGTAGAGAGGTCTCTGTGCTGAATTTAGTTCCAGACCACTAATGAGTGTCAGTGGACTTGGAGGACTACGAATAGTTTAAAAAAAAACAACAACAAAAACTGGAGGAGTCAGAACTAGGAGTATCAGCGGGAGAGGGAAGGGGCAAAGGTGTGGGCAGGCAGGATGATCTGTCAGTCTGAGGGGTCTGCGCAGGGCTGCCATGTTCTTGAGATGGAGTTCCCAGTCTTCTGTCCTCCGCCCAGCAGTCCGGCTTCCACCTTCATGACTGGTCATACCTGTACCTCCTCCAGCCACTCACACAGACTCTTCAGCCAGACCCCAAGGCCCTTGTTTAAGCCTGGTGACCTCTGGGGAACATTTCATACTGATGTCTTCCGCTTTCACCTTTGGTTCTTCTCTTGTGTCCCTGATATGTGTTCTGGGTTCTAGTCATTCAGTCCTCTGGGTAGATCAAGTCTCCAGCCAGAAGTGTTTCCCAAGGTTTTGCTCAGTTTATTTTTCCTTTCCACTCACATCCTTTTACTTTTTATCATTTCAACTATCATTTGGAATTATTAACCCTCATTTCTTTAAATTCAAGAGTTGTACCCTTACTACCACCTGTGGTCCTGCCACTAGGCTCCTAGATCAGACTGGAGTGGTGCTTCTGATTGGCTAATCCTGGATCAGATGACCAGGCCCTGGTTGCAAGGAAACCTGGGAAAGTTCTTCAGTCGCTCAGTCATGTCTGACTCTTTGTGACCCCATGGACTGCAGCACACCAGGCTTCCCTGTCCTTCACTAACTCCCAGAGTTTGCTCACATTCATGTCCATTGAGTCGATGATGCCATCCAACCATCTCATCCTTTGGTTTCTGCAGTGGCATGTAAGTACAGCCTCCCTCCAAAAATCCTGAAATGGCCATTCCTCAGACATAGGGAGGGCATTCAGATGTGTATTCACTCAGTATTGTGCTTCAAGACTTGCCCCACATTCCTGCTTCCCTACCTCTATCAAGAGCATCGTTAAATTTCTAGGTCCTCAGGTACAAATCCTGAGCATTATCCTGGGCTTTGCCCTCTTCCTTCCCCTTCACCCAGATCATTCACATCAGAACCCATCCCTTCGTCCTTTGTAGTGCTTCTCATATCCATGCTTTCTTTTCCCTTACCTGTCAGCTCATTCATTCAGCAGGCATTTATTGGGTGCCTACTGTGTGCCAAGTGCTATGTTGAAGAGGAAGGTGGAATACAAAGCTGCTTTGAGGGCCTAGACACCTAGTAGGGAGGCAGACGCAAGATAGTATGAAGGCTGCGGCTCGGAAGACCTTTGTATGGGGACAGCATAGGGGCTGAAGCCCTGGGATACCTTAGGGGAGCTGAGGAAGGCTTCCTGGAGGGCGCCAAAAGATCAGTAATCAAACAAAAGGGATAAATGTGACCAAAGGTAAGCAGGGGGCTAACAGTCTAAGGAGTTGGAGTAGTGCCTAGTACGGAGTGGATAGCATATGTAAAGGCAAGGAGGTATGGAAGAGCGGGTCATATCAGGTAACCATAGTGTTCACCAGAGGGAGTCTGGACTGGGAGGAGATGGGAAATGGAGTCAGAAATCCAGTTATTAGGAGACTTACAGGTTTCACCAGGACAATTGGATTTGATAGGGGTACTGAGAAGTTAGCAGACAGCCTCAGAGATGCTGGGTGTAGAGGATGGCTCAGGGGCAGCCCATAACCACCCGCAGCATGCAGGGGGATACCCGAATCTAGCCGCCCACTGAGCCCGGCACCAACCACATATTTAACTGCCTCTTGGCTGGTACTGAACAAACGGAGGATGATGAAAGGACAGCGTCACCTGAAGAAGGGTCTCTGCCTCTCTCCATCTAGAGTCACCCTCGCTCCTCTCAGCCACACACACCTGCAGGCTCAGGAAGCTCCCCGGCAGGAGATGCAGAGAAGCCAAGGTTGGTCCCCAGCACCGTGAGTGCCCTGGGGTCAGGGCAGGGGATGGGCCTCTGGGGACTGGAGTGTAGAACAGAGGTTCGGTCTTGGAAACTTCCTGGAGGAAAGAGTGATGGAGAGTGCAAGGGAGGATCTGGGGTGAGCCAAGGCTCTGAGGAGATTCTTTCCAGAGAAGGGGTGAGAGGCTGGAGAGCCACTGAGGAGAGGATGAGGCCACTGCGGGCCACTAGGGTGGAATGGGCATGGTGGGGGGTGCTGCCTACTGCCCCTCCCCCAGGCCCAGCCTCTGCACAAAGGCCCCTCTGAGTGGCTCTGGAAGTGGCCCTGTCAGGGGAGGGGGCTTAGCTCTCAGTGCCCACTGGGGGTGGGCTGGAATGGGGTTGGAGGAGCGGGAGGATAAGGGGCGGCTTCAAGCTTTAATCAAGTCCTAGAAGAAATAGAAGCCAAGGTTTGGCCAAGGAGGCCATTCCCAGGACAGGCTCCTCTCCACACCAAGGCCCTGGCCCACTCCCTTTCCATGTCTTTCCAGGTGTGACTGCAAGGCCTGTCCAGCCTGCCTTCCCAAATTGTACATGCCCTCCCACAGTGCCACTGAGGCTGGCCCCACACAGACCCTCTTTCTTCTTCTCGGCAGAGTCCCCTCCAGCTCTGTATGGAGCTACCCCTCTAGAGACGGCTGTGTTGGGAGGGTGGAAATTCAAGTCTAACCAGAGCTCAAAAGGAGTCTAAGGTCCCTACAGTCTCCAAACCCAGGGGGTTTTCTCTCCTTGCCTGGCCTCAGCGTCACATAGACTAGTCAGCAGTGCGGGTCAGACCTCCCCTACCTCCAACCCCCATTGTGTACGCTCTCCTAGCTAATAAAAGTTTGGACTGGGGGCACTGGAAGTGGTAAAATGACAGAAGACACACCTCAGTTTATAGGTTGCTCACAGATTTGGTGGTGGGGCTCCATCCACAGGAAGAACAGCAAAAGAAGGAGGGTTTGGATTTTGACTTTGGAGACAGGCTGGTCAAGAGACAAATCCTGTCTTCCCTCCCTTACTAGCTGTGTGCGTGCATGCTCAGCCACTCAGTGGTGTCAGACTCTTTGCAATCCCATGGACTGTAGCCTGCCAGGGTCCTCTGTCTGTGGAATTCTCCAAGCAAGAATACTGAAGGAGGTTGCCATTCCCTTCTCCAGGAACCTTCCTGATCCAGGGATTGAACTTGCCTCTCCTGCTTCCTGTATCTGCAGTCAGATTCTTTACCACTGAGCCACCCGGAAGCACTACTAGCTGCATGGCCTTAGGCAAGTAACTTAATATCTTGGATCCTAGCTTCCTTCCACAGTTATCCTGAGGATCAAATGGATCAGTGTGGATGAAAGTGTTTTACAAGACTGTGTGCAGATGTCCAGTGCCCCTTCTAAATGACACAGAGGAACTGAGGGACGCAGAGTTAAAGGGGCCACTATAGACAGGTGGGGACAATCAAGGAAGGCCTCCAAAGTTTGGAAATGAGGGAGTGGATTGCTGGGGAGACGAGCAAAGGGACTCTGGCCTATCTGGGAGGCATGGCCAGGCTCTGTGGACTGGCTGGTTCTCTCTGGTCTCAGGCGGGCCAGCATCTTGCTGAGACTGGCTTGGGAGGCATTTGTTTTTAACTAAGTGGCAAAATGGACTCCATGACCACAGCTTCTTTCATCCTTCTCGGGAAGAATTTCCCGCTGGCCCTGTGTGGACACTGTCCAGCACTTCTGGGAAGAGAGGGAGGGCAGAGTGAAGCCCGATTTCCCTGCGTTGCCCCAACCTGCTCTGCTCTCTCATCTCAGAGTTCACCAGAGGGAACATTAGCCAGACACTGTGACCCGCCCCTGCAAACACACACACACTGAATGTGTACAAAATGATACCTCCAAGCCCCACCACTTTGGACCCTCCCAAGTCCCTGATTTTACAGTTCCTTATCAGTGTCAGAAATGTGCTAAATTCAGACCAGTTTAGATCTCTTGGCCTGTGGGCAAGGGAGACTTTGAACAGGAGGGTCTTTTGTCTCTGGGCAGTCATCCCTTATATACAAGGGAGAGTCAGGAGAGGGAATGATTTTGGCATCATCCCCCACAGATAGCACTGGAGGCTTTCAGCCTGGAGGGAAGGGCCAGGCTGAGGCTGGCATATGGAGGGAGAGCCCTGGGCACAGGGGGCATGAGCATCACCCAGCTGGGGCTACCTTCTGCTGGGTTTGTCCATCCAGCACCAGCTGGCTTCCCGGCACTGCCCCCGCAACCAACCAGACTCCTTCTTCTGCTGTTACCATGGCAATTGGCTGCCATCTTGTACTCGGGGCACGATCTTATATCCGGATTTTCCCATGGGGTTCCTGGAGGATGGGAGATAGTTCTCAGGGGATTTATCCTTCCTCCTGATATCCACCCAATAAAAATTCATATTAATGTATGATTTTTTTAAATTAAAAAAAAAAACGGAGGCTTACTGTATGTCAGGCTCTGCTAAATACTCTCTGTGTGTTATTTAATATGTGAGGTTAATGAGGTAAAATTTAAGAGAGTACCACTCAGGTTCCTGTTTCTGTGACAGATTTCTCCTCTCTCCAACCAGGAAATTCCATGATCTTGCTTATTCCTGTCTTGGAAAGTCCTTTCCAATGTCTAACCAAGATCTGTACTGCTGGAGTACCAGTTCTTTGGCCTATGGCTTGACATGGCTGATTTGAGAGGTAAGGAAGGAAGCACCCCCCAGTTTCAGCCACATTATTGAGCTTCCCGGGCTCCGGCTGTTGGGATAGGAGAACTGAGGCTTGGATAGATTGGGGAGAGGCTCAGGTGCCCCTTAAAGACTTGGAGGCCCCAAGTCTAAAACTTTTGTTTAGAGAAGTAGAGTCAGTGTCACAAAATGCTTTGTAATTTCCCTTCCTTGTCCCCCTCCCCACCCAAGAAAGAGGTAGGAGCAGGAGGCCATTGGAAACTAATAGTCTCCCAGGCTCCTCCATCCAGTCATAGGGGAGGTTCCATCCAACAAGGTTCCCAAGAGATCCTGGAATGGTGAGACTTCTCTCCCTCTGGAGCTCAAGCAGAGGCCGAGAATGATCACCTTGAGTTAGAGGGGCACCTCTAAGGGGCATCGAAGAGGGCCCAGCTTTGCAGGGGAATCATGCATGAGGAGCAGGTGGAGAGAGAAAGGAGGCCTCTCTCAACTGAAGAAGGGTGGGCTGATGGGGAGGGCCTAGGGATAATTTATGATATCATTGTTCCCCATCCCACTTTCCCAGCCCCCACCCTCTTCCCAGCCCTCTACTGTACGGTTGCTAGGAGATTCTCCCTCTGTCTGGAGCTGGGAGGGTGTAACAGCCGGAGACTGTTCCGTCTGGACCCCTTCCCCCGACCGAGGGGAGGGCCCCACACTGAGCTTCATCTACCACCCCTTCCCAGGCCACAACAGACACCAGTCTCCTCTGTTGTTCCCCCAAATCCAGCCAGCCTGGTTTGTCACCTCAAGGTGACAGGCTGAGGATCTGGAGCAAGGAAGAGCAAAGGGAGCTGAGAAGGGAGTTAGTGGGGACACTGAGGAGCAGCTGGCTTACCTCAGGGCCCCTGGGAGCCTCCCCCACCCCCCCCCCCCCCNCAGACACCAGTCTCCTCTGTTGTTCCCCCAAATCCAGCCAGCCTGGTTTGTCACCTCAAGGTGACAGGCTGAGGATCTGGAGCAAGGAAGAGCAAAGGGAGCTGAGAAGGGACTTAGTGGGGACACTGAGGAGCAGCTGGCTTACCTCAGGGCCCCTGGGAGCCTCCCCCACCCCCCCCCGCCCAGGCTGGGCAGAGGACCAAGAGGGGTCAGGGACACCAGCCTCAAGGAGCCCAGGTTTGAGGGAGACTGAGTCTTTAACTTTAGGGAGCTTCCTGTATGATGGGCGAGGCAGGCCTCCCATCCCCACCCTTCTGACACATCAAGGTTGGGGGACTGGCAAAGGTGGGCAGGGCAGGGGAAGGGGGGGTGCTAGGTGGGAGGAAGGTGACACTGCTCTGAGCAGAGCTGGGCAATGCAGGGGTGTGGCCCAGATACCCTCCTCTTTCCGAAATTCTCTTCTCAGACTTTAGAGCCCTTGGAGAAGTCGCGTGAGGTGAATTCTGGGGGGCTCCCGATTCCAAGTGGGGCAGGAAAGGAACGCTGTGTCCACACTGTGCTTCTGATGCCTGATTTCTCAGCCCAGTCGCTTAGTTGTGTCTGATACTTTGCGACCTCATGGACCAGGCTTCCCTGTCCTTCACCCGCTACCGGAGCTTGCTCAAACTCATCTCCATCGAGTCAGTGATGCCAGCCAACCATCTCGTCCTCTGTCATCCCTTTCTCCCCCTGCCCTCAATCCTTCCCAGCGCCAGATTGTTGTGTAACCCTTCTTGATTTTATTCTTTCCTAGGTACAGCTTCCCACCACCCAGGAAGGAAGGAACTGGCCTTGATTTTGGCAACCTCCTGCTTGTGTAAGTCCTTTCCTAGCCGCTGTCTCAGTTGATCACCCAATGGTCCTGAAAAATTGGTGATACTGTCCCCACTTTACAAAGGCATAATCAGAGTCCCAAGTCAGAGGACTAGGAAGCTGGGTTGGGCATGAAATGGGGCTTGGGGGGTTCCAGAGCATACGCTGTCTCCGTCCCCTGTGCCACCTTCCTGCAGACCATGTGCCAAACCCAAGCAGAGGGCCCGAAAGGAGGAGAGGACTGAAAGGGCAGGGGGACGGCTCTGCATGTTCTCAGGGGAGGAAGGCCACTCCTTCTCGGGTGCAGGAGTGAAGTCTGAGGAATGTGAAACCAGTCCTTGCGGGCTGAAGACGTGGCTGGGGAAGAAGCCACAGGAGCTGTAGGCGTCAACAGTCTTTCAGGTTAGTCCCTGACCGAGGAAGTGCGCGTCCCGTCCTCCTGGAGCAAGTCCCCTGGGCTACCCCCTAGCCCCTCCCCTGCTGGGGTCCGAATTCCCGCCCTGGGCATTCCCTTCCCGCTCCCCCACCATGGCCCTGGATGGAGCACCCAGAAGAGACGCCTAGACTCAGCCACTGTCACGGAGGCCCCCTTGTTCGTGGAGCCCTCCCTGGTCTTTCACCTTTCCTGGCCACTGGACCAGTTGCCCTCTGTCTCCTGCTAAGGTTTCTATCCCAAAAGAACCTTTTTCAATCTTGGCTTTTTTTTTTTTTTCTTTTCAGATCAAAAAGAAGAACTTACTTCATCTAGTTGACTTGGGTGCCCTGTGAGAAGCCTTCCTGATTGATTGAAAGATGAGGCTAAATTCTAGCAAGTTGAGTGGCTCCTTCAAGAAGCCGGTGTGCAGGATAGAAGTGGAGAGGCCATAGCCTCGAGCCTGGGCAGCCCACTGGCACCTGGAGCCACCTCAACTTTGCCTCCCCTTTGCTCCTGTGTCTACAAGCTGCCCATCCCAGCCCATCCTGGTTTCTCCTGTATCTTCTGAGCTGAGATTTCTCTGAGATGGAAGTCCCATCTCATGTCTAATAAAGACTCTTGAATACTGAACAACGTTACTGGTGGTAGTGAATGTACCTGGGCAGGGGAGGGGCTGGATGAGAGAAGGGTAGTGCCAGCTTCCCTCTGAGATATGGGTCCCCTACCTCTGGGATCTAAGGCCTGATGGTCTGAAGTGGAGCTGATGTAATCATAATAGAAATAAAGCACACAAAAATAAATGTAATGCTCTTGAATCATCTCAAAACCATCCACCCACTCAGGCCCATGGAAAAATTGTCTCTCATAAAACCGGTCCCTGGTGTTAAAAAGGTTGGGGATCACTGCTCTGAAAGACCAGTGCTGTGAAAGCCACCAGGGCAACAAAATGGGGAAGCCTCACTAAGACAGAGCTTCCACCTGTGCAGGGTGGGCGGGGCGCAGGTGGGCTCCTCCCACCTCTCCGAGCCGCCCCAGGCCTCTGGGAACACCGTCCATGATCTGGTTAGTCCCAGCTCCAAGCAGTGGGCTGATGCGCCCAGCCAAGGAGGCCCCTAGGTGCCACCCCAAGAACCAAGAGAATGAGAGAGGAGGGGAATGCTCCCCTGGAGCGCCTGTGTGGAAGGTCACCGGGTGGCCCTCTGTCTTGGCCACGATGGGACACAACTTTAGAAATGTTCTCCAGGGTTTGAGCAGACCAGAGAGAAACAGCACCCCTGCTTCACGGGGTGACCCCCTCGTGCTTCCTCTCTGTCCACCCTGAGTGGAGACAGAATGGGGTGAATGTACCTAACAAGAAGGATTCAGGTTAGACAGCAGGTAGGACTTCCCAGCAGTATCTGGGGGGGAACCTGAGGGAGTGGGGGAGACAAGGCAAGAAGGACATGTGCTCTTGGTTTCATTTCCCCCCTGACACACCTGTACAAAGCATGCTCCCCCAGAGAGAGGCCTCTGGGAAGTCCTGGCAGAGTCCAGTGCGCCAGCTCCTTTTAAGCATTCTGCCCCTCCCTAAGAAGCCCTTCCTCCATCTAACAAGCCCTTCATGGAACGATAGCTTGAATCCTGGAATTTTTCTAAATAAAAAGACTTACGATAACACACATGGTACAATTTCAACAGCACAAAGGGAAAGTATGCCTCTTCCCCTCCCTGTTCACAGCCACCCACCTCCTCTCCCAAAAGGCAACCGCTGGCGCCTGCATCCTCCCTGAGATACTCTGTGTGTTCAAGCACATACGTCTACACACCCTCCTCTTCCATTTAAGCCCCAATCACAGCATTTTTAGCTCCTCTAGACCAGGGCTCCTAGCCTGAGGTCAAGATGAAACTCAGGGGATCCTTGCATCTGCTGAAATTGCACACACAATGCCGGCTAGGCACCTGGGTATGGTTTTCAGGAAGAAATATTGCATGAAGAGGCACCCGGTCTAGCCCAGCTCTTCAACTTGCAGAGGAAGCCGAGGCCAGAGAGAGGAATGGTGGTGTCCAGGGTCCTCAGCATGGTGGAGGCCCGTCAGGAGAATTCCAGGCTCCTCTAGGCTGCATTTCAAGGAGCCCCACAGTCCCCTACAAGGACAGGGTCAAGGAGGGCTGCCACTCGGAAAAGCAGTTCTGTTTGTACCCTCTGTGGCATATATAAGGGGCAGAGCCTGGGCTCATCAGGCCAGGCAAAGTGCTTCTGAGGTTCCCAGACCTCCTTTGGGGATCCTTCTGACTGCCCAGCCTTGCAAGGACCCACTGCAGCCCTGGCAGTCAGTCCCACGAGGAGGGGTGAAGGGAGACAAGGTCTGGCCTGGGATCAGCATGAAGTCTGGCCTCCCCCTCCTGCTGCATTGGTTTGGACCCTGGAGCCTACGCATCAACATTCTAGGGCTTTCTTAACCTCCAGGTGTTGAGGGCCCTAGGGAGGGCGAGGCAGCCAGTGCCTGACTGGGGCCAGCCCTCTGCTTCCACTAGTGGCCTGGCTCCTGGCTTAGAAGGGAGGCTCCTGGTGAAGGAGCCGGGTAGGCACGAGGAGGTGGGAGGAAAGACTAGTCTGAGCACAGGAACGGGAAGCAGGCACTGGTGACAGAAGGTGGGAGAGGAGCCACAGAGGGTAGGGTGCCTTTTGGAAACAGAAAGACCCAGACACAGACAGGGGCAGAAAGGGTGGGGAGGGGTCCCTCCCTCAACAGGGATGCCAAGACCGGGGTGGGAGGGTCCGCCCAGCGGACACTGAGGAATGTGCTCTCAGAGTCCCACTGAGCATATGCAGATGAGGCCTGTCTGTATGCAAATGAGACCGTCTATATGCAGATGAGGAAAGAGGGCATTCCCTTCTCAGGGTTACCATAGAGCCCACCCCTACCGCCTTCCCCCAGGCCCCCAGCTGCCTGGCAGCCTGGGAAGAAGCCAGGCCTAGGAAGGGGGGAGCAACCTGCAATAGAAGGTTAGACTTCAGGAAGAACTTACCAACAGAAAGTGGCCAGCCCTGGGCAGGGAACTGAAGAGGAAACAGTGGATATAGAAGGGCTGCTGAGAGAGCCAGGCAAAAAAAAAAAAAAAAAAGATGGTGGTGGACTGTGAAAGAACATCTCAGTCACCCAGAAACATAGGCAGATGGAAGGAAACTCTGAGAGGGAGGCAGGAGAAAAAAGAACTTCGACTGAGCCTCCACTTTGTGCCAGATCTCCCAGGGAGCGTCTTCCACTCACAGTCTCACTGTTCCCGGTGATAACCATGTGCGGCCGCTCACAGATGTGGCCCAGACAGACCGACACCTCTGGGCCACACACTTTGCAAGAGGCAGGGCCCTGGGCTGTTTGAGTCCATAGCAGACAGCCTCAGCCTTTAGGATCTTCCGGGTCATTCCAGGCCCGCCCCTCCTCCTAACCTGAGGGCAACTGAAGGGCCCTAGGGGCTGGGAGCCTGCGCCTGAGTGAAGGGGAGGACTGGCTGTGTCTCAGGCCCACAGAGGGGCTGCAGAGGGCTGGGAACCTCAGTAGAAGGTAGGGTGGGGCTGTGGGGGGCAACTGAGTGGGCATTAAGCAGGAGAGGAATAGCGGGGCAGGGAAGGACGCCAGGTATAACACCGTGGGGGAACCGAGGCCCAAAGAGACTGGGAGGTCGCCTTCCTCACTCAGCAGATTGAAGTCCAAGCTGGGCCTGAACCCAAGGCACTGGGCCCCCAGCCCAGGGCCCCCTTCCTGGGAATGCAGAGGCTGGGCATCAGGGGTGTCTTTGAGAATAGCCTCTCCTCTTCCTCCAGTGGCCCCTGGCCCCCCGCATCCAATGGTGTAGCCAAGGCCTTTGTGGGGAAGCCGTGGGGAAGAGAGGCCCCTTGTTGGCCCATTCATCGTGCTGGAGGCTCGGCCAATGCCAGCCCAGGCCCCGGCTGGGCTCTCCTTCCTGGGGGTGCCTGCCCGCTCCCCAGCTCTGCCGTTTCCTGGAGCCTCAGGGCTTTGGCCCCGGTCCCGGCTGGAAGATGGCGGGGAGCCCCGGCCCCCGCGCCCCCCGCACCTCGCCTTTCACACGCTGGCACCAGAGCCGTGGGAACGCTGGACGGCAGCTGGGCACCGGTGCCCGGCTCTACCCACCCCCAGCCCGGCCGACCTCAGAGAGGGGAGAGGAACAGGCTGCCCCCCAAAAAAGATCCCTCCAGGATGGGGCCCTAGAAATCCTTAGCACTAATTATGAATCTGGGGACAAACAAGGCATTTGCAAGTCAATTAGTGACAGAACTTTCCCAGGAAAGCGTTTCATCCAGGCTCAACTTCAGACAGGGACACATGCTGGGTCATCTTGTCCCTCCCCCTGCCTCTGCCCTGCTCGAAGCTCAGGGACAGAAGCCGCCCAATGTTCTGCCAGTGCCTGTGCGGCAGAGGGTCCCAGAGCCCCGACGGGCATGAGAGGCAGGAGGGCAAGGCAGCACTCTGCTGAGGTCAGTGAGAGGTCACTAGAGGTCTGACACCAGGAGACACTGTCAGGCCCCTGGCCTCAGTTCCCCCAGGATAGAACCTGGTGGCTCCTGGACAGAATTGCCAAGGAGACAGCTGGCCCGGACAGGGTGGCACGGATGGTGGGTGGAAAAACAGACGTCACTGTAAAAGGGCCAGGGAGAAGAGCTACCCGGAGGACACAAAGAGACCAGGTCAAGAGGAGGCCAGGGAAAGGCCAGTGGTCCCAGGCACCTCAGGGCGTGCCCAGGCAGGAGGGAGGCCCACAGCCAAGGGGCTCAGCTGCACCCACGGGAACCCCAGGCCGACCGGCGGCCAGCTGGGGCCCCTTCCCATACAGAGGGCGACAGGGCCCAGGGGGTGGCTGCTCCTAGGCAGGGAGGCCTTTAGCTGGGAGAGGGGCTCTCTGCTGAGAGGACCCCTTAATTGGGGGAAGAGAGTGAGGGAAGGGGCTGTTTGGGCCACGCCATCTGAGGGAGATTAAGGGATTATAATTAAAATGTGTTTGAGGGACTCCAAGCAGGTGGGTTGGGGCTGGTGCTAACGATCTAATTGCTGCCTTTAGCCGGGGCTTTAGCCAGGGTCTGGCTGCTGAGGCTTGGTAATGAGTGGGGGTGTCTTTTTCTTCAAGGAGAGTGAGTGAGAAGAGGCGGAGCTGAGGGTCCAGGAGGGGACGTCTTTCTCTCCACTTTGAACACCTCAGCTCCCAGGTCACTGGCCTGGAGAGGCTCCCCTACTGCTCTCCCTGAGGAGCCAAGGGGAAGGCTGCGGCTCCGTGGCGTTCCGGGTGGCCTGGAGACTTTGGGAGCCAGGAGTGAGTGAAGATGCTTAGGTCACTACAGAGAGGGAACATTGAGACAGGGAATGGTTATGGTGTCCTTGGAACAGTTAAACAACGTGGACATGAGAGGCAGACACGCTGTGTCAAGCATTGTACAAAACGCCCTGTGAATGGATCTCATCGTCACAGCCCTGGTGAGGCAGGTCTGCCCCGCACGACCAGAGCAGGGCTCGGCCCCTAGCTAGGCAGAAGTCAGGGGTCCCACTGGCCAGGGGTGGCTCCTTTCTGGGAAGGGACAGAGGGATGAACCCTCTCTAGACTCTGAGACTTCAGGCTGAGGGGCAAGAGCATGCAGAGTGCAGCCCAAAGACCCCTGACTCTGGGAGTCCAGCCTGCCTGAGTGGCGCAGACCCTCCTGCCTCTTCTGCGGAAAGCACGTTAGGACACATCAGGTGTCACAGAGCCGAGCTTTCGCATATGATGTTCCCTCTACTTGGAAAGCTGTTCCTGCTGCTCCATCTCCGCCCTTCTGAAAGATCCTCCTCTTCCCCTGCAAACCCTGGATCCCCCGAGAGTTTACCCTCTCCGGCCTCTAAAGTTGTGTGCCTTTAAGATGAATAAATGGCTTATTCAGAAATAAATCCAATCAAAAATAATAATTATTCCCTCTTTTTTAAAGGCTTGGGAAGGACAGTGCATGTGTGTTTTAGTCGCTCAGTTGTGTCCAGTTCTTTGTGACCCCATGGACTGTAGCCCACCAGGCTCCTCTGTTCATGGAATTCTCCAGGCAAGAATACTAGAGTGGGTGGCCATTCCCTTCTCCAAGGGATTTTCCCAACCGAGGGATCGATGGGTTGATCACAGCGCAGGTATCCTGCGTTGCAGGCAGATTCTTTACCGTCTGCGCCAGCAGGGAAGCCCGGGAAGGAGTGTTTAACGCCAAATGCCAGAGCATAAGAGAACCCGGAGGCTCCTCACTGGAAAGAGTGCAGTTTCAGTTCCTTTTCTCATCCTCCCCTTCCTCCCACCAGGTTCCTGCCTCCTCCCAGGGCCTGGTCACTCTGCCTTACACACTCCCTGGCCCTCTAAGAGCATTTCAGTGTTGGCCCAGAGAGCGGAAGTGCTCCTCACTACCGGGTGAGCCTCACGGGCAGGGCCCCTGGAGCCTCACTAGCTCTGCACAGGCCAAGTCCCGGAGCCAGCAGCTGCCCCTGTGAACACACAGTGAAGGCCTGGCTGCTCTGGCCTGGGGTGCCCTGGGGACTGCTGTTCGCCCTCCTCTGTGCATGCCCGAGCGACTCTTGCTGCCCGGTCCTAGCTGTGGGCCCCGATACTCTGCCGTGTGCTCTATCCCAGGCCACCTCCCCTCTCTGCGCCTCCATGTTCCACCTGGGACATGGGTGTATCCCTGCCCTTCCTCCCCCTGCATGGCTAAGGATAACGGGGCTCTGGGCACCGGTCTTGGGGTTCTTATCTGAAAAATGGGGATACAAATAGTAGCTGATTGCCAGAGCTGTTGGAGGAATTAAATGAGATAATGTATGTAAAGTGCCAGGCACGCAGCGGGGCATGAAGCAGGGGCTCATAAATGGTGGCTGTTATTATAGTTATTAAATGGGAGGGACCCTACAGACTGTGCTAGCCTGGGGAAGGGACTCCTCATTATTGCTCTGGCTGGGAATAATGAGGCCTCGTGGTAATAGCCCCTTGCACTCCCAGGCCCCTCTGACAAAAGGACGCAGCGGCTGTGGATGGGCTCGACAAAGTGAGAAGTGAATGGTGCATAATGGGACACTTAGGGGCTTAGCCTGGGCTGGGGGGCACTGGGAAGGACCCTCCGGCTGTGGCTCCAGGTGCTGAAGGACCCCACAGGCCAGAAACCCACGCCAATAGTCTGCCGTTTCTCTGCGTCAATGTGACTTGGTCAAGAGCCTTCAGCTGCAAACCCAGGTCATCCGGGCTTTTCCTAATATGGACTTAGCGCCTCTAAGTGCCAAGTGCTGCTCTGCATGCCAGGGCACCAGCCTGCACCAAGAGACCCCAGGACCTCTGGCTTCATGAGGCTAGTGTGCAAGACCAACATGAATCCAAAAAAATAAAATAAAATAAGCAAAATACATAGAGACGGTGATGAATGCTCTGGAGAAAAACAGAAAGGGAAAGGGGACATAAGGACTGGAGTCAAGGTGGTGAATTCAACTTAAATAAGGTGCTTCTAGAAGGCCAGATTTTGTTCAGCCTTTTCTTGTGGAAAATGTTAAATAGATGCAAAACGCAGCAGACTAGTCTAATGAACCCCACCTGCCCTTCATTCAGCTTCCACAACTGCCCATCTTGTTTCATCTGCACCTCCATCTACTCTCTCTTGCCTCCCATATCATTTTGAAGCCAATACCAGCCTTCTCCTGTCATGGAGGATGTGATGTGAGCAAAGACCAAAGGAGATGAGGAAGACAGCCACGTGGCCATCTGGGAGGTGAGCATTCTAGGCAGAGGGAGCAAGTGCAAAAGTCCTGTGCCCGGGACTCGAAGCTCAGGCTCCAGTCTCAGCCCTGCCTCTCCTGGCTGTGCAACCTGCAGGAGTCTCCTAACTGCCTTGAACCTCGGTTTTGT
>SJYX01006265.1:417026-433293 GCA_006410675.1 Oreotragus oreotragus | reverse complement strand
GTGTTTTAGTCGCTCAGTTGTGTCCAGTTCTTTGTGACCCCATGGACTGTAGCCCACCAGGCTCCTCTGTTCATGGAATTCTCCAGGCAAGAATACTAGAGTGGGTGGCCATTCCCTTCTCCAAGGGATTTTCCCAACCGAGGGATCGATGGGTTGATCACAGCGCAGGTATCCTGCGTTGCAGGCAGATTCTTTACCGTCTGCGCCAGCAGGGAAGCCCGGGAAGGAGTGTTTAACGCCAAATGCCAGAGCATAAGAGAACCCGGAGGCTCCTCACTGGAAAGAGTGCAGTTTCAGTTCCTTTTCTCATCCTCCCCTTCCTCCCACCAGGTTCCTGCCTCCTCCCAGGGCCTGGTCACTCTGCCTTACACACTCCCTGGCCCTCTAAGAGCATTTCAGTGTTGGCCCAGAGAGCGGAAGTGCTCCTCACTACCGGGTGAGCCTCACGGGCAGGGCCCCTGGAGCCTCACTAGCTCTGCACAGGCCAAGTCCCGGAGCCAGCAGCTGCCCCTGTGAACACACAGTGAAGGCCTGGCTGCTCTGGCCTGGGGTGCCCTGGGGACTGCTGTTCGCCCTCCTCTGTGCATGCCCGAGGGACTCTTGCTGCCCGGTCCTAGCTGTGGGCCCCGATACTCTGCCGTGTGCTCTATCCCAGGCCACCTCCCCTCTCTGCGCCTCCATGTTCCACCTGGGACATGGGTGTATCCCTGCCCTTCCTCCCCCTGCATGGCTGAGCTAAGGATAACGGGGCTCTGGGCACCGGTCTTGGCGTTCTTATCTGAAAAATGGGGATACAAATAGTAGCTGATTGCCAGAGCTGTTGGAGGAATTAAATGAGATAATGTATGTAAAGTGCTTGGCACGCAGCGGGGCATGAAGCAGGGGCTCATAAATGGTGGCTGTTATTATAGTTATTAAATGGGAGGGACCCTACAGACTGTGCTAGCCTGGGGAAGGGACTCCTCATTATTGCTCTGGCTGGGAATAATGAGGCCTCGTGGTAATAGCCCCTTGCACTCCCAGGCCCCTCTGACAAAAGGACGCAGCGGCTGTGGATGGGCTCGACAAAGTGAGAAGTGAATGGTGCATAATGGGACACTTAGGGGCTTAGCCTGGGCTGGGGGGCACTGGGAAGGACCCTCCGGCTGTGGCTCCAGGTGCTGAAGGACCCCACAGGCCAGAAACCCACGCCAATAGTCTGCCGTTTCTCTGCGTCAATGTGACTTGGTCAAGAGCCTTCAGCTGCAAACCCAGGTCATCCGGGCTTTTCCTAATATGGACTTAGCGCCTCTAAGTGCCAAGTGCTGCTCTGCATGCCAGGGCACCAGCCTGCACCAAGAGACCCCAGGACCTCTGGCTTCATGAGGCTAGTGTGCAAGACCAACATGAATCCAAAAAAATAAAATAAAATAAGCAAAATACATAGAGACGGTGACAAATGCTCTGGAGAAAAACAGAAAGGGAAAGGGGACATAAGGACTGGAGTCAAGGTGGTGAATTCAACTTAAATAAGGTGCTTCTAGAAGGCCAGATTTTGTTCAGCCTTTTCTTGTGGAAAATGTTAAATAGATGCAAAACGCAGCAGACTAGTCTAATGAACCCCACCTGCCCTTCATTCAGCTTCCACAACTGCCCATCTTGTTTCATCTGCACCTCCATCTACTCTCTCTTGCCTCCCATATCATTTTGAAGCCAATACCAGCCTTCTCCTGTCATGGAGGATGTGATGTGAGCAAAGACCAAAGGAGATGAGGAAGACAGCCACGTGGCCATCTGGGAGGTGAGCATTCTAGGCAGAGGGAGCAAGTGCAAAAGTCCTGTGCCCGGGACTCGAAGCTCAGGCTCCAGTCTCAGCCCTGCCTCTCCTGGCTGTGCAACCTGCAGGAGTCTCCTAACTGCCTTGAACCTCGGTTTTGTCATCTGTGAAACGAAGCTGGTGCCCTCCCCCCACAGGGAGCTTGTAGGGATGGGATGAGAATCTCCATGAGTGTTTTAAAAAATAGAGCAACACAGGACTTCCCCGGCCGTCCAGTGGGTCTAGGCTCCCAGCGCAGGGAGCCCGGGTTCAGCCTCTGCTCAGTCGTGTCTGACTGTGTGAGACCCCATGGACTGTGGCCCACCGGCCTCCTCTGTCCGTGGGATTTTCCAGGCAAGAACACTGGAGTGGGGGCCATCTTCCCCACCCAGAGACTGAACCTGGGTCTCCTGCATTGGCAGGCAGAGTCTTCACACTGAGCCACTTGGGAAGCCCAGGTTGGGAAGGGGCTCTGGGGGTGGTTTCCTGCAGAAGGCAGGTCACAGTGATGGGGAGGGAGCTTGGACCCAGAGCTGGACTGTGTTTGCTGGCCTACCCCTCACCCCCACCCCCATGGATGGGCCACAGGATCCCAGGCTGCTGGAAACAAGAAAAGGGCCAAAGGCCGATGGCCAACTGTTCTCTGAGAGGCTTGGCCCCCTTTAAAGAAACTTACCATCACCTCCACCTCTCTCCCAGGGTGATTATCACCCAAAGAGGCCTTTCCTGGGGGGAACACAAAGAGATCCCCCCTCTCCCATCCTCTGGGCAGGATAATGGGCCATTCACACTGAGGGGACCCCAGCCCCACACCTGGCCTCTCAGGCAGCCCCCGACAGCCGCTTTGTCCCAGGCCCGCCCTGCACACGGGTGTCGGTGGCAGGGACGCCCTACCCCAGCTGGAGCACTCCTGGCCCTTCCCCCACCTCTCCAGCCGCCTGGACTCTGGGCTCCATTGGGGGGAATTGGGGCCACCATTCACCCCACGCCGGCTCACTCGGAATTTCACTCCTCTCGAGAGTCCTTACAGAGCTATGGGAAAATGGGAGGGAATAATTAGGAAAATCATTAGCGTCTCAAGGCCCATCTGAGAGGGATTAAGGGATTAAAAGCCTTCCAACCAATCTCTCCTACTTTAAGGTTGTTGTAGCGGTTTTGTTTTCAGGACCTTTTTTTCCCCTCTCTCTCCTTTTTTCCTGGGTCGAGGGGAGACTGAAGTCTTGGTGGATTCTTCCTTCAAAAGCTGCAGGAAAAAGTCAAGACATTGAAGTCTGAGGGGAGAAGAATGGGGAAGAGCAGGTGTGTGGGGGAGGGTCCCTTCCCAAGCTCTCCTGGGCCGCTTTGGGTCACTTCTCTGGACATGAGTGGATGGGGGGGCAGGGGCAGCAGCCAGGCTGGGCTGGAGGGGAAGCCCAGACATGCCTGCTGAGAGCTGACGGGCTCCCTTGGAAGGCCCCTGAGGGGCCTAGCCCTGCCTGCTGGGCCACCTACCTCCTTCTCCAAGTCATGGCTGATGGGGTCCAGTGGAGGCAAAATGGGCCAAGGGTTCCATGTGACACATCCTGCTCTGGAAGCCCAAGGCTGGAGGTCAGAGAGGAGGGAGAGAGGCAGAAAGGCTGCGTCAATGAAGTTTTCTACTGTTTGCAGTGAGCAACATATAGCCGCTGTCTTTGAGCAACGCACGACCCAGTGGGGGTACTTGCGTGCGTGCCGAGTCCCTTCAGTCCTCAATTGCGTCTGACTCTGCAACGCTATGGACTATAGCCCACCAAGCTCCTCTATTCACGGGATTCTCCAGGAAAGAATACTGCAGCGGTTTGCCAGGCCCTGCTCCAGGGGATTTGTCCGGCCCAGGGACTGAACCTGTGTCTCTTATGTCTCCCGCATTGGCAAGCACAAGCGGTAGCTAGTGCTACCCGGGAAGGCCCTAGTGAGAGTGAGCAGGTAAAAATGAACAGCTTGTCACAACACATTGTGAGGCTGGCTGAAATGTGAAAGGGGTGAGGGGGTCTACAGAGGCAGGCCTCATCCAGCCTGGAGGGATTTGGGACAGTTCCCTGGAATGGGTTATTTATTTCTGAGCAGATCCCTAAGGCCTGGCACCTGGTAGTACTCAGCAGCTATGAGGGAAATGTTCCACTAAGAAGCGCCATCCCCTTTTATAGGGAATGTCTCACTGAAATGGTCCCCCAACCACAGGAGGAGAAATTAAATCCTATGTCACTTGGCTTAAGGCAAAGCTGGTATTTGGGTTGCAGGAGGGCAGAGGTGCACATCAGAGGGGTGCATCCAAGCTCTCCCTAGAGTCTTCATGAACTCCATCCTGACCCAGCCCCAAACATTCTGGGGAAGAAAGACGCTAGCTAGCATCATGTGACTCACACAGCACACCTCCCCCTCCACCCCCACCACACAGTCACAGCTCCATTTCTCTGGAAGGCTCAGCTAAACCCCTTCCGAACCCTCTGTGCCCACTGACCCTTGCCTTGAAGGCCTGAAGCCGGGTGGGGTAGGTAGTGAAAGGGAGCAGTCCTTCCCAAGATGGAGTCAGGCGGGAGCAATCCCAGAGCCCACACCTCGCCAGTGGTGCGGGTGAGAGATGTTGGTGGCTGCGGCCCGCTACGGCATTAATAGTCGCGTTTATAAATGATCTTAATTAGCAACTGCCAACAAGAAGCCCGGTTCTAATTCCACCAATAATCGAGGCTTGTGGGGCGTGGACAGGAACGCGAGTGGGGGGATGGATGGGATGGATGGCTCGCAGACCCTGCGTTTAGCTTGCAGATACCGTGCAGCTGTGGAGTGCAGCTACCGCAGGGGCCAGCCGAATGGCTGCAGAGATGGGAAGGAGGGGGACCCTGCCCCCCACTGGCTTCCACACCCGGGTTCCTTGACCCCCCACGGCGCAGCCTCCTCAGATGGTGTTGGGACAACATGAAGCATGAGGAATGGTGGGGAGGAGGGGAGTCCTCTGTGCCTTCAGAGCCAGATCCCAGACAGCAGACTGGGATGGAGGCGAGCGTGTAAAAGCCCGAGTGAAATGAGCTAGAAGGGGATTGGGAACAAGCCCCACAGTGTCCGGGAGCCGCATTCCTTGCTCTGGGGAGATGGATGGTGCTAAGCTGAGAAGGAGGGGACACTGGGGTGGGGGTGGTGGGGACAGCTTCTCTAGCTGAGGGCTCTCTTACTGAGAAGAGCAGGGGAGAAAAAAAAATTTAAGAATCCAGCCTATGTCCTGGCACAACAAAGCCCACTTCCTCTCTTAGCCTCAGAGCCAAGCGGGGTCTGCTTGGATCCTGCCCAGGGACCTTTCCGAAGACCATCCACAACAGTCCCAGGGAGCCCTGGAAATCCAGGCTGAAGAGAGAGAGCGCCACCTTCAGGGCAGAGACTCTCTGGGCAAGCCTGGGGACCACCTGCAAATGGGAGAGAAGAGGGAGGGTCAAGGGGGGAAGGATGTGTTCTGGGGTCCAGCAAGGGGAGGCTCTAGCCAGAAGTGGAGACAAGTGAGGACTTGGTTTGGCTTCTTTCAGAGGTGGCGTCTGGGGGTCCTCAGAGTCTGGGCAGCCCCAAGTCAGAATGCTTTGAAGGGTTCCAGGTTGGAGCAGAGACCCAGTGAAGAGTTGCGAGAAAGCCTACTTCCAAGGGCTTCCCTGGCGGTTCAGTCAGTAAGGAACCTGCCTGCTGTGCAGGAGACTGCAATGTAGGAGGCCTAGGTTCAATCCCTGAATCAGGGACAATCCCCTGGAGAAGGAAACGACAACCCATTCCTGTATTCTTGCCTGGAAAATCCCAAGGACAGAGGAGCCTGGCTGGCTACACCCCCTGGGGTCACAAAAGAGCCAGACACAATTTAGCGACTACATCACCACCACTTTCAAAGGTGGAGAGCAGAGGTGGACAGAATTCTTGACTGCTTCCCTAGCACATTGAAATGCCTCAGCTCCCAGCCCACATCCCTTGACCCTGCCTCAAACTCCCCTCTTATCTGATAGTCTCTCAAATGCTCTCCCAGGAGGCCAGGCTCCACTGCCTGCACCCCACTTCTGCCTCCCCAGAAAGCAGTTGCCATGCATGTTGTACCTGGCTCCTCACAGAGGCCAGGAAGACAGCAGAGCCCCAGGACAAACCAGAAATGAGCAGGCCTCTGAGGCAGCCCTATAACCTCTGCTTCCCACAAGACCCCTGCCCTACCAGCACCTTCTTCCTCTTCCTCTCTGTTTTCTCCTGCCTTGTGTGCTTGTGTTAGCTGCTCAGTCATGTCTGACTCTTTGTGACCCCGTGGACTGCAGTCCACTGGGCTCCTCTGTCCATGGAATTCTCTAGGCACGTATACTGGAGTGGGTTACCATTCCCTTCTCCAGGATCTTCTTTGACCTGGGCATCAAACCCGAGTTTCCCGCACCGTGGGCAGATTCTTTACTATTTGAGCCACCAGGGAAACCTGCCTTACTAGGACTGAAAACCTGAACTTGCCTGGTCAGTCCTCATTTTCCTGTTGCTCCAGTTGATTTTGCCACCTCAACCCTTATGAGTCCCAGAAGCATCACTGCTTGAAGGGCCCAGGCACCATTTCTGAAATAGCTCTCACCCTAGGGGCATCAGTTGTCGGTCCTGAGCCTGTGCGGGAATTCAGGAAAGGTGAAATCAGGTCGTGCGCCTTGCAGAGCTGAAAGTCCATTTACTGGAGCTCAGCCTGCAACCACCCAAGAGCCAGGGCCAAGTTCCCAGCTAAAATGGACTCTGCTCCAAGCACAGAGTCTCTTGCCCACTGTCCAGATACTTCCTTCCAGTGCCAAACAGTGCGATGTGTTAGATGCACACAGGCTCCTAGGCTGCGGGGAGAGGAACACACCTCTTCCACTTGTGGGGGGAACTTTGTGTGGCACCCCCATTGCTGAACCTCTAGTCACTGGAGAAGCTTCAGGCCTGCATGGCTGGCATTTCTCCCATGAAAGGTGGGCCTTCTTAACTGGTAGCAGCAGAAGGAAGCAGGAAGGCGGCCTGGACTCGGCCTAGGGCTCACCCTGTCCAGTAACCTGTTTTGGGGAAAACATGAGTATTTCCCTCAAGGTTCTAGAAGGAAACTGGCTCCAGAGACAACCCAGATCAATGTCATGTGAAAAAATAATGGAGATGGGGAGGGCAGTTAACAGGTAAGGAGGATGGGAAGAGCAGAAACTCTAGGCTAGGTTTAACCTTCAGGACAGGGCCTCAGAGAAATGAACTGGTTTGTGCAGGCCATCAAGCTAGTGGGGGGGGGGAGCCAAGTTGGGGGTCCACCACGGTCTGACCCTAAAGTTAAGGCTCTCTGGGGAGAGGAGTAGGAGTGGAGGGAACAGGTGACCACCCCTCCCTTGCTCCAAGGCCTGATTTGGTCGTCTTCTGCCTTCCTCCTGGAGCTGGCGGGCTCCGATGGGCGATGGGCGAACAGACAGCCGCTCCGAGACAATGGCACTCTGTCCCGGGCGGGCGCTCCGGGACGATAGCTCATCCCTATGCAGGGGCCGCCTCCCCCACCCGGGCCTGGCCGCCAGCCCCTTTCAGGCGGTGGAAGACGCGGCGGCGGCAGAGGGGGATTCTCACAGGCCGTTGGACATTTGCATAGCCCGCTCGCCCGCCCGGAGACATTGGCCCGCATTGTTCCCGGGAGGCGGCGGCGGCGGCGGGCGCACGGGCCGCGGCGCGCGGGGCGGCGCGGCGAACCCGGCTGAGTGGGCGGGAGGGCCAGACAAAGGAGACGGGGCGCCCAGAGTCGGGCGGCGGCGGGTGGGGAGATCCTGACGGTGGGAGAGAAATATCGGGGTGAGGTGGCGGGAGCACGGCTGCTGGCAAGTGTCTGATTGTCCTGCACTGAGAGTAATAATGGTGGTGATCAGAGGGGCTGTCCCTGAGGGGCAGAGGCCTCATTGTCCTGAAGAGGTGAGGAAGGAGCCCCTTGGCCCCTGTCCCTGCCATCTCCTTGACCTGCTCATTGTCACCCTGTTGACCCAGCCTGAATGGATGGGCCACCGTGTGGGGGGGACGGATGGTGCTGAGCTAGGGGCTACAGGAAAGATGGGGGAGGGGCTCAGTCGCAGGGCAGCAGACAGGCTCCTGGGATAGCCTAGGTGCTAGGACATTTCTTGCCCTCTGAGCTATCTGCCTGCAAGCAGTGATGGAGGAGCACTCCATACCCAAACTGCAAACGATGATGGCCCAGTCCATCACTCGGACTGAACGACCTGTGCACTGCCCACCAGGGTGCTGGGCACCAGAGGAAAAGCTATGGAAGGGAGAGGAGGAAACGCAGAGCGGAAGAACAAGGGCCTGGTTTTGAAGAATTCAGCCCTGGACAGAGTCCCCTGAGCCCTGAAGCCAGGGTTCTGGGTCTTGTAGATCTCAGCAGTGTCTTGGGCTGTGAGCAGCTTTGAGGGAGTAATGGAGCCTCAACTGCTTGGCTATAGGATTTTCAGGGCCATCACTTGCTGGGCAGCTACCACCCTGTCCCTCCTTTCTCAAGGACCTCTTGGTGGGCTACCCTGGGACCTGTAGCCTTTCCTCCCTTAGAAGCTGGTAACTGTCCTCTCGCAGGGATGGTTCAATCGTCACTTCTTCAGGAAGCCTCCCTGGATTAAGAGGGGAGCAGTGACCAGCCTGGGCTGGAGCAGCCCCATTTAGTCAAGCCTGGAGGAGATTTGGTTATGGTCAGAAAAGAACCAGAGTGATTAGGAAAAGATCAGGTGGGAAAACGCCGGTGGTATGTGTAAATGAATACTCATATATCGGAGCTTTACCCACCCAGGCAGGGCAGGGAGGGTCTTATCCTCAACTCTCTGCTTTCCTATAAGTCTTTCAGATTTTAGAGGACTGCTCGGGGGAGCTTGGGGGCAGAACAGGTCAGCTGACTGTACCTGGATCCTTCCAGGGCTAGAGGGAAGGCTCTGCAGGATGGAATGGGGGATGGGCCTCTGCTTGTCCAGACTCCCACCCTCCTGGGGATCACAGGATATGGTACCTTTCTGCAATCTCAGCACAAGGATCTCCCTCCAACATAGGATCCCAGCCAGCAACGGGGCAGGGGAGGCTGTGGAGGAAGGAGGGGAGCTCAAGGGGAGGGATACACCAAGTCTGTTTGGGCCACAAAGAGGAGGGTCCCGTGGAGCGCTTGTCCCTCAACAGCCCTCCTTGTTCCTCAGCTTTTCCTCAGCTCTGTGCTGTCCTTTTTCTCCAGCCCAGCTCAGTCCCTTTCACTACAGTGAGGATGGAGCCTCATGGGAACACCTTTTGCGCCTGTGCCAGGACTAGGCCCCAGAAATCCCTCCTGGGGTTTGGTCTTGAGGAAGAGGTCTGTCGTCTTGTTCACTCCTGTCGGAAGCCTGGGGAGCGGCAGGAGAGGGCAGAGGGGCTCCCAGCACTTCAGGCTTGGAAAAAGAGCTCTGGTCTACTGGAAGGAGAGATTCCTAGTCGAATGAAAGACCTGGAAGCCCTAGCACCGCCTGACATGTGATGGGGACTGGGCGCTCAGAAGTTGTGTGGCAGTGATGGTGAGGACCAGAGCTGAAGCAGGCAGGAAGGTCATTAGGCTGCAGGAAGGGCTTCCATTCTTGGAAGAGAATGCTGGAGCATGCAGGCCCATCTTCCTCTGCTGGGACTGGAGCGCCCTCTGGTGGTCTGATGGTGTCAGGCCGACGGAAGCCATGGGCCTGCCTTCCCAATTCCCTACAGCAACTCTGAATTGCCCTTCCTAGTCCCCACTCCTCAGACTCTGGACAGGGACCTAAGTTGGTGCCTGGAGGCTGGCTACTTCCATCTTCTGAGGAGTTAGCGGCAAAAGAATTCCGTATGCTACTCTTAAGCCTCCCGGGGCTCTCTTCCTACTGTTCAGAGGTCACCCAAGTTGAGGGTCAGAGTGGCATTCATTCTAGAATAGGAAGAGCTTTCTAGCAGACTGAGCTGTCTTGTAACAAACACACACTTGCTGGAGGGAAATGAGCTCCCTGTCTCTGGAAGCAAGAAAGCGCAGTCTGGGCATTGCCCTCACAGAAGACAGCATCCTAGGGAAGTTCCTTAGACTCAAGGAGGCAGGATGTTGTCACCAGTCAGGTCTTTCTTACCTGAGGTTCTAATATTGTGAGTTAGATGGTGCGAGAAACTCCCCAAATTCTCAATGCACAAAAATAATGGAGTCGGAGTCCTTGGTGACCATGGTATTTATCATCCTCAGAGAGCCAGGCCCTGGCTCAGGCTTCACAGTAACTGAGTGATGTGGTCCAGTGAATCAGCAGTCCCTCGAGTGCCTCACTTGCAGGGCGTGGGGTGGTGGGGTGGGGGTGTGAGAGGCTCCCTTCTCATCATGACCAGTTATAGCCCCCTGGCTCCTCCACCATCTCCCCAGCCTCCCACCACCCCTCCCCCAGGCTCCCCATGGAAAGGAGCTCCTGTCTTCTTTCCTGCAGCAGAAGTGATGGGAGCTAATACTGAGGAGCTTCCCCATGGCAGGATCTCAAGGTGAGAGCAGGAAGATGGGGATACCAAAGCATATGTTTAATTTTGAAGGCCAGACATCAGGAGGGAGTGCTTGGCCTGGCATCAGTGGGCAGGCTGTCTCTGTGGAAGGTTTTTGTGCCCTAGTTTATTGATGAGCCAGCCAGGCCTCTTTCCTTCCCGGCCCCTACCCCTGCGCCAGGCCCAGCCCCAGAGAGGTGGCGCCCCAGGCCTCAGCCTAAGGTTGGGCTGCCCTCTAGTGGGAAGAGGGAGCAGCGCGCCAAGCCGCAGAGGAGAGGGACTGGTCGGCAGGCTTCCCACCTTCCTTTGCGACCAGAAGGGAGAAAGTACCTGCTTGGTCCTCCGTACCTGGAGGAAGTTACCCCTGAACACCATAACCCCACCCTGCACCTGGCACGATGTAGGTGTTCAATAGAGTAAATGAATGTCAGGGGGATGGGATCGATCCAATGGCCCTTCCTCCGGAGAACACCCGCTCCCCCGCCCCCCCACCCCACGGCCCCGTCTTCTGCTCTCCCTGGAGCTCCTCCTGCCAACTCCGGACCCCAGCCAAGGTCACTCACCTCCAAGGCCCCCACCCACAGAGGCAAATGTCAGTGTGACAAACAGCCCGAAGAGCTGGTGCATGGCCTGAGACGTGGCACTGCGCTGGGCCTCGGCTATGAGTGGAAACACTCTCCAGGCTGCAAGGAGAGGAGGGAGTGGGGAGACAGAAGGAGCACGCAGCCAGGGCTGGTCAGCGCATCAGTGCCCTGCCCCGCTTTCTGCAGCAGCCGAAAGGGCCCTGGGGAGCCTGCCAGGCTGAGTCACCTCCAGGCCTTTGCTCCAACTGAGCCCATTGGAGGGGAACACCCTCCCAGCCCCAGTGTGCCAGCAACACCCTCACACCTTTCAAGGCTCAGCTTGAGGGTCACTTCTGCCTCCCCTCTCCCGTGAGCCCTGNCTGGAAGCCCTAGCACCGCCTGACATGTGATGGGGACTGGGCGCTCAGAAGTTGTGTGGCAGTGATGGTGAGGACCAGAGCTGAAGCAGGCAGGAAGGTCATTAGGCTGCAGGAAGGGCTTCCATTCTTGGAAGAGAATGCTGGAGCATGCAGGCCCATCTTCCTCTGCTGGGACTGGAGCGCCCTCTGGTGGTCTGATGGTGTCAGGCCGACGGAAGCCATGGGCCTGCCTTCCCAATTCCCTACAGCAACTCTGAATTGCCCTTCCTAGTCCCCACTCCTCAGACTCTGGACAGGGACCTAAGTTGGTGCCTGGAGGCTGGCTACTTCCATCTTCTGAGGAGTTAGCGGCAAAAGAATTCCGTATGCTACTCTTAAGCCTCCCGGGGCTCTCTTCCTACTGTTCAGAGGTCACCCAAGTTGAGGGTCAGAGTGGCATTCATTCTAGAATAGGAAGAGCTTTCTAGCAGACTGAGCTGTCTTGTAACAAACACACACTTGCTGGAGGGAAATGAGCTCCCTGTCTCTGGAAGCAAGAAAGCGCAGTCTGGGCATTGCCCTCACAGAAGACAGCATCCTAGGGAAGTTCCTTAGACTCAAGGAGGCAGGATGTTGTCACCAGTCAGGTCTTTCTTACCTGAGGTTCTAATATTGTGAGTTAGATGGTGCGAGAAACTCCCCAAATTCTCAATGCACAAAAATAATGGAGTCGGAGTCCTTGGTGACCATGGTATTTATCATCCTCAGAGAGCCAGGCCCTGGCTCAGGCTTCACAGTAACTGAGTGATGTGGTCCAGTGAATCAGCAGTCCCTCGAGTGCCTCACTTGCAGGGCGTGGGGTGGTGGGGTGGGGGTGTGAGAGGCTCCCTTCTCATCATGACCAGTTATAGCCCCCTGGCTCCTCCACCATCTCCCCAGCCTCCCACCACCCCTCCCCCAGGCTCCCCATGGAAAGGAGCTCCTGTCTTCTTTCCTGCAGCAGAAGTGATGGGAGCTAATACTGAGGAGCTTCCCCATGGCAGGTAGGCATCCTCTTCTGAAAGGAGAGCATCCTTCCAAGGGCTGGAAGCAAGTTAGGCCTGAGTCTCTGTTTCCTCTGATCCTTGGGCTAAATGCTCATGTTCCCCAGGCACCTGGACGGCAGGGATGGAGGAGCAGGTGAAGGGTCAGCTCTAGAGGACGGAGACCACAGCTGAAGGGTGAACCCCAGAGGAGCAGGAGTGGGGGAGGAGGGAAAGAGGCAGGCTGGATTAGAGGAGGCGAGGCAGGGAAGGGGCGTTTGAGGGTGAGAGGGCCCTAAGGGCCTGAGGGGTGGGGACAGCTCACCTCCCAGTAAATCTGGTCCTCGTAGCACTGGGAGTCTGGCGGGGAGTCCAGGATGGGCAGTCTCAGCAGGAGCCCTGGTGGCAGTAGGGGACAATGTGTGAGGCTTTTTGCTGCCCCCATAGGGGAGGTTGCTACCCAGTACCACAGGGCACAGAGGAGCTGGGAGTCATGAGGTCAACGTGATGCCCGGCACTGGCAAATCACAGTATTTATCAAGTGCCACTTCTGCTAGGCCCTGTGCAAAATGCGTGACAAAGCACTGCCTTCCAGAGTAATCACAGCAGCCCTGCAAGGTGAACAGGATCCCTGTATAACTGAGAAGGGGACCAAGGTTCAGAGAAGTAACATACTAAAGTGTGCACCGTGGGAACGGATCAAATAGTGAGTCTGTCATGAACCACAGCTCGTAAGCTTTCTGTGGGCTCCTCTCCAAGAGGTAATGCAGAAAGTGTTTCTTGAGTAATTAAGTAATTAAATGAATGAATGAACTCTTATTTAAGGATAAGATCTCAAGGTGAGAGCAGGAAGATGGGGATACCAAAGCATATGTTTAATTTTGAAGGCCAGACATCAGNCAGCAGTCCCTCGAGTGCCTCACTTGCAGGGCGTGGGGTGGTGGGGTGGGGGTGTGAGAGGCTCCCTTCTCATCATGACCAGTTATAGCCCCCTGGCTCCTCCACCATCTCCCCAGCCTCCCACCACCCCTCCCCCAGGCTCCCCATGGAAAGGAGCTCCTGTCTTCTTTCCTGCAGCAGAAGTGATGGGAGCTAATACTGAGGAGCTTCCCCATGGCAGGATCTCAAGGTGAGAGCAGGAAGATGGGGATACCAAAGCATATGTTTAATTTTGAAGGCCAGACATCAGGAGGGAGTGCTTGGCCTGGCATCAGTGGGCAGGCTGTCTCTGTGGAAGGTTTTTGTGCCCTAGTTTATTGATGAGCCAGCCAGGCCTCTTTCCTTCCCGGCCCCTACCCCTGCGCCAGGCCCAGCCCCAGAGAGGTGGCGCCCCAGGCCTCAGCCTAAGGTTGGGCTGCCCTCTAGTGGGAAGAGGGAGCAGCGCGCCAAGCCGCAGAGGAGAGGGACTGGTCGGCAGGCTTCCCACCTTCCTTTGCGACCAGAAGGGAGAAAGTACCTGCTTGGTCCTCCGTACCTGGAGGAAGTTACCCCTGAACACCATAACCCCACCCTGCACCTGGCACGATGTAGGTGTTCAATAGAGTAAATGAATGTCAGGGGGATGGGATCGATCCAATGGCCCTTCCTCCAGAGAACACCCGCTCCCCCGCGCCCCCACCCCACGGCCCCGTCTTCTGCTCTCCCTGGAGCTCCTCCTGCCAACTCCGGACCCCAGCCAAGGTCACTCACCTCCAAGGCCCCCACCCACAGAGGCAAATGTCAGTGTGACAAACAGCCCGAAGAGCTGGTGCATGGCCTGAGACGTGGCACTGCGCTGGGCCTCGGCTATGAGTGGAAACACTCTCCAGGCTGCAAGGAGAGGAGGGAGTGGGGAGACAGAAGGAGCACGCAGCCAGGGCTGGTCAGCGCATCAGTGGCCTGCCCCGCTTTCTGCAGCAGCCGAAAGGGCCCTGGGGAGCCTGCCAGGCTGAGTCACCTCCAGGCCTTTGCTCCAACTGAGCCCATTGGAGGGGAACACCCTCCCAGCCCCAGTGTGCCAGCAACACCCTCACACCTTTCAAGGCTCAGCTTGAGGGTCACTTCTGCCTCCCCTCTCCCGTGAGCCCTGATGTGCAAAAATCTATCCTAAGGGTCAGTGTCTCTTCCTTGACCCTTTAATGACACTGTTGAAATCATTTATTCAACGACCTTCTGCTGCACTTGACTGAGGACCGAGAAGGCAGTCCCCAGTCTCGTTCACCCCAGTTTCTTCCGCTTCCAAGGTATGGAGGAATGAATGAAAGAGAATAGACAGCTTTTTTTTGGTGGTGGCCGCAAAAGGAGGAAGAGACGGGGGAGTTGGTTCCAGGGGGATAATGACTCCATTGAGGATTGGGGGTGGGGTGAGGGTGGGGAGAACTCACCCATCTCCATAAGCTTCACGGGTGGCCAGCCCAGCCACAAGGCTGCCCAGGAGGGCTCCCAGGGCCCCCGGCATCCCATGGAGGTTGTGCACACCGCATGTGTCTTGGACTTTGAGTTTGGACTCAAGGATGGGCTGGAGACAGGACACCAATCATGAGTCTCGTGTGCCCCCTCAGCCAGGCCTGCTGAAGAGGAGGAAGGGTGTGAAGATGCCCTGCCCTG
The DNA here is from genome assembly GCA_006410675.1 of Oreotragus oreotragus. Classification (NCBI taxonomy): domain Eukaryota; kingdom Metazoa; phylum Chordata; class Mammalia; order Artiodactyla; family Bovidae; genus Oreotragus; species Oreotragus oreotragus. The sequence continues at coordinate 418,481 of SJYX01006265.1, read as the reverse complement.
CTCAGGGCCCAGGGGCTTATGTACCGTGATGAACTTGTACCCCAGTGTGGAGATGGCCCCAGCCAGGAAGCCAGCCGCCAGAGCCCCAAAGGGTGTCAGCATCATTTCAGCTGATGTGCCTACTACAACCCCTCCGGCAAGCGCTGCGTTCTGCACGTGGACCTAAAGGAGCACAGAAGAGCAAGGCTTTGGAGGCCCTTTCTGATAGTCACAGCCACACCCACTCCAAGCCCGCCCACCAGAGTGCCACCTGCTGCTTCTCCACCGTCTAATCCTCTACCTCACATGCGGTCCTAGCCTCACCTCCTGCACTGGCCCCAACGCCTCCAGCGTAGATGCAGTCCCCATGCCTCTGCCCTTACCTGTTCCCCTGGAAGATCAACCTTGCAGGGTCTCAGACCTCTCCCTGGCCTCTCGGCCCACCCCTCTGCCTCTCTCCACGCCCTTCCCCATACCATGTCCAGCCGCCCATCCCCCCCGACAAGGGCTGACAAGGCGAAGGTGCTGAGGGTGCTGGCGGCCAAGGAGTAGTATGTGTTGAGAGCGGTCCGATGCTGCCCGTCCCCCAGGGCGGTGGGTGCAGAGTTGAAACTAGGCCAGAAGATCCACAGGAAGATCGTCCCTAAACGGCAGGCAGAAGGAGAGGAAGTGATTCCCTCACAAGGTACAAGTTGTGTAACTGCAGTCAAGTCACCTACCCTCATCAGCCTCAGTTTCCTCATCTGTAAAGTGGGGATAGTGACACATACCTCAGGAAGCAAGGACTAAATGGGATGATGCATACCAAGTCCCTAACCATGGCCTGTTCCTTTAGTTAGTGTCAGTCGCTCAGTCATGTCTGACTCTGTGACCACATGGACTGTAGCCCGCCAGGCTCCTCTGTCCAAGGGATTCTTCAGCAAGAGTACTAGAGTGGATAGCTATTCCTTTCTCCAGGAGATCTTCCAGGCATCAAACACAGGTCTCCTGCATTGCAGCTGGATTCTTTACCAGCTGAGCCACCAGGGAAATCCAACCATGGCCGCATTGTTGTTCAGCAGCTCAGTCGTGTCCGACTCTTTGCGACCCCATGGACTGCAGCACACCAGGCTTCCCTGTCCTTCCCCACCTCCCGGAGCTTGCTCACACTCATGTCCATCGAGTCGCTGATGCCATCCAACCATCTCATCCTCTGTTACCCCCTTCTCCTCTCACCTTCAATCTTTCCTAGCATCAAGGTCTTTTCCAGTGAGTCAGTTCTTCACATCAGGTGGCCAAAGCATTGCAGCTTCAGCTTCAGTCCTTCCAATGAATATTCAGGGTTGATTTCCTTTAGGATTGACTGGTTTGGTCTCCTTGTTGTCCAGGGGACTCTCAACTGTCTTCCATGGCCTAGCTGGTACTAAATGTCTGACAACTGGTACCACTGAAGGGTACTGGCATGAGAGGGCGTTAGTTACTTGATTGAAAACCACG
>SJYX01006265.1:405624-416820 GCA_006410675.1 Oreotragus oreotragus | reverse complement strand
GGAGGGGGGCTGGGGGCCCTGTGGGCGGGGCCAGCATGGCAGAGAGGCGTGAGGGAGTGGCCCTTAGTCCTGAGTGGCCCTTGGGTTGCGATGGAACTTCTGCGTCTCCACAGTCTGCAGTAAAATCTACCACACATACACATGTGTCTTCTGAGAAGAGTTTTGAGAGGAATCAAGGAAGAGACCCATTTTCCTGTCCAACAGGAGCTGGGAGGCAGAGGAAATCCGAGAATGTAAGCCTCCCAGGAAAGCACAGAAATCTTCGGGAAGTCTTTGGACTTCAAACCAAACTTATCAAAGGGCAAGGAGGCCTCAGCTGGCCTAGGGCTCCATGTGCTCCGTTTCACAACACAACCAGATGTGAGCAAGAAACACAAGGCAAGTCTCTTTTTAATGTAAGAATGGGCACTTCAGTAACTACTCAGTACTACCTTCAAAAAGGTAAAGTATCAATTTCCTTTCCTGACTCATCAGTGAATGGACAGGAGCAGAGGTGCAGGCTTAGAAGAAATAGGTGGTGATGAGTGTGCTTGCAGGCCAGACCCTACTCCTCCCAGGGTGACCTGTGACCTCTCCTTCTCTCTTGAGAGTGCCGGGGCTTCCAGGAAATCTCCTGGGAGGAAGTGTCCTCAGGAGGTGGGAGGCAGCACCAAGGGAACAGGCCTAGAGGTTAGAGATGGGGAGAAGCTGAGTCTGGCTGGAGAGAGAAGGGAAGAAAGAGGTGGGGAGTGGGGAGGGGAAGGGGAGCAAATTACTGCAGGGCCAGTATGCCTGACTGAGGAGTCTGGTATGTGGGTAGGGGGGCCCTGAAGGCCTTTAAAGAGAGATAGGTACCATCAGACTCGGATTTAGAAAGGCCCCTGGGATGGATCTCGGGCATCCCTGGTGGCTCAGACAGTAAAGAATCCGCCTGCAATGCAGGAGACCTGGGTTCGATCCCTGGGTCAGGAAGATCCCCTGGAAGAGGGTAGGGAAACCCACTCTAGTATTCTTGCCTGAAGAATCCCATGTACAAAGGAGCCTGGCGGGCTACAGTCCACAGAGTCACAAAGAGTCAGGACAAGACTGAGCGACTAACACCTTCGTGAACATTTTCTGGGATGGAGCCCTGAGATCCATGAGCTCTGAGTTCTAAGAACCTGTCATAAAACTACCAAAAATGATAAGCAACAGTCCCCAGGCCCTGACGGAAGAGTCCGAGTTGGAAGGGAGTTCCCTGCCAGAACCCCAAGACTTATAGGTGGCACCACGAGACCGGTCCTGGATATGAACTGGCCCCTTACCCACCACACCTCAGGAGGCCTCACCAATCATGGCAAAGAGGTCCGAATGGTAGACGGAGCCCTGGCGATGCTTGCTCTTCTCCAGTTGGGGCCTGTAGAGGACCCGGGAGAGGATCAGCCCGAAGTAAGCACCGAAAGTGTGGATAGTCATGGAGCCTCCTGCATCCTTCACCTGGGGAGGTGGGGCTGAGGTGGAGGGGCAGCCCCTTGCCCCAATCCGACCCCATGCCTACCCCATGCTCAGGGCCTGGCCATGCCCACTCCTCACCCCATCCCCATCCAAACTCACCTCGAGGAGACTAAGGAGGACAAACTCGTTGAGGCCAAACAGCACCACCTCCAGCAGGGCCATGAGCAGCAGCTGAACCGGCCCAGTCTTGCCCAGTATGGCCCCAAAGGAGATAAGCATGGCCCCAGCACAGAAGTCAGCATTGATCATGCTGGGGGGCAATGAATGCACCAGGCTAAATTCTTCCCTGGGAGGTGGGATCACCTCCCTTTTTTGTGGAGATTCTGGGATTTGGCAAACAAAGCTCAGGACAAGTGGAAGAACCAGATTTTGAATCAACAGCGAGCACTGCCCTTTTCCATGATGCTATCTATCCTCCCAACAGCCCATGAGTGAGTAATAAGGGGCCTAAAGGGAGGTGTGGGTCAAGGATGGGAGAGGAAATCAGACAAGAACAGGCAGGGTACCCTATAAGAAATCGACTGATGGGTCAAAAATCTAGGTCAGGGAGCAGACTTGAAAGACCAGGCTTGAGCTGGGTCCCTGGGGCAGGGGCCTCCCCGGTAGACCTGGGGAGCCAGGGNCAGGGTACCCTATAAGAAATCGACTGATGGGTCAAAAATCTAGGTCAGGGAGCAGACTTGAAAGACCAGGCTTGAGCTGGGTCCCTTGGGCAGGGGCCTCCCCGGTAGACCTGGGGAGCCAGGGAGGCCAGTGCTGCCCACCGCTCCATGCCTACAAGGATGTAGCCACCGCGGAAGGAGTGGAAGAAACCCTGGATGAGCGTGGACCACTGCAGGGCGAAGGCGGCCAGGAGGAAGGTGAAGCCCACGCTGCCGAAGCCGTAGCGCTGCAGGAAGACGGTGAGGAAGCCGAAACCCACGAAGATCATGGCATGCACGTCCTGGAAGCCTGCGAGGGGCCGTTCGGGACTACTCAGGCCACCACCCATCTACCAATCAGCAATCCTGCCGCACCCCCCAGCTCTCACCAGCCAGTGCCACCTCGGGGCTGAAGCCAAGCCTGTAAAATTCCCCGAGGCAGGGCCAGGCCTCCCAGCCTGGCTCACCAGTGCAGAGCTGCCCAGCTTGGAGCAGTGGGACCCCCACCATCCCTGCTGTCCCCAGGTCAGAGCACGAGAGTAAAGCCTTCTGCTCTCCTCTCTACCCGACTCAACTGCCCAATCCCTGGGTCATTACGACCAGTGTAAAGCCCCACATTTCCTGTGTGATTTCCTGCAGCAGCCCCTGCCCTCTGTGATGGAAATTCTCTTCCCCTTCTGGCCTTTGTGCTGGAAGTTCATCTTGATGTCTAACCTCCACTCCTCATACTTCAGAATCTATGCCTCTCCAATTTTAGGGTTTTAAATTTTACAAATTAATTGATAAAATAACTTTGTAGAACTGTATAAAGTAACTTTAATAACTTTGTTAAGAGGTTATCTCAGGGAAAAAAGGAATTGAAGGGAGGGGGAGGGCTGCTGAGCCATACAACTCTGGTGCAAATAATGCCCCCTGGAGATTTGCAATATGGCCACTTATGAAAAAGAAGATTTATGGGAAAGATTTTACCCCATAGTTTGCTTCTTTCTATACTTTGGATATCTTAATTTTATAGATGAATCACTTGAATTTTTTAAGTGTCAGTGGGGTTTCTGGGGAGGGACACTTAGGGTCTTTTCTGTTTGCTTTCCATTCTGTGTACAAAAATCTAAAATAATAAACAGCCATATTGAATATGAGATACATACAACAATTTGCTTTGTATTATTTTGTTTTGTGCCCCTCCCACCAGCTACTCCTAAATAGGGCTAGAAACACAACCCTGGGTTTCAGCCAGTGCTTCTCGTCCTGTTTCCTTTGTCTTGGGTCTAAGTATCAGTAATGCTGTGGCTATCCTTGGCTTTAATTGAGAAACACTAGAGGAACATTTGAGTGCATTGTNTCTCCATGCCTACAAGGATGTAGCCACCGCGGAAGGAGTGGAAGAAACCCTGGATGAGCGTGGACCACTGCAGGGCGAAGGCGGCCAGGAGGAAGGTGAAGCCCACGCTGCCGAAGCCGTAGCGCTGCAGGAAGACGGTGAGGAAGCCGAAACCCACGAAGATCATGGCATGCACGTCCTGGAAGCCTGCGAGGGGCCGTTCGGGACTACTCAGGCCACCACCCATCTACCAATCAGCAATCCTGCCGCACCCCCCAGCTCTCACCAGCCAGTGCCGCCTCGAGGCTGAAGCCAAGCCTGTAAAATTCCCCGAGGCAGGGCCAGGCCTCCCAGCCTGGCTCACCGGTGCAGAGCTGCCCAGCTTGGAGCAGTGGGACCCCCACCATCCCTGTTGTCCCCAGGTCAGAGCACGAGAGTAGAGCCTTCTGCTCTCCTCTCTACCCGACTCAACTGCCCAATCCCCGGGTCATTACGACCAGTGTAAAGCCCCACATTTCCTGTGTGATTTCCTGCAGCAGCCCCTGCCCTCTGTGATGGAAATTCTCTTCCCCTTCTGGCCTTTGTGCTGGAAGTTCATCTTGATGTCTAACCTCCACTCCTCATACTTCAGAATCTATGCCTCTCCAATTTTAGGGTTTTAAATTTTACAAATTAATTGATAAAATAACTTTGTAGAACTGTATAAAGTAACTTTAATAACTTTGTTAAGAGGTTATCTCAGGGAAAAAAGGAATTGAAGGGAAGGGGAGGGCTGCTGAGCCATACAACTCTGGTGCAAATAATGCCCCCTGGAGATTTGCAATATGGCCACTTATGAAAAAGAAGATTTATGGGAAAGATTTTACCCTATAGTTGGCTTCTTTCTATACTTTGGATATCTTAATTTTATAGATGAATCACTTGAATTTTTTAAGTGTCAGTGGGGTTTCTGGGGAGGGACACTTAGGGTCTTTTCTGTTTGCTTTCCATTCTGTGTACAAAAATCTTAAAATAATAAACAGCCATATTGAAAATGAGATACATACAACAATTTGCTTTGTATTATTTTGTTTTGTACCCCTCCCACCAGCTACTCCTAAATAGGGCTAGAAACACAACCTCGGGTTTCCGCCAGTGCTTCTCGTCCTGTTTCCTTTGTCTTGGGTCTATGTATCAGTAATGCTGTGGCTATCCTTGGCTTTAATTGAGAAACACTAGAGGAACATTTGAGTGCATTGTTGCAAATAACTTATTGAGAAACAGGGTCAACCAACCATGACCNCGCCAGTGCTTCTCGTCCTGTTTCCTTTGTCTTGGGTCTATGTATCAGTAATGCTGTGGCTATCCTTGGCTTTAATTGAGAAACACTAGAGGAACATTTGAGTGCATTGTTGCAAATAACTTATTGAGAAACAGGGTCAACCAACCATGACCCTAAACTCTCCTTTCATAGCTCCAGATGGGAAATTTCTCCTGGAACTTAGTACTAGGAAATATCATCTCCCCTAAGGAACAAGGAACTGATTTGCTTTCCTTCACTCACGTGTTAGATGTTTACTAAGAAGTCATAGAACTAAAAGTAAATAAACAAACAAAAAAACCTACGCAGTCATGCATCAGACTCTGGGAATGTAGCTGTTGCTGGCAGACAGACATCAAAGGAATCAAAGAATCACGTATGTGAGGCTTCCTTTATTCTGATGAGAACATGTAACTTTTTCTTGGCTGCCTGTAGCTCAAAGCTACACTGGAATTTCAACTATATCCGCTACAGACCTTCACAGTGTTCATTATTTGTGTTCTTCTCTGCTTTTCTTTTCTTATTCACATGTTTTTGTTGTAAATGAATTCAAGTAGAAAGAGGCAGATCACAAAGGAAAAAAAAATCACAATCACCTTTTTTGTTTAAAGGTAAAGAAGCAACAACAAGGGATTTCCCTGATGGTCCAGTAGCTACGACTCTCTGCTCCCAATGCAGAGGGCCTGGGTTCAATCCCTGGTTGGGGAACTAGATCCCACATGTGGCTACTAAAGATCCTGAGGGCCACATCTAAGACCTAGCAGGGCCAAACAAATAAATAAGAACCATCAACAAGCCAAATATGTAAAACTGAACTTTAGAATGCAGTCAATAACTCTGAGAGAAGCAAATCTATGTGTGTGTGTGTGTGTGCGGTGAGTGTGGGCTGATAGGAACGGAGTTTGCCAGCCCCTGCAGAGGGTTGGGTACACGCAGCCCCTGCGGCCAAGGGGGTGAAGGTCCACTGGCCTCATTAGATGTCCCCACCACTGTGCCCCTTCTCCAGCCCTGCCCACGCCTCAAGTCGCCCAGATCGCTCTTCCCTTTCAGATCTTAAAACCCAACAGAAAAGGAGAGTGTTGTTTAGATCTCAGTATGTAGCCTTAGTTCTTTCAGCCTCCCCACCTGACTTGCTTTCTCCCAATGCAAACAGTAAAGGGGAAGCCATGTCTGTTCTTTTGCCCAAGGACAGCAAGACAACACCGGGGGCTGTGTTGCAGGGCTCCGTGCCCAAACCGCTCCAGAACTTGTCTTAAATAGCAATAATATTTACATCTCCCACCTGGGGTTTGTTTGGAATCAAAACTCAATCCGGTGGCTTTGCACCTGAAATCTAAACACCAAGAAATCTCCTTTATTCGTTCCATTCCATGGAATGTACCACACAGACATTCTCTGTGGGCTGTGGAGGGTAAGGAGCTATTCCAGCTGGAGGCAGGGGGATAGATATGATGACCCCTCAACATTCCCTTCAGGGGATCCCTGGGTCCAGCAGCACGGAGCCTGTTTCCCATCACATCCCCAACCCCTCCAAACCCATGCACTTTTGGCTGGAGAGAAGATAAAGGCCCTCCAGGGCCACCTATCACCCTCCCTCCTTCCCTTATTGCCTCTCCCCAACCCCACCAGATGATTCCTGAACAAAGTCAGACTGTAGGACAAGGGAAGAGTGACAGCTGGGGCTTTAGCATCTCACAGAGCTGGCTTTAAATTCCAGCACACGCATGCGTGCACACACACACACATCCCTACACTTCTCACTGTGTGACCTTGGACAAGTCACTTAATCTCTCTAAGCCTCGGTTTCCTCATCTGTAAAGTGGGGATATAAAATATGAGAAGCAGGAAAAAGGGAGTGGTGAGCTGGGGAGGCCATCTCTCCCCACCACTCTACCTCCACTTGCCTTTAAGAGGGCAGATCGGGCTGTATTCTCCTAAAAGAGTCACAAACCACTCTGGTCCCAGTCACACACACCCCTACCCCCACCTCAGGAAGATCCTGTTTCCATCTGTCCTAAACCCTTCTTCTTGCAAGTAAGGTCTCAGAGACGGACAAAAAAGAACCTGTCCATATTTTTTCTTAGAACCCTTTCTCATCTTTGCTTCTGCGTCCCCTGCACACTTAGACTTTCCCCCTAGTCTTTCCCCCCTCTTATTTTCCATGGCTTATCTCGTGGAATAAGAGGCTTGTAATGTGGGGGAAGTGCTGAAGATGGGGAGTCAAGAGGCCGGGTTCTAGGCGGGCTGACTTGCTGTGTCATCTTGCGCAGTTGCATTACCGCTCTGGTTCTCTCTCCACCTCGGAGAGGAGCGAACCAGCTGGGCTCTGAAGGCCCTCCCTGTAGAGATAACAGGCAGACACTCAGAGCAGCCATGCCCTTGGAGTTGGCTAGTCCCACTGCTTAACAACAGCGGCAAAACTCCCTTTCATCTCCCAAATCAAAGGGCAGTGGCCACACCACCCTCTGGCCCTGACCACTTCTCCTGGACACAGGGATGGTGAAGACTCGGCACATCAAAGCCCCAGGCTCCAGGGACCTCATACCTCCCTCCTTTCCAACCCATCCCCGGGGTCCCAAGTCCACAGAGACAAAAACCTAGTGCAGAAAGAGGCAGAATTCCCACTGCTGTTCCTCCTACTGCAATCCAGGGACAGAAAGCTGTGCATTCAGCAGAGTTTACCATGCAATGCAGGGGCAAGGAAGGTCAAGGGGGCCTTTGAAGCAAGCAGGGCTTGGAGGCCTTGATTGAGGCCCATGGGAGAAGCCAATAGGGGGTCATGACAGGCAGCCAAGTCAGACTCTAGAGCAAGAGCTTACAACTCTCAGTCCATGGACTTCCCCCTCCAACTCCCTATCTCTCTGGACAAATGCATGACCCCAAGAGCCTCCCATCCCAGCTCTGTGGCTTTGATTTCAGCATCCATGGCTCACTCATGCAGCTAGAATTGGGGTGAAATGTAGGGAAGGAGGAGCTATAGCCCTCTCTGCCCAGGACCAAGCCTCCACCAATACTTTGGCCACCTGATGCAAAGAGCTGACTCACTAGAAAACACCCTGATGCTGGGAAAGATTGAGGGCAGGAGGAAAAGGGGGCGACAGAGGATGAGATGGTTATATAGCATCACTGACTCAAAGGACATGAATTTGAGCAAACTCCGGGAGATGGTGAAGGACAGGGGAGCCTAGTGCGCTGCATTCCATGGGGTCATACAGAGTTGGACACGATGAAGCGGCTGAACAAAACCAAGCCTCCACTTCACCCTCTCGATTCTCAGCACTGTGAGCTTCATTGTGTTGGGGTTGGGGCTCGAAGAGAGTCAGGTGAGGACAGCTGCCACCAACTCTGCACACAGAAAGGAAGGTAATAAAAGCTGGGATTTTTATAGGAGACACCCACATTCTGGGCCTTGTTTGAATGTATATCTTTCAAACGGAGGCACCTTTCTTCTCATTGCTCAGATGGGGAAAACTGAGCTTAGAGACCTGCTCAAACATCTGTAACAAACCCTGGAAGATTTCGTGCCATTGGTCCTAGCTGCCCAGGGCCTGAGTCACAAGGCTGGTCCCCCAACCTTGAGGGAGAGGCTCTGTCCTCAACATGAAGGAGGGGCTTAAACCTCCCCTTCCTGGGCCTTGTCCGCAGGCAGGTAAGCTGCAGCGCTAAGAGCTTAGGGTGACCAAGTCCTAGTTCCAGCTCTGTCACTCACGTACTAGGTGATCCCGAATAAATCACAGCCCCTTTGAGCCTCAGCTTCCTTCTCTGTGAAATGGGTTAATAACACTGCCTTGCCTCCTCCTCAGGGCTGTGGGGCAGCTACTCTGTGATTGGCTGGTGGCTCCTTACATCATTTTTTCTATGACTCTGGAAGAACCAGCTTTGGGGGACTGGGGAAGAACTGTGAGCTCACTGGCCTTGGCTACCTTCACAGCTATTACCTGCATCACTGTCTCCCTCGCCCCACCCAGAGGATTTGTTTTTCTCCTTGTGTTCAGGGTGGAGGCCTGAGAAAAGACAAAGTCTCTAGGCAAAGCCCAGTTAGGCCAACAAGAGAGTAGGTAAAGCTGGAGCTTCAGATTTGGGTTCAAATCCCAGCTCACTCACTTCTAACAGCAAGACCCTGAACCAGCTCAGTTTCCCCATCTTTGTCTACTTCACAGACTAAAGGAGAAAATGCATGTGCCGCCCTTGGCGTAAAACCTGGAACCTGGCAGACACTAGTGAAAGGATATTATTATAAATCTGGGGCACCTTCATCTCAAAGCAAGAGGGTAGCCCACCTAGGGGTAGATCTGGGCTCCCTCCCAAGACACCAGGGAAACTTCGGGTCTTAGCTCCCCGCGCGCCCTCACCCGCACTCACTTGGGTAGCGAAAGTAAAATTCATTGTCCGCGTTACTGTGGTTGCCCCAGTGCCAGAGGGCAGCATCGGTTTCACGGTTGTAGCGGACAAAGACCGCAAAGAGGATGGCGGTGGCGCCCTGGAGGAGGAGGCACAGCAGAGGCAGCTGCAGTCGCCGGCCCGCGGAGCGACGGGGAGACCAGGCCATGAGACAGAGGCTGCGAGTCTCCGACTTGGCTGTGGCTCCAGGCGCGTGGCGCGAGCAGACACTCCTGGGGCGGGCGGGGCGAACCAGGCCCCGCCCACTGAGCTAGGCCCCGCCCATCACGTGGAGGCTTGCCAGAGCCTTGTTGTCCGCGCTCAGTTACCCATCCCAGTTCCAGGAAGCGGGTGTTGCGGGGAAGGCGAGGGCCTGGGCCCCAGACGTGAGGCGGGGCGAGGAGTGGGAGAGGTTGGGGCGTTCGTAGCCCCAAGTCCTTTTTCTTTTGGCCCAGCTGACGCTGATGCCGTTCCTGTTGGGACAGATCCTTGGAAATAACCCTGGAAAGGATCCCCGTGCCCTGCCCTGATCCGGCACAGCTGCAGGACCGATGTGGGTGGAGGAAGAAGGGAGGGCACCCGGCCCCTCAAACATGTTGTTAGTTTAGAGAATGTTTCCCAAAGAATAAACAACCTCGATGGGCTCAGACTTCTCCCACCAGACCCCTCCAGGGTGATACAAGAGAGGGTTGAAGTGTTACTCAATCTTTCCCCCAACTGAAAAACCAATGGAGAACGGAGATAAAGAAGCGGCTCTGTAGGCACTGATGATTAATGTGGCCAGGGAGGTCTGAGTCTCGACAGTTGAGTTCCTTACCCCACTCCCAAGCCTCCTCGCATCTACACCCCACCGCATTTCTAGGACAGAAGGCTGAACCTGGGTGCAGGCTGGGCAGGGGCCCACTGAAACCTGGGTTCCCTGAACACCCAGTGTGATATGAGAGGTTCTGGGCTGCCCCCAGCAGCTGGAAAGACGGGAGGCTAGGTGGTGGGAAGGTCTTCTCAGCCAAGAGTCAAGAGCCCCTTGTTGAGGGTTTGTATCCACGGGCGTCCTGGTAGACAAACAACGAGGAGATAGCTGTTAACCGAGCACTTTCTGTGAGCCAGGCTTTGGAGATGAGCCAGATCACCCCTCCCTCCAGGAGCCACTGTCCAGTTAGGAGAGAGACGTTTAGGAGGGAATTGAATTGCCATCAGGGTAAATGTGTGACCCAGGAATCACAGAGACTGTGGAGCCCAGAGGATAAGTTGCAGAGCCTACAGGAGTGGGGATAAGGAAGGGGACTGGGCTGGAGCATTGCCTCCTGGGGAGTGGTGCCTGAAGGCAGCCTGGAAGGACAACCTGGAAACTGAGTAAGTGAAGAAAGGAGAGGAGACATCTCAGGAAGGGGCCCACATAAGCAGAAGCCGTGGGCATGTTCAGGGTGCTCAGAAACTGAGTTTGGGGGTGGGTATCAGCAGGCAGAGAAACGTGGCCTCTATCTAGTGGGTGCTGGGCCCCTGGCGACCTCTGAACAGCCGGAGGACCTTTGTATTATTGGTTCTGACACCCAGCCCACAAAGGGCTTCAAAGAAGAAAACCTGAAGGCCAGTAGGGCTGGTGGTAGAAGTCCTCTGTCTCCACTGCCCACAACCTAGCCGCACCTACCTGAGGGGGTTGTTATACAGGGGTAGGGGGTCGGGGATGCAGGCTTGTGGGTGTTTGCAAAGATGTCTCAGACCCTGGCCTGAAAGAAGATCTGCCCTCCCCATGGGCTGTAGGCTAAGCCCAGAGGGACTAGTCACTGCCCAGAGCTGATACCAAGTAGGGCTCAACCTTGCTTCTCCTCTGCCACCTCCCCAGTTCACCTCCTCCCCACCTCCCCTCAGGGCCTGAGCCTCTGGTCCAGCATGAACTCTGCAGGACAGTTGGATTCTAGGTGCCCAACCGGGCAGGCATGGGAGGCTGGTAGCTGCCTCTGATAACACTGCTCTAGCAGGCAGAGCAGCCTCTCTGGCCCTTGGTGGCCCCTGGCCCCGAGGCCCTGTGTCACTACTTGGTCAGCAAGATGGCTGTTTTCTTGCTCCTCTGCAGGTGGTGG
>SJYX01006265.1:377329-402486 GCA_006410675.1 Oreotragus oreotragus | reverse complement strand
TCAAATCCCAGCTCACTCACTTCTAACAGCAAGACCCTGAACCAGCTCAGTTTCCCCATCTTTGTCTACTTCACAGACTAAAGGAGAAAATGCATGTGCCGCCCTTGGCGTAAAACCTGGAACCTGGCAGACACTAGTGAAAGGATATTATTATAAATCTGGGGCACCTTCATCTCAAAGCAAGAGGGTAGCCCACCTAGGGGTAGATCTGGGCTCCCTCCCAAGACACCAGGGAAACTTCGGGTCTTAGCTCCCCGCGCGCCCTCACCCGCACTCACTTGGGTAGCGAAAGTAAAATTCATTGTCCGCGTTACTGTGGTTGCCCCAGTGCCAGAGGGCAGCATCGGTTTCACGGTTGTAGCGGACAAAGACCGCAAAGAGGATGGCGGTGGCGCCCTGGAGGAGGAGGCACAGCAGAGGCAGCTGCAGTCGCCGGCCCGCGGAGCGACGGGGAGACCAGGCCATGGGACAGAAGCTGCGAGTCTCCGACTTGGCTGTGGCTCCAGGCGCGTGGCGCGAGCAGACACTCCTGGGGCGGGCGGGGCGAACCAGGCCCCGCCCACTGAGCTAGGCCCCGCCCATCACGTGGAGGCTTGCCAGAGCCTTGTTGTCCGCGCTCAGTTACCCATCCCAGTTCCAGGAAGCGGGTGTTGCGGGGAAGGCGAGGGCCTGGGCCCCAGACGTGAGGCGGGGGGCGAGGAGTGGGAGAGGTTGGGGCGTTCGTAGCCCCAAGTCCTTTTTCTTTTGGCCCAGCTGACGCTGATGCCGTTCCTGTTGGGACAGATCCTTGGAAATAACCCTGGAAAGGATCCCCGTGCCCTGCCCTGATCCGGCACAGCTGCAGGACCGATGTGGGTGGAGGAAGAAGGGAGGGCACCCGGCCCCTCAAACATGTTGTTAGTTTAGAGAATGTTTCCCAAAGAATAAACAACCTCGATGGGCTCAGACTTCTCCCACCAGACCCCTCCAGGGTGATACAAGAGAGGGTTGAAGTGTTACTCAATCTTTCCCCCAACTGAAAAACCAATGGAGAACGGAGATAAAGAAGCGGCTCTGTAGGCACTGATGATTAATGTGGCCAGGGAGGTCTGAGTCTCGACAGTTGAGTTCCTTACCCCACTCCCAAGCCTCCTCGCATCTACACCCCACCGCATTTCTAGGACAGAAGGCTGAACCTGGGTGCAGGCTGGGCAGGGGCCCACTGAAACCTGGGTTCCCTGAACACCCAGTGTGATATGAGAGGTTCTGGGCTGCCCCCAGCAGCTGGAAAGACGGGAGGCTAGGTGGTGGGAAGGTCTTCTCAGCCAAGAGTCAAGAGCCCCTTGTTGAGGGTTTGTATCCACGGGCGTCCTGGTAGACAAACAACGAGGAGATAGCTGTTAACCGAGCACTTTCTGTGAGCCAGGCTTTGGAGATGAGCCAGATCACCCCTCCCTCCAGGAGCCACTGTCCAGTTAGGAGAGAGACGTTTAGGAGGGAATTGAATTGCCATCGGGGTAAATGTGTGACCCAGGAATCAGAGAGACTGTGGAGCCCAGAGGATAAGTTGCAGAGCCTACGGGAGTGGGGATAAGGAAGGGGACTGGGCTGGAGCATTGCCTCCTGGGGAGTGGTGCCTGAAGGCAGCCTGGAAGGACAACCTGGAAACTGAGTAAGTGAAGAAAGGAGAGGAGACATCTCAGGAAAGGGCCCACATAAGCAGAAGCCGTGGGCATGTTCAGGGTGCTCAGAAACTGAGTTTGGGGGTGGGTATCAGCAGGCAGAGAAACGTGGCCTCTATCTAGTGGGTGCTGGGCCCCTGGCGACCTCTGAACAGCCGGAGGACCTTTGTATTATTGGTTCTGACACCCAGCCCACAAAGGGCTTCAAAGAAGAAAACCTGAAGGCCAGTAGGGCTGGTGGTAGGAGAAGTCCTCTGTCTCCACTGCCCACAACCTAGCCACACCTACCTGAGGGGGTTGTTATACAGGGGTAGGGTGTAGGCTTGTGGGTGTTTGCAAAGATGTCTCAGACCCTGGCCTGAAAGAAGATCTGCCCTCCCCATGGGCTGTAGGCTAAGCCCAGAGGGACCAGTCACTGCCCAGAGCTGATGCCAAGTAGGGCTCAACCTTGCTTCTCCTCTGCCACCTCCCCAGTTCACCTCCTCCCCACCTCCCCTCAGGGCCTGAGCCTCTGGTCCAGCATGAACTCTGCAGGACAGTTGGATTCTAGGTGCCCAACCGGGCAGGCGTGGGAGGCTGGTAGCTGCCTCTGATAACACTGCTCTAGCAGGCAGAGCAGCCTCTCTGGCCCTTGGTGGCCCCTGGCCCCGAGGCCCTGTGTCACTACTTGGTCAGCAAGATGGCTGTTTTCTTGCTCCTCTGCAGGTGGTGGAGCAGGGGGAGACGGCGGGGGAGATGTCTGATCAGCTGCCTTTGGATAACAACTCTCAGATCATTCAACATCTGGGGTTTCCTCCCACATCCATCCTTCTGCCCCAAAGATGCAGTCTGCTTCCTGAGCCCTGTTTGGAAGAGGGAGTTGCCCTGGGTTGCACAGGCAAGGACTAGACAGGCCCTTAAGGGGACAGGTTTTCAAAAGCACCAGAACTCGAAAGAGAAAGGAGTAGGGGCTGTGTCTTCTCAGCATCTTCTGGGAGCTTCCACCATGATTCCAGCCTCCTCCATCTCTGTCCCACCTGTTGTCTCTCTTATTCTCTGAATCCCTCTGAATCTCTGATGTTTCCTTTCCTCTGTTGCTCATTCATTCATTCACAATATTCATTTAGTGTCAACCCTGAGCCAGGTTTGGGGGCTGTGACCTAAGGTTCCAGTCGCATGTGTAACACGGTTGGGTCCTGGGTGCCTCCAGCCCTGACAGGTGTTCACCTTTTATGTGTTGGATTGTGGGAGGTCTAGAGGGAGCCCTTTGGGAGGGCCAGGATAGCTGGGCCAGTTTCTCGAAGGCACACTTGGAGACCTTTGGGCAACTGCTATTCACCAGCCTTTATAGGAGGATCTTGGTATTCTTACAACTAGTGGGTACCAGCTGGTATCACCCCTGGTCTAACAGAGCAAGGTCCTGACAATCCCCCCCTTCTGAGGGTCCCCTGGCCCACCTCTCCCCTCTGTGGGCTCTCCTGGCAGGCATACACCCGGGGGCTCTCCTCACCAACCACTATGGAGAGTCTCAGTCTATGGTTTTCTTTGGGATTGCCAAGTGCTGTCAGAACCCTTGGCCCTCCCTCCTGCCTTCTCCAGCCCTGGAAATTCTGATGGAATTGGGGGGAAGGCTTCATCTCTCACCCATCTCTCCACTCTTGACCGCCTCTGAGGGGTCCCAGCTCCGTCACCAGCGCCCATCCTGCCTGGCCTGGTGGCTTGCCCAAGCTTTCACCTTCCATCTCCAGTTTCCAGCTATGATCAGCTGGGCACTTGAGGGTGGCCAAGGGGAACTGGTGTCTGCCGCTTGCCCTGGCCCAGCCTGGCCAGGCTGTTCGTGGGGACCAGGGCTTGGGTTACTGAGTAACTCGGGGTTGCTTGGAGCTGTTCTCTACTGGGGTCACCTTCTGCCTACTCCCTGCTCTCTTGGCTCAGGAATCCTCAAAACCAGCGGGCTTCTTTTCTCCATCGACCTTTCCCAGTGTTTATGGGGAACAAAAGAGAAAAGTAGGAAAGCACCAGAATCAGTAAGACTCTCACTTGTTCATTCTTTCATTCACTCAAAACACCTCTTTGCTGTATCACCTTGGCAAATTGTGGAGCCTTCTCTGAGTTTCAGTTTCCTTATCTATAGGAGAAATGATGTTCCCTTTGTGGAAATGTTATGCGAATTACAAATAATTGCTGAGGAGTGCTGGCATTTTCATAGGCAGTCAACAGATACTGTTATTATTGTTCTGACTGGCTGAGCAGAGAGGGTAAATGGGCTGCTGACTCCAACATACCATGGGCACATGTGCCTCTGGTGACAGGAAAGGATGGAGGGGACGGCCACTTTGATGCGTTCTCCTGTTGTTGGCTGGAGTGAGTGACCAGCAGGTCTGGGGGCTAGAAAAAGCACATTCAGGAAGGGCCTTTGGACCAGCAGGCCCCGTGACATAACAACTCTCAAATAGAGGAGATTTTGGAAGCCTTCCTTCATTCAACAACTATATATTAAGCACCTGCTGTGTGCCAGACAGGGTGCTAATTGTTGGCAATCCAATGAAATGAGATATATCCCTGGGTGGGGGTGGGACGTCTATATGTGTGTGTGTGAGGGGGTGGAGATGAATCAGCAGGCAGTAGTATTGCCAAGAGTGATAGTGGGGGAGACAGGTCATACCAGGAGCCAGGCCTTGCTGGGGATGATCAGGGAAGGCTTCCCAGAAGAAGTGATTCTTACATTGAGATCTGGCCTAATTTCACAGCTAAGGTGGAGCAGAAGGATTCCTTTTTGTCTAACAGTCTGGTATGGCTAGAAAAAGAAGCTAGACTGGGGAACTCCTTCGCACCCATTTTCTGGGGGTAGACAAACCCCAGAGCTCAGGTTTTCCCAAAAACCACAGCCACAGTGGCACCATAAAAATATTATTGTGTTTACATAAAGCCATTTGTAAAAATCAAATATGGCCTTTTGTCCCCAGAGACTCACCAAAACAGCTTCTGCATAAAAGACTGCCAAAATTAGATTACTTGTGTTTGTTAAGGTTTCTTCATCTGTAAGATGAAAACGACAATACCTTGGGAAAGAAGTTGCTCAAAAGGCAGTGATCTCAAAGTGATTTCATTTCAAAGCTTTTCATTCACGTAACACATTTTGTTTGCATTCCTGCCACGTGCTAGATTCTAGAGGATTGTCCTCCGCGTTCTGTCACCACCAAATGGAGGGGAATCATGCTCTGTCCTCAGGATGCCAAGGCAGATGAGATGTAGTCTCAACTCCCCACCCTGACAGCAGCTCTGCCTCAGTGGTACAATTCCTGTGATCCTACTGGGGGGTTCTGTGGTCAATTCCTGACCAGGAAGTTTTGAAAGACAGCAAAGATCAGAAGGTGAGAGTGCATCTTCAGATTGAGAGGGACAGAGGACTGCCCAAAAGAAATCTTGGAGAACTTGCTTACCATGCCTTGAACCCCAGTTTCTTCATTTGTTCCATGGAGATATTAACAGTACTAATAACACAGGGGTTGTTGTGAAGACTAACGTCCACAAATCATGGGACATGCAGTGCGCCTTCAGTAGCATAGTCACAGTTCTGACTGTTGTTCATAAGGAAATGTATCAATAATCTGTAGAGCATTTCTTTCTTTGCTTTCCATTCCTCCTCTTAGTAGTGGTAGGAGAACTTTTCTAACTGCTAGGGGCATGGGGAAAACTTTGCTAACAGCTAAGGACATGGGAAAAACTGGCCCTCAGTCCTTAGTTTCAGCTAGCTCTCAAGGGCCTGACAGGAGTCCCTTAAGAGAAAAAGCAGGGAGAACTTCCCTGGTGGCCCAGTGGTTAGGACCGGGCCCCTTCACTGCAAGGGCTGGAGCTCCATCCCTGGTCGGGGAACCAAGATCTCTCAAGCCGTCTGGTACAGGCCAAAAGAAGAGAGAAAATCCAGAAGGGAATCCAGGGTGCAGTGGACTTGCTTCTAGAAATGGGTCACGGGAAGGTGACTGCAGTTAAAGGGAGCAGGGAGATGGGAAGCACATCCTCGGCCCAGCTTCCCTTCCGCATTTCTCCTAAGGATTCTGCCACCATCACCCAATCAACCAAAACCACAGCCAAGAAAGCTCAAGTCCTACCACCTCCCTCTGCCAGAAGCTGCTGTTCAGGCGTCCAGACATCGGACCCTTGCTCCCTCTCCTAGGCCAGCCCCATCCCCAAGTGTGAGTGACACTTTGTGATGAATACCTCTCTTCTCTGGAAAGGGCGCAGTTGAGTAGAAATATTCTTCATATACAACCCAGGGCAGGACATTGTGAAGGTTGGAAGCACATCTTCTCTGCCCAGGGCCTGGTGAGGCACAGAAGAGGGGAGCAGCCAGAACAGAGGTGGTAAGATGAGCCTGGAAATCCAATGGACGGAGTAGCCTGGTGGGCTGCAGTCCATGGGGTCGCTAACAGTCGGACAGACTGAGCGACTTCACTTTCACTTTTCTCTTTCATGCATTGGAGAAGGAAATGGCAACCCACTCCAGTATTCTTGTCTGAAGAATCCCAGGGATGGGGGAGCCTGGTGGGCTGCCGTCTATGGGGTCACACAGAGTCGGACACGACTGAAGTGACTCAGCAGCAGCAGTAGCAGCAAGATGAGTCCATAGGTTTGACAGGAGCTGCAGAAGGGTGATCAGACTGGGCTGTGAGCCCAGGAGAACTCAGCCTCTCTAGTGCACATCTAGCGACACGGCTCCCTGCTCCGAACTCCTTCCTGCAGCCCCGCCAGCATACCAAGCTCCTGAGACACAGATGAGAAGGTGAGATCTGAGGCTCTTAACAAAGCAAGGTCATGACCATTCAGCCATTCGTTTCATAGCTGTTGACTGAGCCAGGTGTTGCAAGGTCAAGCAGGCCCTGCTTTCAACCCTGAGGCCAGGGAAGCAAACAAATAGACACTGTCCTTGCCCCCATGGAGCTGATATCCTAGTGGAGGAGACACACAATAAACACACACAAATAGATACAGTAGATGTCATGAGAGGTTTGCTGAAGAAAACAAAGCTGAGCTAGAGGATACAGTGATGGGGTTACTAGACTGGATCACTAGGGGTGGCTCAAGAGGGATCGGAGAAGGAAATGGCAACCCACTCCAGTGTTCTTGCCTGGAGAATCTCAGGGACGGGGGAGCCTGGTGGGCTGCTATCTATGGGGTCACATAGTCAGACACGACTGAAGCGACTTAGCAGCAGTAGCAGCAAGAGGGATGGAAGAAGTGAGAGGGGATCTCATAGACTCCTAGGCAGAGGGAAGAGCAAGTACACTGCCCCTGGGCTGAGAAGCAGGGAGGGCACTGTGGCTAGAGGTCAGTGAGTAAGGGGGCAGTGCAGGGAGGGTATGAGGGCCAGCAGGTGGAGGGCTCGAGGCCCTGGTGAGGAGTTTGGACCCTACTATTAATTAAGATAGTGGGGAGCAATTTGAGGGGTCAAGGGCAGAGAAATAACATGACCTGAAGTATTACTTTAAAGGATCCCTCTGGCTGCCTAAGGAGCATGGCTGTGGGGTTAAGCGGTCGCAGAGGACCAGTCCCGAGGCTACTATTACAATGTCTGACTGAAGGAAGACAGGACTTAGACTCCGCCAGGTGAACCAGCCCCGGTGCTGCTGGGAGTTCTTTCTAGATCTCCACCCTTGAGGGCCTGCCCTTCCCTACTGCTTCCTCTGCCTCCGGCTTTCTCTGCCCGGCCCTCTGCCCTGAGACAGCTGGGTAGCCGGCGGTGGAGCTAAGTTAACACACCGGTTCCTGCCTCTCTCGCAACACCATCACCTTCACCCTAGGGTTGCAGCTCCAGCACTCACAGCTCAAGCCAGAAGCAGGTTAGCTCCCCTGGAGGGGGGAGGCCGCACACCATCATCTCCTGGGCAGTGGTGGTTAGCTCCCCTGGAGGGGGGAGGCCGCACACCATCATCTCCTGGGCAGTGGTGGTTAGCTCCCCTGGAGGGGGANCTGCTGTATGGAGTACAGCTGTGAATGCTTCTGGATCGTTGCCCAGCCAATCCCATTCCCACTGATTTAATCACCACTGATCTCCTGATTATATATGGAGCTGCCTGCTTCATTTTTCAGTCTCAAGATGCCTTCTCAGTTTGGTGGGCACTTTTTATTCCCTCTGTCCTCCAACACTGACACACTGAAGAAACTTTAAGGGATCCAATAATCTGAGGCATGCCAGAACATCTCCTCTGTAATAAAGGACAAAGAGCTGCATTTTGTATCTCCTACCACTATGACCAACTTAGATAGCATATACAAAAGCAGAGACATTATTTTGCCAACAAAGGCCCGTCTAGTCAAGGCTATGGTTTTTCCAGTGGTCATGTATGGATGTGAGAGTTGGCCTGTGAAGAAAGCTGAGCGCCGAAGAACTGATGCTTTTGAACTGTGGTGTCAAAGACTCTTGAGAGTCCGCTGGACTGCAAGGAGATCCAACCAGTCCATCCTAAAGGAGATCAGCCCTGGTTGTTCTTTGGAAGGACTGATGCTAAAGCTGAAACTCCAGTACTTTGGCCACCTCATGCAAAGAGTTGACTCATTAGAAAAGACCCTGATCCTGGAAGGGATTGGGGGCAGGAGGAGAAGGGGACAACAGAGGATGAGATGGCTGGATGGCATTACCGACTCGATGGATGTGAGTTTGGGTGGACTCCAGGAGTTGGTGATGGACAGGGAGGCCTGGAGTGCTGCAATTCATGGGGTCGCAAAGAGTCGGACATGACTGAGTGACTGAACTGAACTGACCTGAACCACTAAGAAGAGTAGTAACTGGCAGAACTCTTTAGATTTTGATGGCAACCTATTCCACACATGGGAACTTTGTGCCACACCATTTATGAGGTGACTTGAAGGGCTACTAGTTTTGAGTGGGGTTCAAAGCAAGAGAGAGAGCTGTACAGCACATCCAGACTATGACTGAAGCTATCCCATCTCTAAAGTCACGTCACACACACACACAAATGCAATGAATCCAGAGGTATTTACAGTGGATTAGAATATTGTAGAGTCTCTAGAAAACCCCAGTAGAACTGTTAACACAGACTCGAGGTTCTGGAGCAAAATTCTGCTAAATGTGGAAGAGAATGACTTGTCATTTGCCAAATGGGCTATAAGGCTTGAGCACAGACCCAGCACTGACTATGGGACATGGAGACTATTCATCTAGAGCTGCTCATCTTGACTGGGTATTATCAGATCCATTCAGTCATAAGACGGGGAGGGCACTGCAACAATCCACTGTACAATGGGGAACTGCAGATTTGGTATTAGGCCTGAGCAGATCTGAAAGACACTTGGTAATTAATTACATCAAGTGGTGGTCCAGATTGTCCTTTGCTCCAGTGCTTTTTCCCTCAACTCATATCTATCGCTTCATGGGAAACTTTCGAAGACAAACTGACAGAGGAACAAAAACTCAGGTCTGATTTTTGAATACACCCTGGCTATTTGATATTAATGTACTCGATACATACTAAACTATTTACAGAAGCTACATAATATATGCAACTTGTTTAAAATATCACGAGGAGGGGAAAGAATGGGACAGGCCATGCTTAAGGCTGTCTCTTATACACATCTAGATGTGTATAAGAGACAGAATATGCAGAGAGCCAGCAGTGTGCCAGGCACTACTCTAAGCATTGGTTACACAGCAATAGGAAAAACCATCAAGCACGGGACAAAAAACCCTGAGTTTTCACTAATGTGAAGTTCATTAACGTGTTTTAAATTGTATTGTTTTAAAATGTGTTACTACTGGGAATTCCCTGGTGGTCCAGTGGTTAGGACTCGGCGCTCTCACTGCCATGGCTCAGGTGCAATCCCAGATCAGGAAACTAAGACCCCACAAGCCTTGCCACACAGCCAAAAAGATAATAATAAAATGTGTCACTGCTTGAAACTGGTGATTTGACTGCACCAAACTCCTGCCAGTGAAGTGAAGTGAAAGTCGCTCAGGTGTGTCCAACTCTTTCCGACTCCTTGGACTATACAGTCCGTGGAATTCTCTAGGCCAGAATACTGGAGTGGGTAGCCTTTCCTTTCTCCAGTAGATCTTCCTGACCCAGGAAATTGAACCGGGGTCTCTTGCATTGCAGGTGGATTCTTTACCAACTGAGGTATCAGGGAAGCTCTAAATTCCTGCCAAGTGGCTTGCAAGTATCAGGTGAAAACCTCGAAAAGGCACTGAGTTCAGGAAGGAAGAAATTGGGCTGGTGGGGTGGAGTGTCATGGGGAGTGGGTACCCAGAGAACTCCTCCAGGATTCTGACTCTCCCCTTCTGAACTTCATTTTCCAAGCTCTGGACACACCTGAAGCTCTGGATTCAGTTAGAGTTGCCACATCTGAGATGCGCAATAAACAGAGAGGCAGGTTCAGATGAAAACCAGAGGAGGGTGGTAAAGGAACTGGCGCTGCTTTGTCTGGACAGTGGGGGTCTTAGACTGGGGGAGGGGGGTTAACTGGTTCCTGTCTTCACTGTGAAATTGATTTACTAAGGGCTTGGAGAAAGCTATAGGAGTCAGACCCAGGTTTAGGTACAAGAGCCTTCTAGCACCCAGACCTGCTGCCCTGGGAGGAGCCTGGGCTTCCTACAGCAGGGCTGGAAGCTGGGTAACTCCTGGTAGGAGAATCATGGACCCAGAGAGTTAGGGGCCGAAAGCACCCTTATCAGAACCACTGCGGGAAAGTTGAAAAGGCTCAGGAGTTGACTGTGAGAGACTGACAAGGCAGCTCCCACTCCTCATGTGAACCCTGCTGGCCTGGTAGGGACACTGGATCAGTGTCCCTCTGAATCACCTGGGTTGGGGAAGAAACTGAAAAAATACTAGTGCCTGCCCCCACCCCACAGAGACTTTAATAGGTTTGGGTGGAGTCCCAGCACCCGTGTTTTTCTTTTATAGCTCTCCAGACAATTTTAATAGGCACCAAAGCCAAAGGTCGCTGATCTAGACCAGCAGCACTAGCACCTCTACCAGGGAGCTTGTTAGAAGGGCGAGCTCTTAGGCCCTGCCCCAGACCCACCGAATCAGAAACTCCTGGAGACGGCCCGCAGTATGCATGGCCCACAATAAGCCCTCTGGCTGATTCTGACGCACGCTGATGTTTTGGGGAAATATCAGGCCTTTCTAGCTCTAAGAGTCTCAGAACCTCAGGGAAACACAGGTCCATAACGGCTTACCCTCTTCACCAAGGAGGTGTGTTAACAGTTTAACCCGCCTAGAGGACAAACTAGTCAAACCTGAGATCACAGAATGGCTTCACTTCTTTATCACAGTGTCACACTTCATGAAAAATCCAAACCAAAAATTTTACCCATCTTCAGACTTTTTCAGGAAGTGTTCAGTTCGGCAGCAAACAGTGGTCCTTGAATCAGATATACCCATCACCTCCTGTCTCAGAGTACCTACTGCTGGGTCCTTTAGATCTGACTGCCTGCTTTATGAGGTCTTTACCCAGGGGACCCTGCCATCTGGTTGGTTTTCATCCCATCTTCAGGAGTCAGGCATCAGTACACAGAGGGAAGGACCTGCCAAGCAAGAGTTGGCCCCACTCACCCAGAGACGGAAGTGGTGGTAAAGCCAGGATTGAGCAGAAGGCCATGCCTGGTACCTCTGGTTCATTTAGTAGCAGCTTTAAAGGGATGGGGAGACCAAACCCCTGAGTCAGAGGAAGCCTACAGCAGAGGGCTTGTTTGCAAAGAGGGAGTGAAACACTCTGCGCTGGAGGCTTTGGATAAGACCAGAAGGCTGTGAGGGTCCCAGGATTTCCATCCGTCAATTCCCCCCAGTGTAGAAGAGGAGGGACCCAGGCTCCTCTCAGAGATTTTTCTCCAGGTCTTTCTCTTGGCCTCAGAGCAATTAGAAAGGCCCAAGAACCCAAAAAGGAAGCAAGACCTGGAGAGGAAGTAATGGCAAAAATCTAGGATCTCTAGGAAACACAGTCGCGTAAGAAGGAAGAGGAACAGTAGTTAGTGAAGTCTCAGCCCCACGAGGGGAAGCCAAGGGCAGAAGGGCACAGGAGGAACGCTACCCAGGCACACCAGCCACCTTCCCCTCCTGTATGCCTCCCTGCAGTTCCCTCTGAGATACTGCCATGAGGATGCCCCACAGGCACTAGCACGTGTTGTAACAGGCTCTTGTTCTGTAAATTCTCTGGCCCTTACCTCTTGCTTCAGCCAATGCTGTGGTTATGGTTTCCTATAAGCTTCAGCCAGCTTAGGCAGGTGCTACCTGACAGTGTCTCTTCTTGGAATCTGTGCCATACCTCCCATTTCTACCCCGGGGCTTCTTTGCAAGAACCTATGGGCTTCCCAGGTGGTGCTAGCCTGCCAATGCAGGAGATGCAGGTTTGATCTCTGGAGAAGATCGCCTGGTGGGCGATCGCCGGGAGAAGATCATTGGGAAGAGCACCTAGAGAAGGGCATGGCAACCCACTCCAGTTTCTTGCCTGGAGAATCCCATGGACAGAGGAGCCTGGTGGGCTACAGTCCATGGGGTCACAAAGAGTCGGACACGACTGAAGCGACTTAGCATGCAAGCATACACAAAGACTTATGCACGTGTAACCGGGAAGCATGGAGGCGAAGCGTGGGGAGAGGTGCTAGGGACTGAATGTTCGCAGTCTCCCAAATTTCAGGTTGAAACTCTAAACTGTACCCCCTCAACATGATGGTAGTAGGAGGTGGGGCCTTTGGGAGGTGATTTGGTCATGAGGGTGGAAGCCCCATAAATGGGATTAGTGCTCTTATTAAAGGGACCCCAGCAAGCTCTCTCCCCCTATTTTCACAACGTGAGGATACAAGAAGTTAGAAGAAGACCCTCACCAGCCCCCAGATTTTAGACGTCCAGTCCCCAGAATTGAAAATTCAGTTCAGTTCAGTCTCTCAGTTGTGCCCGACTCTTTGCAACCCCATGGACTGCAGCACACCAGGCCTCCCTGTCCATCACCAACTCCTGGAGCTTACTCAAATTAATGTCCATTGAGTCTGTGATGCCATCCAACCATCTCATCCTCTGTCATCCCCTTCTCTTCCTGCCCTCAATCTTTCCCAGCATCAGGGTCTTCTCCAATGAGTCAGTTCTACGAATCAGGTGGCCAAAGTATTGGAGTTTCAGCTTCAGCATCAGCCCTTCCAATGAATATTCAGGACTGATTTCCTTTATGAGTGACTGCTTCTATCTCCTTGCTGTCCAAGGGACTCTCAAGAGTCTTCTCTAACACCACAGTTCAAAAGCATCAATTCTTTGGTGCTCAGCTTTCTTTATATGAGAATTAAATTTAGGTTATTTATAAGCCATTCAGTCTGTGGTACTTTTTTTTTGGTTTTTTGTTTGCTTATTGAAGTATAACTGACTTACAATATTATATTAGTTTCAGGTGTACAACATAGTGATTTGATTTTTATTTTATTTTGTTTTGTTTGGGCATGCTGCGCAGCTTGCAGGATCTTAGCTCCCAACCAGAGATGGAACCTGGGCGCTTGGCACTGAAATCATGAAGTCCTAACCACTGGACCACCAGGGATTCCCTCAATATGTTTATACAATACAAAATGATCACCACTATAGTACCCTGTTATAGCATCCCAGACTGATTCAGACAGGGAGTTAACCATAGTGGGGCACCCGTGTCTAATGGCGGTCAGGAGCCAATAGATACATTTCCCCTTTGCATTTCCTCTAAGTGGGTGGTTCTGAAATCCATTTCATGAGGCTCCTCAAAAGGTCCTGTGAGAGTGAGCCAGAGTCACGTGCTGTGGTAGCTGACTGAATGACACCTCTTTATATCACCTTTCCCTTCTCTCTTTCTCTCTGCTCGTTTTGCATACCTTTTCTCTGGATCAAATTCCCAAATAAACTACCTGCATGAAAATATTTGATTCTTGCTTTTGGGAGAAATTGGCTAAAACAATTGGTTCCAGACTAGAATGGGATTTTTGAGCTGTATCACTCTTTAGTCAGATGGTGAAAAGGACTCCATTGCTGGTAATTCCTGGTGTATGATCACATCAAGATGACTAAGATCTTCAGCTGTGGTGGACTGGGATGTGGTAAAAGGTCAAGTGTTAGGCATTTCTGACAGCTATGACCCTTGGGATGGGGACAACAGTAATTGCGAGGATTGGCTGGCTTTTAACTGTTTTGAAAGCCTTCAAAAACAGAAAAATAGAGGCTCAGGTCAACCAACTCACAACTCAAGGTATACCATGCAAGTCAGAGAGCCTCCAGGAAGACTCATCTAAGCCGCAGGGCAGACAGTGAAAAAATCAGATATGGGGTATAACTGAGGGTAGCACAGCAGCAAAGGAGACTGAGTGCAGAGCACCAACAGGACTCCTGTGTCGGAGTCAGGACCCTGAAGGGAAAAGGGTAAGACTAAAAGACCCGGAAGGAGACATCTGGGGATGCACGAACCTGAGAATTCTGAAACTCCAGGTTGATCTGAACTCTCCAGGTCAGCAGGAGCAACCCTCTTCCCTTGCAGATTAGCAGCAGCATCAAATACTTAAAGGATAAAAGGATGGTAGTTTTGTTGAGATTAAGTGATGGATACACAAGAGTTCATATATTATTCATTTGTCTGGCTCTTGCAGAAGCCAAGCAGAGCAGATGAGAATGAGTTACCACAAATTTAACCACATGGTAGCCCCAGTCATAGCAGCCACACTGACTGTGGTCTCTTCACCAGCCAGCTTCTAGCATCGATATGTGACTGTTGGTCTGGAAAGCGTGTCCTCCATCCTCCTTGGTAAGGATGGGCAAAAGCAAGTGGCCTTTCTAAGGGAAGGACAGCAGCACATCGTCTCCATCTCGCCACAAGATCATATTAACTCTCCTGCTCTCTAACCAACAGTCTGCAGGAAATTCAATTGTCTTGACACTGCCCAACACATGCCAGTCCACTGGACTGATGATGTACTACTTGGACTTGATCATGAAAGATGCTAAGTGGTTTAGTAGGACCAGAAGATTCAGGCTCCTGGCTGTACAGCTGTTAGCAAACTGACGCCCTCTCGGACCCTTGGAGTTTCTCCTTTCCTTTCATTGCTCCTACCCAGGACTGTAACGTGCAGAAAATCATTTCTCTGCCACCAAGGGCTTTGTAGCTAACAGATATTGCCTGATAATCACGAGGACCAAGTTGCCTCTATGCTCCGTTAGACTCCAAACAATGATGAAGAACTCTCCCTGACATATTCCTGGTATCCACAAGACTATTTATCCATTCACAAATCTTAACTGAGGAGTGCATGTCTTGTTTCCAAGCACCTATCCCCATATCCTAGGTTAACTGTAATATCCCAGTGGCCCCTCTGCTGTATGGAGTACAGCTGTGAATGCTTCTGGATCGTTGCCCAGCCAATCCCATTCCCACTGATTTAATCACCACTGATCTCCTGATTATATATGGAGCTGCCTGCTTCATTTTTCAGTCTCAAGATGCCTTCTCAGTTTGGTGGGCACTTTTTATTCCCTCTGTCCTCCAACACTGACACACTGAAGAAACTTTAAGGGATCCAATAATCTGAGGCATGCCAGAACATCTCCTCTGTAATAAAGGACAAAGAGCTGCATTTTGTATCTCCTACCACTATGACCAACTTAGATAGCATATACAAAAGCAGAGACATTATTTTGCCAACAAAGGCCCGTCTAGTCAAGGCTATGGTTTTTCCAGTGGTCATGTATGGATGTGAGAGTTGGCCTGTGAAGAAAGCTGAGCGCCGAAGAACTGATGCTTTTGAACTGTGGTGTCAAAGACTCTTGAGAGTCCGCTGGACTGCAAGGAGATCCAACCAGTCCATCCTAAAGGAGATCAGCCCTGGTTGTTCTTTGGAAGGACTGATGCTAAAGCTGAAACTCCAGTACTTTGGCCACCTCATGCAAAGAGTTGACTCATTAGAAAAGACCCTGATCCTGGAAGGGATTGGGGGCAGGAGGAGAAGGGGACAACAGAGGATGAGATGGCTGGATGGCATTACCGACTCCATGGATGTGAGTTTGGGTGGACTCCAGGAGTTGGTGATGGACAGGGAGGCCTGGAGTGCTGCAATTCATGGGGTCGCAAAGAGTCGGACATGACTGAGTGACTGAACTGAACTGACCTGAACCACTAAGAAGAGTAGTAACTGGCAGAACTCTTTAGATTTTGATGGCAACCTATTCCACACATGGGAACTTTGTGCCACACCATTTATGAGGTGACTTGAAGGGCTACTAGTTTTGAGTGGGGTTCAAAGCAAGAGAGAGAGCTGTACAGCACATCCAGACTATGACTGAAGCTATCCCATCTCTAAAGTCACGTCACACACACACACAAATGCAATGAATCCAGAGGTATTTACAGTGGATTAGAATATTGTAGAGTCTCTAGAAAACCCCAGTAGAACTGTTAACACAGACTCGAGGTTCTGGAGCAAAATTCTGCTAAATGTGGAAGAGAATGACTTGTCATTTGCCAAATGGGCTATAAGGCTTGAGCACAGACCCAGCACTGACTATGGGACATGGAGACTATTCATCTAGAGCTGCTCATCTTGACTGGGTATTATCAGATCCATTCAGTCATAAGACAGGGAGGGCACTGCAACAATCCACTGTACAATGGGGAACTGCAGATTTGGTATTAGGCCTGAGCAGATCTGAAAGACACTTGGTAATTAATTACATCAAGTGGTGGTCCAGATTGTCCTTTGCTCCAGTGCTTTTTCCCTCAACTCATATCTATCGCTTCATGGGAAACTTTCGAAGACAAACTGACAGAGGAACAAAAACTCAGGTCTGATTTTTGAATACACCCTGGCTATTTGATATTAATGTACTTGATACATACTAAACTATTTACAGAAGCTACATAATATATGCAACTTGTTTAAAATATCACGAGGAGGGGAAAGAATGGGACAGGCCATGCTTAAGGAGGGAGTGGCCATGGTTAAGCATGAGTTAGGGATAGATGAGAGTTCACATACTATTCCATTTGCTTAGGTGTACATTCTAAATTCTTTTATTTTTATTTTTTGGCTGCACTGGGTCCTTGGTGCTTTGTGCAGGCTTTCTCTAGCTGTGGTGAGCAGGGCTTCACTGTAGTGATGGGGCTTCTCATTGAGGTGGTTTCTCTTGTTGCAGAGCATAGGTTCTAGGTGATCGGGCTCAGTAGTTGAGGCTCTTGGGCTTAGTTGCTCTGCTGCATGTGGGATCTTCCCAGATCAGGGACTGAACTATTGTCCCTTGCATTGGCAAGTGGATTCTTATCCACTATGCCACCAGGGAAGCCCCTAACTTCTTTGTCGGTCAAAGTTAAGAACAACTCAATCTGGTCCAGAGATGGGTCAGCACGATACACTGAGGTTATCATGATACACTGGGGTGCTGCTGTATCACAGCTTTGCTCAGGGGTGGCCCTAAAGGACACCAGGCAGGGAAACACATGGAGGGCCGGAGCCCTGAGCATCACACCTAGCTGTTCACTTTCTATGGCAGAAATGGCCTGAGGTTCAGTATACACGGAGTTCTGGACAGTGGTGGTGAATGGCTTGGGGAGTTGATCACGGGCCTGAAGAAGAAAAGCTTGGAAAATCAGAGACAAGGAAGTATGGGAAAGAAAACATTGATGGAAAAGAATTAGAGTGACTTTTGTTACCAGTAATCACATTATGTTCCTAGTGGTGAAGCAAGGGTTACTTGGCTTTTTTTTTTATTTGGCCATGTTTCACAGCATGTGGGATCTTGGTTTTTGTTTTTTTTTTTAATGTTTATTATTTATTTTGGCTGCGCTGGGTCTTAGTTTTAGCACACTGGATCTTCCACCTTTGTTGCAGCTGAGGCATTTGGATCCAGTTTCCCGAACAGGGATTGAACCTGGACACCCTACATTGGGAGCTCAGAGTTGTATCCACTGGACACCCAAGGAATTCCCAGGCGCTTTCATTCTCAAACATGTTTTCATCTAAGACTAGCTTAGCTTTTCTAATCAAAGCTAAGGAGAGTAGAGTCTGAAAGTAGCTCTTCCTTTCATGGAAGGCTTAACCTTGTGGTGCCCAGAGCTCTGTTCTCTGCCTCTTTATTCCCTAGGTTAGCTCCTCCAGTTTTGTGGCTTTCAATATCATTAACACACTGATGTCCATAGAATTTTAATCTCCTCCCCACTGCATTCAAGTCATGTATCTACCTGCCTGGCGGACATTTCCACTTAAATATGTAACAGGCATCACAAGTTTAACACAGTCAAAACCTTCCTTCTTTATCCACTCCTTTTATTCCTTTTCCAGGCTTCTCTATCACATAAACGACAACTCATCATTCCAAGTATTCAGGTCAAAAATCTAGCATCATCCTTGACTTCTCTTTCTCTCACACATTATTCCTTCTATCACCAAATCCTGAGAGCTATACCTTCAAAATATATTCCAACTCCAAACGTTTTCACCACCTCTGTAGCTAGGACCCTGTTCCAAGCCACCTTCACCTCTTGTCTAGATTATCAAATAGTCTCCTCCTCCACCTCCCTTCGCCTCTATCAATTTTCAACTCAGCAGCTACAGTCATTCTGTAAAAATATATTTCTGGGATTTCCGTGGTGGTCCAGTGGTTTAGAATCTGCCTTCCAATGCAGGGGGCTCAAGCTCAGTTCCACTAAGTTTCCACATGTTGTGGGGCAGCTCCAGGGCAGCTGAGCCACGAACAGCAGCTGGAGAAGCCCGCGTGCTGCAACTACTTTATCTGGAGCCACCGCTCTATAACAGAGGCCCTTGCAGCGCAACTTAGACCCAGCAAAGTAAAGGAAAAGTAAAGGTGTTTCTGATCACACGACTCTTCACAATCCAGTGGTCTCCCGTTTCGCGCAAAGTAAAAACCAAAGCCCTGAAAACATCCTGCAATGCCCTACACGTCATCTGGGATTCTCATCCCTCTCTGATCTCACCTCCTTCCACTCTTCCTTGCAGTGATGCCATTGCAACCATTTTGACCTATTTGTTCTCCCAGAATTCCAGGCACTCCTCATAGCCTTTGCACTTT
Source organism: Oreotragus oreotragus (assembly GCA_006410675.1). Taxonomy (NCBI): domain Eukaryota; kingdom Metazoa; phylum Chordata; class Mammalia; order Artiodactyla; family Bovidae; genus Oreotragus; species Oreotragus oreotragus. The sequence goes on along the minus strand of SJYX01006265.1, from coordinate 383,810 downwards.
CTGTTCCCTTGGTCTGTAATGTGCTACTCCCATATGGCTCACTCCTCTCCCTTCCCATCTCTGCTCAAATGCTACTTTATCACTAAGACTTCCCCTGCCTCCCACAGTCTCTCCCTTCCCCCATTATACTACACATGCTGATTTCAGGACCCCTTTCCACCCCTAAAAATTGAGGACCTCAAACAGATTTTGTATATATCTTTCAATATTTACCTTGTTAGAAATTAGAACATTTTAAAATATTCATGTATTCATTTGAAAACAATAGCAACCTCATGTTAACAAATATTTTTAATATAGCATTCAAAACAAAATTAGTAAGAGCACTATTTACCTTTTTCAGTTCAGTTCAGTTGCTCAGTCATGTCCCACTCTTTGCAGCCCCCATGGACTGCAGCACGCCAGGCCTTCCTGTCCATCAACTCCCGGAGCTTGCTTAAACTCATGTCCATTGAATCAGTGATGCCATTCAACCATCTCATTCTCTGTCATCCCCTTCTTCTCCTGCCTTCAATCTTTCCCAGCATCAGTCTTTCCCAATGAGTCAGTTCTTCGCGTCAGGTGGCCAAAGTATTGGAGTTTCAGCTTCAGCATCCGTCTTTCCAATGAAAATTCAGTATTGATTTCCTTTACAATTGACTGGCTTGATCTCCTTGCAGTCCATGGGACTCTCAAGAGTCTTCTCCAGCACCACAGTTCAAAGGCATCAGTTGTTCAGTGCTCAGCTTTTTTTATGGACCAACTCTCCATACACACATACATCAGATATCCATACATGCTGCTGCTGCTAAGTCACTTCAGTCGTGTCTGACTCCGTCCAACCCCATAGACGGCAGCCCACCAGGCTCCCCCGTCCCTGGGATTCTCCAGGCAAGAACACTGGAGTGGGTTGCCATTGCCTTCTCCAATGCATGAAAGTGAAAAGTGAAAGTGAAGTTGCTCAGTTGTATCTGACTCTTCGCGACCCCATGTACTGCAGCCCACCAGGCCCCTCTGTCCATGGGATTTTCCAGGCAAGAGTACTGGAGTGGGGTGCCATTGCCTTCTCCAATGGACATCATTAATTAGAGATTAATATTTGTTTAGTTTCTTCCTTGTTTTTAATTTTTAAATTTATTTGGCTGCACTGGGCTTAGCTGCTTAGCTGCATGTAAGATCTTCAGTTGCGGCATGGAACTCTTAATTGTGGCATGCAGAATTTAGTTTCCTGAACACGGATTGAACCTGTGGTTCCCTGCATTGGGAGCTCAGAGTCTTAACCACTGGACTGTAAGGGAAGTCCCTACAGTTTTACCTTTTTAAAATTTACATCCAATGAAATGCATAAATCTCAAGTGTGTCATTTGATAAAATTTGACAAATGTATACACCTGTGTAACCCAAACCCTATATCAAAATATAGAGCTATTAAACAGAAAGTTCCCTTTACCCTTTCCCAGTCAATTCTTATTCCCACCCCATCCCCAGAGGCAACTGTTGTTCTTAGGTTTTCTTCCATCGTATATTAATATTGCATGTTTTAGAGCTTCAAATAAACACAATGGTACAAGGTGTGCTCTTTTCTGCAAGATGTTTTTCCGTCAGTATAATGTAATGTTTTTGAGATTCATTCACGTTGTTGCATGTATCAGTAGTTTGTTCCTTTTTATTGCTAAGTAGCAATGGCACCCCACTCCAGTACTCTTGCCTGGAAAATCCCACAGAGGGAGGAGCCTGGTGGGCTGCAGCCCATGGGGTCGCGAAGAGTCAGACACGACTGAGTGACTTCACTTTCACTTTTCACTTCCATGCATTGGAGAAGGCAATGGCAACCCACTCCAGTGTTCTTGCCTGGAGAATCCCAGGGACGGGGGAGCCTGGTGGGCTGCCATCTCTGGGGTCGCAGAGAGTCAGACACGACTGAAGTGACAGCAGCAGCAGCACTCTATTGCTTGAATGTAAGTTTATCCTGACCTGTCATTATGAAATGTCACTCTTTATCTCTAGCAGTATAATTTGTCTTGAAGTCCACACCATCTGATATTAATACAATCCCTCTAGCTTTCTTCTGCTTGTTAGCATGGTAGTTTTTTTCCCTACCCATTTACTTTTACCAAAATATATTTTTACAAGTAAAGTCTGCCTTATTCAGATTGACTCCTGAGTTCTTCCAACACAATTCTTAAAGAGTTTCTTTCTACCTGATATGATAAGATATTCCAGGTTCATCTTGTATTTTTCCTGCCAGAGAACTGGAAATAAGTCATTTCTTCAAAGAACTCTGCTTCCTTTAGTTGAAAAAAGTGGCACTTAAAGGCTATATTCTGGGTGCTAGGGGTATTCATTGCTTCAGAGTTGATCAGTTTTGAGGGCTTTTCAGTGAATATGACTTTCTGACAAAGGTGTAAGCTCAGTGTAGACTCTATTGCATGTGGATGTCCAGTTGTTTTAACAGTTTGGAAAACACTATCCTTTCTCCATTGGATTGCCTTTACTCCTTTGTCAAGGATCAATTGACTATGTGGGTCTATTTTTGTGTTTTCTCTTCTGTTTCACTGATTTGTCTTTCATCAATACCATACTTGATTACTGTAGCTTTATATGAAGTCTTGAAGACTTAGTAAGTCTTCTTCATTCTCTCCCCTCCTCCTCCTCCTTCAGTAGTCTACTGGCTATGCTAAGTCTTTTGCCTCTTCATATAAACTTTAGAGTCAGTCTGTCAGTACTGACAAAGTAATCTTCTGGGATTTTGATTGGGACTGCATTCAATCTATAGATCAAGATGGGAAGAACCGACATCTTAACAAGACTGAGTCTTCCTTGAGACTTCTCTGGCAGTCCAGTGGTTAAGACTCTGCACTTCCAATGCAGGGGATGTGGGTTCCATCCCTGGTCAGGGAACTAAGATCCCATAGGCAAAAAAAAAAAAAAAAACCCTCCCCAAACCCAAGATTGAGTCTTCCTATCCATGAACATGGAATATCTTTTCATTAAGCATGATTATAAATTCTTTTATTGAATATATTTGACAAATAACATTGTGTACCTTTGAGATGTGTGTGACATGTTACTTTTGATATCTTTATATTTTGTACTATGATTGCTGTTGTAGTTATACTTACCATATTACATAATTATGGTACAATACTGTTGTCTATGTTCATTATAGGGTACATCAAGATCTCTAAGTCTTATTTACTACTTATTGAAAGTTTGTACCCTTAAACACATCACTTTTTTATCCCTCCACTCCCATCCCCTGATAATTACCATTTTACTTTGTGTTTTTTCAGATCCCATAAATAAATGGTATCATACAGTACCTGTCCTTCTCTGACTTCCCTCACTTAGCATAATGTGCCTGAGGTCTATCCATGTTGTCACAAATGGCAAGATGTCCTCCTTTCTTATGGCTGAATACTATTCCATTCCATACCACATCTTTTTTATCCACTCATTCTCTGAAGGGCATTTAGGTTGCCTCCATATCTTGGTTATCGGGAACACTGCAATAAACATGGGAGTGCATGTCTCTCTTCAAAACACTGTTTCCCCTTCCTCTGGGTCTATACCCAGTAGAGGAACCGCTGGGTCACATGGCATATCTAATTTTTTTCAGGAATCTCTCTATTGCTTTCCATAGTCACTGGACCAATTTACATTTCCACCAACAGTGTTTAAAGGTTCCTTTTTCACCCACATCCTCACCAACAACTGTTATCTTTTGTCTTCTTGATGCCATTCTGATGGGAGCATAACTCTTAAAATTTTAAGTGTGAATGAAGAGATCACTGGCTAAGGAAAGAGGGGACCCCATTCAGATCTTATTCAAAAATTGCATTTTAATGAAGATGATGAGATGATGAAACAAACATACTTCCAGATGTAACATATCCTTCCTCTTTCCAAGCAGCTGGGTCAAAACTTATGTACAAATGTCAGAGCCTCTTTCTAAAATTACTTTATTTCTCTTTTCTCTACAGATAATAGCTTAATCAAAAAATTTCAATGCCCAACCCCAATTCCTCAAGCTTCATTTCAGCCTTATTCCTGCTGTCTTCCTTTTTTTAAACTTTATTTTTAATTGGAGGGTAACTACAATATTGTGATGGTTTATGACATACATCTCTGCGCAGTCTTCCTTATTCATACAGAATAAAGAACTCTCTCTGGAAGCAGATTCAAGATGACATTCACCTTCTCCTGTCAGACCAAGTCATGCACTCATTTTCTTCTCCAAGACCATCAAAATCACAACCAACTGTTGAACAACCATCGACAGGAGGACACTGGAACCCAACAACGGCAAAGGACTAGGAATCCCCAGAGAATTTTACTCTGAAGGGCAGCAGGATTTGACTGCAGGACTTTCACAACTGTTAATTGGTTATACCCCAATACAAAATATTAATAAAAAGTTATTTTAAAGAAAGGAGTCTCTGAAAAACCATTCAAAGACCAAAGCCAATGTGAAATTCTCTTCTCAATCACTCTCACTTTCTCATCTCTGTATCCAGGCCTAACTCTTTTATCTTCTCCACATGCCATAGGAAAAGAAGCTTCTGGAAAAAGGACCTAGTCTCAGTCTCAAGAATAATTTGCCAACACAAGCGTATAAGAAAGTGGTGATCTAATGTGGTTCAAATATGATTCGGTTGGAGACCACAGGTGAAGAGTTTGTGACTTTTGTACACCGACCTACACTTGGTGGTACTTTCGATTTGACTAAAGGGTTGAATCTTTAAAGTCCTACGACAACGAACCACGAAGTTCGAGTTCTGCTCAGGGAGAGATGTTATATCGATTCTAAATGGGTAACGGACAGAAATAAAGATTTGGGAAATAGGTCTGGGACCATCAAAGTATCCCCGGAGAAGTGAAGGTAGGAGGGAGGTGAGGTTTTACAAAACGTATAAAACATAGGAAACGATGGACTTTCGGAGGTTACCGAAAGGTCACGAAGTTTATTTTAGTCTCAATTGTCAACGATCGTGTTGTTAAGAGGTCCCTTTCGACAAGACAAGAGTCGACGAGGTGTAAGACGAAGTGTAGTGTAAGATGTAAGACCCCCATTTTTTTTGGGAGAAAAGGATTAAAAACTACTGAATAAGGGGACGGAGATCGAGAGACGGGTTCGAAAGGTTGACTGTACCTTGATGGAATGGAGTAGACGGGTCCGGTAGGTTTCATCGATGAAGTAGTTCACCGTGGTGAAGGAGGTCGTTCTAAGGTACTGACTAGGTCATAGGACGATTGGAGATAGAGACTTGAAGGTAAGGGAGAATCTCATGACGATTTAAAATGTTACTTGACAGAAAAGACGGAATGATCTATCATTTGAGGGAGGGGTGTTAGAGAGAGAGAACATTATACGCAGGGGTTCACGGAACATGTCGTGAAACGTGAGTCACTCGTTATGCTAGAACATTTGATTGGTCGGTGTACATCCTATATATTCGAGTCTAAGGTAGTCACCAAATGACCCTCCTCTCTTCCCTTTTGTATGTGTTATTGAAACAAGGTGTTAAGTAAATGACTTAACCCCGTCCACTGAATTGTTATCTAACGCTCTATTCCGACCCTCTCTTCTCAAGAACGAAAGAAAGGGTCCTCGGTCAACGCAGTACCTACGAACATTTAAAAGGTTTTATCGGTAGACAACAACCCGTTCGACCCAGACTTCGACCTCTAACCGTATGTATGTAAGATCCTCAGGGTCCGTACCTTGGGCTTGTGGTCAATACCTGAAGGAAGAGCAATGGAGGCGCAAAGGGGACAAAGAGACTTTACAACTGTACGGAGATGGGAAAGGTTCTAATAAGAAGACCCCTCTAACCTTTCTGGGCACACTCAACCCAGATGCAACTATGCTCAACTGTCACCTTCCCTATGAATCCCACCTGGCCAGCCTATTTGAAACAAATACACTGGAATTTATTACTCACTCCCTTGCTTCACTTTTCCCCTTAGTACTTACAATTATTTGGTGTAACTTATAATTACTTATTTAACTGTTGGCTAATTCCCCCTTCTAGAATGTAAACTCCAGGAAGGCATGGATTTTTGTCTGATTTGTTTATTAGTGTGTCCCCAGCATCTAGAAGGATACTGTTATGTAACTGTTCAACAGATATTTGATAAGTGAATGAAATGGTTTGAGGTTGAGGCCTAACCTCCCTTTCAAGAGCTCAGGAGATGCCTCAGCCTTCTCTCTGACCTGACACAGTAAGGTCATCAGCAGTGACTCGAAGTTCTTCCTGCTTTCTAACTTCAACCAGTCTTGCTGCACCCATTTTTAATGTTTTTAACTACATTATACACATCCAGCTCTGCCAGTTAACACTGGCAGTTATTTATACATTGTATATTCATTGGTCTTGACTCCTTTGTTAAACCCTGAGGTCCCCAAACTCAGGAGTTATGACTGTCTAGGAGATCAGTCCTGGGTGTTCATTGGAAGGAGTGATGCTGAAGCTGAAACTCCAGTACTTTGGCCACCTCA
>SJYX01006265.1:353515-377316 GCA_006410675.1 Oreotragus oreotragus | reverse complement strand
GCTTTTGAACTGTGGTGTTGGAGAAGACTCTTGAGAGTCCCTTGGACTGCAAGGAGATCCAACCAGTCCATTCTAAAGGAGATCAGTCCTGGGTGTTCATTGGAAGGAGTGATGCTGAAGCTGAAACTCCAGTACTTTGGCCACCTCACGTGAAGAGTTGACTCACTGGAAAAGACCCTGATGCTGGGAGGGATTGGGGGCAGGAGGAGAAGGGGACGACAGAGGATGAGATGGCTGGATGGCATCGCTGACTCGATGGACATGAATCTGAGTGAACTCCGGGAGTTGGTGATGGACAGGGAGGCCTGGTGTGCTGTGATTCGTGGGGTCTTAGAGTCGGACGCGACTGAGCGACTGAACTGAACTGTTTGGCTTCCCACAGGTATGCTAAACACACACTGATTTCTCTGTGGGAGGATGAATAACTGAAATGCAAAGAAACTGAGCTAATAGTTACTATTTCTTTCCCTAGTCACTTTTTAACTAACATTACTAAACAAGCAATGAAAGTCTTATTTCAGTCCTGCCAGTCTAATAAAGGCATTAATAAACAAAACAAACCAACAAACGAATTGGTAAAATCAGGAAGAAAATAAAATCAACAGAACTGAATAATCAACAAACTATCAGCGAAACATCTAAAGGTGCCTGGACCCAGAGGTCAGCACCAAAATCAATAAAAGAAAGCTCCAGCCACCTCGTCCATAAAACCCTCCCCGCTGCTGAGTATATTTGGGAAAGCCACCCTGCCTCCTTCCTTACCTGAAGGCAACTTTGTTGGTAGGATTTTCAGGAAAGTGACTGGTGGGGAACTTGCTTGAAGATTAATAAAGCTGGGGGAGGGTTTGGCTCGACAAAGAGGCACAGTATTACCCTCCTCTTTGGCTGAAACAAAATCAGAGGCAACTAAGTCAGAGTTCATTCTGACAAGGGACAGCCTAATTAGAATCCTGCATCTGATCTATGAATGCAAGCGCTGAGGCCCTGGCCTGAATGTCTCCAAAGAAAGTTATCTAAGACAAAAAAAGAAACCACAGTGAGACTAAGGGAAACCAAGCAGAAATGGGATAAGCTAAAATCTAATTTGCTTACATTTTACAAGTTCTTATTGATCTGTGCTACAGGCTGACTACTGCGCTGAATGGTAGAGCATAAACACGACCTAAGACATGGCTTCTCAGGTGTTTAATACCTAGTTAGGGAGACAAATCAGACACTGGTGAAATGGTGATATAGCAACACAGGACATAAACACTGATTCTGATGCTCTTGGGTGAAAATAAGTCCTTTTATATTTTAGTTATACTGAAATGTGATTAAATGTAAAAATGGATGTTTTTGAAAGGACAAGGGAGAGGTATCAACATGAGCACAACATACAAAGAAGACTCCAGGCAGGTGGAGGATATTTACTGGGCCTTGAAAATAGGACGCTTTGGATAAGTGGAAAAGATAATTCAAGTGGGAGAAGAAAAGACGGTACAAGCAAAGATAAGGATGCAAGAATATGGCTAGAATGATAAGAAGCCCTAGGAAAGTGGCCAGAATTAGGGTAGGGAGAGTGGGAAAAGCAGGATGGGTCATGGAAGACCCTTTCCAATATAAATCTGAGACTCTCAGAAAATCACTGAGCCTTTTTAGGGTTAGAAAATAGGATACAATTTTTAATCAATACATTAGGATTAAAATGGGTTGAACATGGAAGTTCTTAATGGGGAAAAATAGATTACCTTTGGCAAAAAAAGTTAGAAGGGAAATTTGATTTGTAGGAAGAAAATGATGAATATTATAAGAGACATATGTTATTTCTGTCTACTGAGCCACCCTTCCTCTGAGAAGCTACTCATTCCCCAGATTCTAGGTCATACATACATCAAGCCCCTCTCCCTATTCCAACAGGAATGGACATGTGACCCAATATAGGCCAGTCATGGTAGCCTATCCCACTTGGCAACTGGGACTGATCCAAGGGGTAAGCACATGAGGCAAACTGGCTTGTCATGCCTTGGGACTGATAGGTAGATTCTGTGTCCAAGCTTGCTTGCCTCAATTTGCTCTGGGGTCAATGAAAGCTAGTGAATTTGGCTGGCATCTTTGAAAAGCAGGTATAAGCAAGAGATTAGAGAGAAGAGACGGTATAAGAGAAAGAGAGATATATGGGCAGATAGCTACAGGCACTGAATCCCCAGTTCCAGTCCCTGTGGTCCTCGTCACTCAATTATTCATTCTTATTCTCCAGCTATCTCATCAACCCTCCCAACTGCACAAGCATCTGAATTTCTTTTTTCAGTTTCAGTAATGTCATATTAACATAAATCACATTTTGGACATACTGGATCTGAGATGAGACAAGGCAGCCCAAATGCCTAAAAAACAGCCAAAGAGATGGCACTGAGCTCAGGTGAAAGGTCAAACTTCCAGGCCAGACACAGAGAGGTGATGAAGGAGCTGCAAGAATAAATTAGCTCTCCAAGGTTAAAATCTGGGAAAGAAACCTGGACCTTTGGGGAACTCCTCCTTCCCAAAGTTTGCAAGATAAAAAGGAAGTGGCAGAGCAGAATAGGAGGGCCTCTCTGGGGGTCCAGCGGTTAAGCGTCCACCTCCCGAAGGAAGGGGTATGGGTTGGATCCCTGGTTCAGGAGGGTCCCAGATTCCTCGAAGCTGCTAAGCCCAAGTGCCACAACTACTGAGCCCACGCTCTAGAGCCCGGGAGCCACAGCTACTGAAGCCAGGGCCCCCTAGAGTCTGTGCTCTGCAACAAGGGAAGCCACTCAGCAATGAGAGGCTTCTCTGCCATGAGAAGCCCTTGCACTGCAACTAGAGAGCAGCCCCCACTCATCACAATTAAAGAAAGCCCGTGTGCAGCAAGAAGACCAAGCACGGCCAACAGTAAGCAAATAAATAAAAATTAAAGAGTCCAAAGAAGAGCAATGGATGGAAAGGCAGAGTATCTGGCTCCATGAAGAATTACAGGGATCAAGACAGTGGAAGTCCACAGTTCACTGTCATAATAAGATCAAAGAAGATCAGTTCAGTTCAGTTGTCGCTCAGTCGTGTCCGACTCTTTGCGACCCCATGAATCGCAGCACGCCAGGCCTCCCTATCCATCACCATCTCCCAGAGTTCACTCAGACTCACGTCCATCGAGTTCGTGATGCCATCCAGCCATCTCATCCTCTGTCGTCCCCTTCTCCTCCTGCCCCCAATCCCTCCCAGCATCAGGGTCTTTTCCAGTGAGTCAACTCTTCATGTGAGGTGGCCAAAGTACTGGAGTTTCAGCTTTAGCATCATTCCTTCCAAAGAAATCCCAGGGTTGATCTCCTTCAGAATGGCCTGGCTGGATCTCCTTGCAGTCCAAGGGACTCTCAAGAGTCTTCTCTAACACCACAGTTCAAAAGCATCAATTCTTCGGCGCTCAGCTCTGTTCACAGTCCAACTTTCACATCCATACATGACCACAGGAAAAACCATAGCCTTGACTAGGCGGACCTTAGTCGGCAAAGTAATGTCTCTGCTTTTGAATATACTATCCAGGTTGGTCNGCATGAGGTGGCCAAAGTACTGGAGTTTCAGCTTTAGCATCATTCCTTCCAAAGAAATCCTAGGGTTGATCTCCTTCAGAATGGACTGGTTGGATCTCCTTGCAGTCCAAGGGACTCTCAAGAGTCTTCTCCAACACCACAGTTCAAAAGCATCAATTCTTCGGTGCTCAGCTTTCTTCACAGTCCAACTTTCACATCCATACATGACCACAGGAAAAACCATAGCCTTGACTAGGGGGACCTTAGTCAGCAAAGTAATGTCTCTGCTTTTGAATATACTATCCAGGTTGGTCATAACTTTTCTTCCAAGGAGTAAGCGTCTTTTAATTTCATGGCTGCAGTCAGCATCTGCAGTGATTTTGGAGCCCAAAAAAATAAAGTCTGACACTGTTTCCACTGTTTCCCCATCTATTTCCCAGGAAGTGATGGGACCAGATGCCATGATCTTCATTTTCTGTATGTTGAGCTTTAAGCCAACTTTTTCGCTCTCCTCCTTCACTTTCATCAAGAGGCTTTTTAGCTCCTCCTCACTTACTTTGCCAAAAAATATCCATCTAGTCTAAGCTATGGTTTTTCCTGGAGTCATGTATGATTGTGAGATTTGGACTATAAAGAAAGCTGAGCATCAAAGAGTGGATGGTTTCAAACTGTGGTGTTGGATAAGACTCTGGAGAGTCCCTTGGGTTACAAAGAGATCAAACCAGTCAATCCTAAAGAAAATCAACCCTGAATATTCATTGGAAGTACTGATGCTGAGGATGAAACTCTAAAACTTTGGTCACCTGATACGAAGAACGAACTCACTGAAAAAGACCCTGATGCTGGGAAAGATGAAGGCAGGACAAGAAGGGAATGACAGAGGATTAAATGCTTGGAAGGCATCACCAACTCGATGGACATCTCCAGGAGTTGGTGATGGACAGGGGAGCCTGGCGTGCTGCAGTCTATGGGGTCGGAAAGTGTCAGACACCACTGAATGGCTGAACTGAATTGAAAATAGAAGAAATTCAGGAACAAAAATCTTATTTGCAGCAAAAGCAAATGTTTTTGCGTTTCTCAATACTACAGAAAATGCTGACACAATTATTTCATCTAGTTTATATAGATCCTTATTCCTTAATTTACTTTGATTACTGATGATCTATATATAAATTAGTCTATTTATCTTTGCCAGACCTGAAGCAGAAAAAGAAGTGGAGATATCATGTTTTAATTGGTTTACATCATTTCCTTTGTCTTTTTTTAATTCAGAAATACTAATCCCAGAACACATAGGTGTATGATGGATGTTCTCTTTCTCTATGAAATGACTCTTTTCACAGGAAGCACGAACAACAACAAAAGCCTAAGAGTGATTCCTATTAATGTTCTCATTGATTTACTTTGTCAGTACATATTTAGCAAATGTGGGTGAAACTCTCCAAGGAAAAGAAATGTTGCCAGAAGACTGGTGATTAGAAAACTTGGGAGCATTAATATTTTCTCTCGTTTCTCATTTTATTTATTTTTTATTTTATTTATTTATTTATTTATTTATTTTATACTTTATTTTAGAATGAACATGGATGGAGGAGGTTATGGGGAAACAATGCACAGTATGTGGAATGACACAAGGTAATTGCTTACAAAATGTATCAATCTTTCATTGTCTATACCTAGGAATAGGCAAAATCATACCAAATCAACAAAAATATATCTCTGCACTATGTTTTAGTGTCCTTTTCTTCATTCAAGAGAAATTAATTAAGTACCGATTGCATTCCAGAAACAAAAATAAATACACAGGATATATAGAAACTAAAGATACAATATTAGTTCCATACAAAAACAAGGGATTTTGTCTATGAAACTGTAACTACAAATTTATTTTGTCTAGGACTGCAATGGGAAAAGTGATGTTTCTGTACTTTAATTAAGAAACAGAAATTCATCAGGTTGCCTTCACGTGGCTTTCAGCTGTTTATTTTGAATCAGGAAAATCCATAGCCTCTGAAGGAGAGCTGAAGTGTAATTAAAAGTGTTATTGAACTAAACACCATTACCAGTGTTTACCTCATTATATAGTACTGTTGGCACCAGAAGCAGATTTCAGACTAGTTTTCTTTCCTACATTCTTGTTAGACATGGTTTAAAAAATGCCTAATTCAATTTAAGAATAATCAGCTACAAAATCAAGTTTGGAAAAATTGCTGACTTGGGAATCAAGGCACCAGGACTGCATTACATGCCAAGTTACCCTGAAGCAGGAAAACTCCTAGTTCAACACTGAAACATCTGTGCTTTTTAATGTTTTAATTTGGGATTTTAGCTCCTGAAACTTTATGTTTACACTGTGATTGTTCTATTAAAAACAAGAAGATTTTGGAATTCCCTGGTGATCCAGTGGTTACAGCTCCAAGTTTTCACAGCTGCAGCTGAGTTCAATCCCTGGTTAGAGAACTAAAATCCCGCAAGCCACATGGCACAGGCAAAAACAAAAAGCAAAAAATAACAATAAAATAAAATAAAAAGAAGGAAAATTTTCAGTTACAGTAAAGTAAGGACAATAATATGATGTTCTTATTTTGTGAATATAATTACAAGGCTATTAACAAGTTTATCAAAGGCAAATAGCTGAATAAAATGAGCATGGCACAAGATAAATTTCTTACTTTTTATCAAATTAAATAAATATCTAAAGCAGTTAATATATTAGGTGTCACAAGTCTTAATAAGAATAGGAAAGCAGTTATTGGGGCTTAAATAGTCATGATCTTAAAGCACTTTTTAGATGAATAGAGAAAAACATAACACAGTTTGTGTGTATCAAGTGAATTTTGTTAGGACATTTTTCATATTCTGATAAACACAGTATGATAGAATAAACTTCATAGGTTCACTTTATGTGTGTGCTCAGTCACCCAGCCGTGTCCTATTCTTTTTGACCCCACTGTAGCCCAGGGTCCTCTGTCCATGGAATTTTCCAGGCAAAAATATTGGAGTGGGTTGCCATTCCTTTCTCCAGGGGACCTTCCTGGCCTAGGAAGTGAATCCAGGTTTCCTGCATTGCAGGCAGATTCTTTACCATCTCAGCCACCATGGAACCCTCTGTCTTTGTGGTGCTTACATGTAACTTAAATTCAAATGAAATGTAAGATGTCTACAATATATATGATTAATTTAATTGTAAGTTATAAAACTTTTTAGATCTTTAGAAATGGCAACTGAGTACTGGAAATTCCATTCATGATGAATCAAATATCCATTTAAGGCTCACACCTTTGGTCACTTTATATGAGTGTTTCACTAAAGATTGTGTTATAAGATTACTCCTATACCATAGGCTTGCTTCACCTAAGCTAGGATGGCCCAGGAACAGTTTCGCAGTTCGAATCAAAATCTGATGTGTATAATTAAAGTGTTAATCATTTGACCTAGTCTCTAAACATATAAAATTCAGGGTTTGGATACTCCATGGATTTTCTAAAATTTTGCAAGCTGTTTTAATGTCACTGGGCATTAGTCATAAGGCCTGAACAGTTCTCCATGCATGATTATGACTTGTTCCATGTGCAGTTAAATTATAATCTTGAACATCTTTTAGGCCAGAAATAAAAATGGGTTTGACTTCCTTAGTTACCAAAAGAACAAATATCCCTTCTGACACTACATACTTCACTATCCTTGTCATTCACCTTACTATTTGTTTATTCTTTCAAGCTTAGTTACTTGACATCTACTGTAGGGCTGCCCTGTGCTAATTGTTTCATCTGGTGAAAAGAAAAAAGTCAGAGTGTATAAGCAAAAGAGGAAATATTGAGTTTACTATAGTACATGGAATATACATTGAGATAAGATCTATCAGAGCATAAACAGAATGGTTATCAATCTTGGAGATGTTTCAGGGGTTCTTTCAATGAGGAAATGACATGAACAAATATATGAAAGATTTATTGAAAAATAAAAATGGTGTCGTTAGAAAAGATGAAGAAGCATAAATGACCTTTATTACAGGCAGAACAAACAGATGGTGAAGGACGTTCATGTTTCTTTTAGGGGACAAAAGGAAGAGAAACATACATATAAAGTTTAGGTGAAGTTATCCTCACAGATAAAGTGTACAATACTTGAAGCTTGTTATGAATTGTTTTGACCTTTATACTTAATCAAATGGTAAAACACAAAACATTCTAAGAGGATGGTGGTATGTGTGTTGCTTAAAGTTCACTCTGTGTAGATTAAAAAGGGCAAAATGACATGAAGAAAACAAAACACATGGCAGTGTTCCAGGTTGGAGGTAGGGGTTATTTGGACTGAAAAGGCATAATTTTCTATGGAAGAAAGAATTTAGAAACTGTAGTGGATAAAATCTAGATGGACAGTGGCTGAGGGAGAGAGGTATCAAGAAGGACTCACAGAGATTTGCTTCAAAGAGCAGAAGGATAATATTGCCATTCAAAGAGACAGGAATCTCTGTATGAGAGCCAGATTTGGGTGGAAATCATTTATTTCTTTTTTTGGAGATGGAAATGACAACCTACTCCAGTGTTTTTGCCTGGAGAATCCCAGGGATGGGGGAGCCTGGTGGGCTGTCCTCTATGGGGTTGCACAGAGTCAGACACGACTGAAGTGGCTTAGCATGTATTTCTTTTTAGACCATTTACTTTCAAAAGGCTAGATAAGCTATTATTTATTTGTGGCACAAAAATGACGAGATGATAGAAATTTTGCATATACATGTTTATGCATATACATATGTGTGTATGTATATAGAATCATAGGCACAGTCATGTCCAAGTTTTTGCAATGCTATGGACTATAGCTCTCCATGCTCCTCTGTCCATGGGATTTTCCAGGCACTAATACTGGAGTGTGTTGCTGTGTATATATATATATATATGCTCATATATATCTATGAGTATAGTAAGTGACACAAGCAACCTACTGTGACTATGGAGTATTACTTTAGGGTTTTTTTTTTTTTTTTTTAGAAAACCCAGGTATCACTACTTCAGTTGTTTTGGTGACTATGAAAGAAGTAATTATCTTTTTTTTTTTTTATCTTAATATTATGAAATGATGTAGTTAATGGAGTAGATGGATATATGGGATCAAATCTTCTTTGGGATATACTGTTTATGTTTGTGTGGTTGTCAGTTCCTTTAGAGGGATCGTCTTCAAAAACAAACAAAGGAATTTAATCCTTTGGCTCATCTTCATAGGAGTTATACTTGGTACGTCTCTTGTATTCTTGTGTAGAGTAACAGGAATTTCTTTTGATTCCACTTCACAGATCTAGTAATGAACAAGTCATAGTATACCAGTAATCTTTGATCATCAAGATTACTAAATTTGGTATAAATTATCTTCACTCTTTCTGAAGAAGACTTAAGTAGATTTTGAATGTCACAATCTCTGAAAATGCTTTTATTATGATGAATCTGCAAAAGGGTATCTTCATCTTCTAATACAATTTTAACTAAAGCTAGGCAGAGGTGTGGCTGAATTGGTCATCTCTACAGTATGGTAAAATGATAGCACTCACTTTCCTTAAAAGCCAGGAAGTATATCTGTTTGCTTACATGTAGTAAGCAAAACATGTTTCAAGCGTGTTTTTTTTTTTTTTTTTTTTAATAATTTAAGNAATTTTAACTAAAGCTAGGCAGAGGTGTGGCTGAATTGGTCATCTCTACAGTATGGTAAAATGATAGCACTCACTTTCCTTAAAAGCCAGGAAGTATATCTGTTTGCTTACATGTAGTAAGCAAAACATGTTTCAAGCGTGTTTTTTTTTTTTTTTTTCTAAGTACTGAAGAATGACTCATGATATTGTACTTTAGAAAAAACCAATAACATCATGAAAGGCATTAGCATTATGTGAAGACATGGGAGAAGAAAAAGATCCCATCATACTTTGTATATGAACCCCAAATCTAGAGTAGAATATTTTTCTTTAATGTCTGTATCTCCAAGTTAGATTAATTCATTTCCTTCTCCTCTTTCTCCTATTTTCCTCCTCTTCCTCCTCTTTTTACTTCTGCTCTACCACCTCTTTCTCTTCTTCTTCCTGCTCCTTCTTTTTCTCCTTGCAATTTACTACTGGATTGACGTCTAAACATCCATCATCAAGGCCATTAAAGAAGCTAAAATATTTGAATAATTCCTTTCATTACTGAACAAGAGGTTTGTGAACTTTTTCTCACATTTTTCCCTAGAACCACTCTGGTTCATCCAAAGATGCAGCAACTTCGATAAAATGTTTTTCAGCCAAAAGGTCAGGGATTTGTTCCTATATTCATAGCCTGTGTCCAGCATGCATAGATGTATCCCTTACATTCCAGGTGATAACATTATGATTGGCACTCCGTGCCTTGAGACAGCAGATGGAACTGCATTTCTACATATATATTGTGATCATGTTAGCCACTGAGAAGTGATCAGTGGTATCTTGAATTAGTAATCCAACGTAAATGACTTGAATGACTGAGTTAGGCATTTGCCTAAATTAAAGTAAGTTTTTATTCTCACTGATTCCACGTTAAAAAGATATTTTCCCAAGAACTTGTAAAGGAAGAAAAGATAACTTTCCTTTGTGTTAACCTGTAAATAAAAACAATGTGGATTAGTGAGAAAAAAATGAATAAACACCCTAAAAGACTTAGTGACTCAGAAGCTATTATAAAGTGAATATATTAAGAATTAAAACTATGAACCCATGTAAGGAAAAAATATATATTTCAAAAATACGGGAGATTAGTAACCTTTAGATTATGAAATAAAATCAAAATATGTATTTGACAGAGACTATGAGGGAGAGAAGGCTTTCTTATCTGTCTTGCTATTCTTTGGAACTCCGCATTCAGATGCTTATATCTTTCCTTTTCTCCTTTGCTTTTCACCTGCCTTCTTTTCACAGCTATTTCTAAGGCTTCCCCAAACAGCCATTTTGCTTTTTTGCATTTCTTTTCCATGGGGATGGTCTTGATCCCTGTCTCCAGTACAACATCATGAACCTCATTCCATAGTTCATCAGGCACTCTATCTATCAGATCTAGGCCCTTAAATCTATTTCTCATTTCCACTGTATAATAATAAGGGATTTGATTCAGGCCATACCTGAATGGTTGAGCAGTTTTCCCTACTTTCTTCAATTTGAGTCTGAATTTGGTAATAAGGAGTTCATGATCTGAGCCACAATCAGCTCCTGATCTTGTTTCTGTTGACTGTATAGAGTTTCTCAATCTTTTGCTTCATAGAATATAATCAATCTGACTTTGGTGTTGACCATCTGGTGATGTCCTTGTGTAGAGTCTTCTCTTGTGTAAGTGGAAGAGGGTGTTTACTATGATCAGTGCATTTTCTCAGCAAAACTCTACTAGTCTTTGCGCTACTTCATTCTGCATTCCAATGCCAAATTTGCCTGTTACTCCAGGTGTTTCTTGACTTCCTACTTTAGCATTCCAGTCCCCTATAATGAAAATGACATTTTATTTAGGTGTTAGTTCTAAAAGGTTTTCTAGGTCTTCATAAAACCATTCAACTTCAGCTTCTTCAACGTTACTGGTTGGGGCATAGACTTGGATAACTGTGATAGTGAATGGTTTGCCCTGGAGATGAAAAGAGATCATTCTGTCATTTTTGAGACTGCATCCTAGTACTGAAATTCAGACTCTTTTGTTGACCATGATGGCTACTCCATTTCTTCTGAGAGATTCCTGCCCGCAGTAGTAGATATAATGGTCATCTGAGTTAAATTCACCCATTCCAGTCCATTTTAGTTCGCTGATTCCTAGAATGTCAACATTCACCCCTGCCATCTCTTGTTTGACCAATTCCAATTTTCCTTGATTCATGGACCTGACATCCAGGTTCCTATGCAATATTGCTCTTTACAGCATTGGACCTTGTTTCTATCACTAGTGACGAGCACAACTGGGTATTGTTTTTGCTTTGGCTCCATCCCTTCATTCTTTCTGGAGTTAGTTCTCCACTGATCTCCAGTAGCATATTGGGCACCTAATGACTTGGGGAGTACCTCTTTTGGTGTCCTATCATTTTGCCTTTTCATATGTTCATGGGGTTCTCAAGGCAAGAATACTGAAGAAGTTGCCATTCCCTTCTCCAGTGGACCACGTTCTGTCCACATGCAGAGTTCCAAAGAATAGCAAGAAGAGATAAGAAAGCCTTCTTCAGCAATCAATGCAAAGAAATAGAGGAAACAAACAGAATGGGAAAGACTAGAGATCTCTTCAAGAAAATTAGAGATACCAAGGGAACATTTCATGCAAATATGAGCTCGATAAAGGACAGAAATGGTATGGACCTAACAGGAACAGAAGATATTAAGAGGTGACAAGAATACACAGAAGAACTGTACAGAAAAGATCTTCATAACCCAGATAATCATGATGATGTGATCACTAATCTAGAGCCAGACATCTTGGAATGTGAAGTCAAGTGGGCCTTAGAAAGCATCACTACGAACAAAGCTAGTGGAGGTGATGAAATTGCAGTTGAGCTGTTTCAAATCCTGAAAGATGATGCTGTGAAAGTGTTGCCCTCAATATGACAGCAAACTTGGAAACCTCAGCAATGGCCACAGGACCGGAAAAGGTCAGTTTTCATTCCATCCCAAAGAAAGGCAATACAAAAGAATGCTCAAAGTACTGCACAACTGCACTCATCTCACATGCAAGTAAAGTAATGCTCAAAATTCTCCAAGCCAGGCTTCAGCAATACATGAACCATGAACTCCCTGATGTTCAAGCTGGATTTAGAAAAGGCAGAGGAATCAGAGATCAAATTGCCAACATCCGCTGGATCATGGAAAAGGCAAACGAGTTCTAGAAAAACATATATTTCTGCTTTATTGACTATGCTAAAGCCTTTGACTGTGTGGATCACAATAAACTGTGGAAAATTCTTCAAGAGATGGGAATATCAGACCACCTAACCTGCCTGACAAACGTGGTCCACTGGAGAAGGGAAGGGCAAACCACTTCAATATTCTTGCTTTGAGAAGCCCATGAACAGTATGAAAAGGCAAAATGATACGATACCAAAAGAGGAACTCCCAGGTCATTAGTTGCCCAATATGCTACTGGAGATCAGTGGAGAAATAACTCCAGAAAGAATGAAGGGATGGAGCCAAAGCAAAAACAATACCCAGTTGTGCATGTCACTGGTGATAGAAGCAAGATCTGATGCTATAAAGAGCAATATTGCATAGGAACCTGGAATGTCAGGTCCATGAATCAAGGCAAATTGGAAGTGGTCNTCTTCTGAGGATGTCCATAGCGAGGCTGGTAATTAGTGAGCAAACTAACTGCCTGCTTTTTCAAAACGGACTTGGATACCTTACAGGAACTGCCTTGACCAGGGCTGTTTGGAGCTTTATTAACAAACTTGTTTTGAGCACCTAAGATGTATTAATCAGAGGCTAGGTGATGAGGAAGACAGACTCTCCCCACCCCATCCCCCATGACACAAGTAATTATAAATGTGATATAGGGATTTCGAAGGAGAGTGCAGGATGGATAGGAACCAGTCATAACTTGATAGGTAGAACATGGGAGAAATGGAGGAGCAGGAGCCCCAAGCCCCTCTTCTGAAGGTTTAGGCCAAGGAGAAACAGGGTTCAGCCTCATGGGACAGGAATAGAAGCACATTCATTCAACCAGTGTTCACTGAGCACCTGCTGTGTTTCAGGCTCAGTTCTAGGCCTGGGCATACCTCAGTGTATAAAGCAAGAAGCTGCCCTTATGGAGCATACATCTAGCTTGCAAAGACAGCAAACAAGTGAGCAATTCAATACAAGTGCTATAGAGAAATAAAGCGGACTAAGGAAATATGGAAGAATGCAGGAGGGAGAAGGGCAGTTGGTCAGGAACTGTGCCATTTGCGGTGAGATGGAAAAGCAGTCACAGAGTAAGTCTTCAGAGTCATCTAAGCCTAAAGGCTATAATAAGCAGAAGAAAACACAAGTGCAAAGGCCCAGAGATGGGGATGTGTATGCCCAGCATTTGTTGAGAAGCAGCAAAGAGGTCAGTATGGCTGTAACAGAATGAGGGGAAGAGGAAAGGAACAGGAGGGGAGGTCAGGTCGATAAGAGAAGGCAGGTCATCGAGGGCCTTAAAGGCCACAGTGAGGACACAAGGTGTTGAGCCTGCTGCAGTGTGGAGAGGAGGCTGGAGAGGGCAAGAGGAGGAACTGGGAGATCAGTTGGGAAAATATTACAACAATTACAGGGGGTAGTAAGTGTTTTGGTCAAAATTGTCAAAATATATTTTATTTACAAAAAAAATGGTCTAGTTTCCAGTTTATCAACTCAGCAATTGCAGTGGAGGTCACCGTTTTCTCAGTGGTTCCAGCAAGAGTCCCAGAGCAGGAGCTCATTGGCCTAGGATGGATCATGTGACCACCACTGTGACTCTAATTGGCTTGGCCTGAGTGATGTGCTCATTCTTATAAGGACAGGGATGAGGTAAACCCTACCCATATCTCAGACTGAAATGAAAAGAAGGGATGTCTAACAAAAGGAAAAGATGATTATGATTTCCAGAAGAAGAGGGAAACTGATGGTGGGAGAGCAGAAACAACAGGTTTACTTTACATGGCATATACAGAACAGCCAGGCTGAGTGCACAGCTGTTATTAGAGGAAAGAAAGGGAAGGAAAGGGGAGGAGAGGGAGGGAAGGAGGATGATTCAAACCTAGAGGACTTGTTCCAGGGGGTGATTAAGGAGAAAAGGGGTATCGGTGAGGGTGTCCTGGAAGAGTAGAGCTGGTTCACAGGCAGGAGAAGGTCTTGCATTTGGGCACGAAAGGGCCAGACTGATCCACTGCAGGGGCAGGCAGAGAGCCTAGCAGGCTAACTGCAGCAAGAAGACACTGTAGCAAGGGTGAGCCTGCCTGTGTCTACCCCATGCCCTTGGAATATGTCCCACCAACAGCCTCCCTGGCCACCTTTCTATTTGTGGAGCAGTCATCACGCCCCATGTTAGACACGGCTGCTGTTCCAAATGGATTATTGCGAATGATTTAATCACCCACATTAGCACTCCCTGGCTCCCACGTGGGGGCCCCGGAGCATCTCCTCTCACATCAGCCCTGGCAAAAGCTTTTCTGAAGGGGCTCCTGCCCAGATCACTGCAATTGACACAGCCTGCTAGTATATGAAGTGGTCTCCAAAGTACTTTCCTGCCCCTGGTGGGGGCACAAAAGGATTCACCAGGGTGTGGGAAGAAGGTTACAGAACCTCTATTTTTGTTTGATTTTTTATCTGATCCTGTAAAAATTACTATTTTATATTCATTTTATAACAAATAGAATACATGAGCCCAGAAATACATGTATATAATTTACAAATGAATCAATATCTATATATACTCATAATATCCTTCAATTTTTTTTTTCTGATAGGAGTGAGCTGTCAGAAATGTTTGGGGGCTACTAGTGCAGAAAATGGGCTTCCCAGGTGGCACTAGAGGTAAAGAACCCACCTGCCAATAAAGGATATATAAGAGACATGGGTTCGATGGAATGGCAACCCATTCCAGTATTCTTGCCTGGAGAATCCCATGGACAGAGGAACCTGGTGGGCTACAGTTCATAGAGTCTCAAAGAGTCAGACGTGACTGAAGAGCCTGCATGCACATGCAGTGCAGATAATCTTAGCTAATAATTATGCGAAACTTGCCGTGTTCTAGGTCCTGTGCCCAATGTCATTTACTCTTCCCAGCAGCCCATTTTTACAAAGAAGGAAACTGGTGCACAGAAAGGTTAAGTAACTTGCTCAAGGCTACTCAGCCTGGAAGATGCAGGGCTGGGATTGTCCCCAGTGGTCTTTCTGGGAATCCATGAGCTTTTCAAGTTAGACTGGGATCGTGGGGAAGAGGCAATCTGAGATTATCAAGTATATTTCTTGTTTCTGAAAAGATCATCCCTAAGCCATCCAAAATCAGTGACTCCGGTCCCAGAGGAGGCACCCAGGCTCAGACCATTCCTGCTTTTCATAGCCCTCTCTTGCCAGCCCACCTGTACCATTGTCATCACCCCCATTAGATTTCAACCCTTTTCTCCTCTTGGAAAATAGAGAGCTCAGATTAGTTTTGTTGGCTGGAGCTGGGAGGGCTGGCCGGTGACTGGAGTTCTGTCCTTTTAGAAAACATCCAAATGGAGGAGAGGGGATGAAAGAGGAAGCCATAAAGTATGAATGAATCCTGGAGTCATGTGATGGAGGGACTGAGAAGGGAGCCAGGGGGCTGCTGGAAAAGCTAGAAAGAGGATTGTGGAGCCCAGGCTACAGGTGGGAGAGGGCATGGGGGAGGGAAGCCAGCTAACTGCCTGGGGTCCTCAGCTCCGATGTGGCAACTGAAGGGGTCAGGGCTGCAGGGCTGATCGTCCCCCCAGAGAGCACAGGGCTGCAGCACAGCAGAGTTCCTAAAGCCTCAGAGAAAAATCGAGGTCATCAAAGGAGTGAGACTCCTGCCCTGTAAACTTCCCTACCCCAAGCCTGCTTCTCACTAGCTAAGATCCCCAGGACTTTGTGGCTTTCTTGACCAGGGTTGAGCAGTCTGACCCTACTCCAAATCAGGAGGGCAGCTCTAGGGCCAGCCATAAAATGGTGAACCCAGGAGCCTCCTGTACAATGATGTGGGCATGTATGTCCAGACACGTGTATCACAGAGGCTAACATTTCCTGACACAGTGTGCCAGGCTCAGAGCCAGCATCTTTTCATCTCATTCAGCCTTCCCAGTCTATGAAGTCCTTCTCATTTACAGGTGAGAAGCTCAAGGTTTAGAAGCCAGGACATAGACCAAGTGAAAGTTGGCAAGTGGTGAGCCAGGATTTAGACCCAGCCTATCTGATGCACAGTACCCTCTCTTAAGGATGACCTTACACTGCTCCCAGCAGGCAGTCCCAGACCTCCACTCCCCCGCCCCACTGGAACCTTGCTCTAAGGAAGTTAAGTCCTAGAAACCTTAGCTTATGATAGCAGCCCCAGGCTGAACTCTGAACATGTTCACACAATGAACCATGGCCACACTGCACCCCACGCCTGGTCACCCTCTGAGCCCCGATGGAGGTCCACATTCAGAACAGCAGCCAACACCATCATTTTCTGAGCAGATCATTGCCAGTGGACTTGTGAGAGTCCAGCCTTGTGAGTGGACTTGTGAGAGTCACAACCTTCTCAGGAAAATGTTAGGATGTTCATGCCCTGTGAGATGCTGATGGGATGTTGGGAGTTTGGCTGGGGACTTAGGATTCATATGGGGTTCTTCTTGCTGTCAGGTTCTGAATCTTGGAAGTCAGGCCCTGGGAGACATACCAGGCAGGTGGCTGGCAGGAAGGATAACCAGGCTGGAGGCTTCTGGGATGGCAGTGACTGGCACAGCAGGGACATGGGTGGGGAGGGGGATGGTGTCTATCCAACTGAGTCCAGCCAACTGGGAGCCTAGCCTACTGATCAGAGAGAGAAGGGTCCCAAGGGCCCCTGCCCAGGAACACTGGGCAGCTCGAGCAGAGAGAGGTGGTCTCCTGTGCTCCCCACAGGGAATGGCCTTCACCTCTCCCAGATAAAACCGAGTGCATTTTCAGGCTTTGTGCTTGCCTGAAGCTTCCAAACAGAATCTTAATCACTCTCCAGCATACTCTCCAATACTCCCAGTGGAAGGAGGGAGCAGGGCAAGAATGCCACTTTTTGTTTTCCAGATGAGGCATCTTGAGTCCGGAGAGGGCAAATAGCCCATTCAAGGTCCCACCCCACTTCTCCAGGAAACCTTTTTGATATCTCTGATCTTCCTCCTTCTTGTAGGTCAAGAAGCAACAGTTAGAACTGGACATGAAACAACAGACTGGTTCCAAATTGGGAAAGGAGTACGTCAAGGCTGTATATTGTCACCCTGCTCATTTAACTTATATGCAGAGTACATCTTGAGAAACGGTGGGCTGGAAGAAGCACTAGCTGGAATCAAGATTGCCGGGAGAAATATCAATAACCTCAGATACGCAGATGACACCACCCTTATGGCAGAAAGTGAAGAAGAACTAAAGAACCTCTTGATGAAAGTGAAAGAGGAGAGTGAAAATGTTGGCTTAAAGCTCAACATTCAGAAAACTAAGATCATGGCATCCGGTTCTATCACTTCATGCAGATAGATGGGAAAACAATGGAAACAATGAGAGACTTTATCTTCTTGTGCTCCGAAATCACTGCAGATGGTGGTTGCAGCCATGAAATTAAAAGGTGTTTGCTCCTTGGAAGAGAAACTATGACCAACCTAGACAGCATATTAAAAAGCAGAGACATTAGTTTGCTAACTAACGTCCATCTAGTCAAAGCTATGGTTTTTCCAGTAGTCATGTATGGATGTGAGAGCTGGACTATAAAGAAAGCTGAGCACTGAAGAATTGATGCTTTTGAACTGTGGTGTTGGAAAAGACTCTTGAGAGTCCCTTGGACTGCAAGGAGATCAAACCGGTCAATCCTAAAGGAAATCAGTCCTGAATATTCATTGGAAGGACTGATGTTGAAGCTGAAACTCCAACACTGTGGTCAACACTGATGCGAAGAACTGACTCACTAGAAAATCACTAGAAAAGACCCTGATGCTGGGAAAGATTGAAGCTGGGAGGAGAAGGGGGTGACAGAGGATGAGATGGTTGGATGGCATTACCAACCTGATGGACACGAGTTTGAGCAAGCTCCGGGAGTTGGTAATGGACAGGGAAGCTTGGCTTGCTGCAGTTCATGGGGCCTCAAAGAGTTGGACACAACCAAGCAACAGGACTGAACAGACCTTTCTCCAGCTCTCCATCCTCCTCCCACAAGCACCGACAGCTCAGGGCCTCTCCTTCCACAAGGTCATATTCTATCTTTACAACTTCGCAGGCCTCAGTGTTGGAGTAAGTGGTATGTTCATTCCTGGTGACTGGCTTGCTGCGTGGATACAGTCTGTGTCAACATCACAGATCATCCAAAAGCCTTCCCCATCCCTCACGCTCCATAGGGGTCTGGCCTCTATTCCCCTCTGCCCCTTTGCTACAGAGATCAACTCATCCCCAGCTGTTGGTGTATGGGGTCATTCAAACTCTTGTGTGACCCTGGACAAATCACTTGCCTCTCTGTATAGTTTCATCATGGAAGATTAGGGTTCTAGTAGCGCCCATCTTACAGATTTGCTGCAAGAGTTACATCTGGCAGTGCATGTGGAACAGCTTATAATGAGCGGGATCCAGGAAAGCACCCGGTACTTGCCTGGTCTTAGCTGATGATCAGTTCAGCCAAGTCTCAGTTCCTGCCCTCTGCCTACCACCTTCTCTATACCCTGGTCGGCAGGAGGTGGGGTAGTGTGTCCTTGCCTGGGCAAGGGATTCTGAAAGCCCAAAACCCTATTCCCACTGAAGTTTCAGACCATCCCGCCTGCTAACTCATTCCAGCCATTTTTCCACTCTGCCTGCCCCCACCTCCTGCCTTTGCTCTTGCAGTTGTTCGTTTAATGTGTGCAATACAATTAGGCAAAATGACTTTTCCATCAAACTCCCAACAAATTTCCTACCCCCACCCCACCCCAGCATTACCAGACCCCATTCCCTCCCTCCCTTGGGGACCATAGAGTCTAATTTAAGGAAATCCTTCCCTGAGTAATTCTCCTCTATGGAGACCCCACACACACACACCCAGAGAACCCTTAGAAACCAAGATGGGATTATGTTGGACAGGAAGCCCCAGGAAACAGAGTCAGATCCCAGTGAGAAAGGGAGTCCACAGGCAAGACGTTTCTACCATGTGGCTCACTGTCTGGAGAAGGGCTTTCTCCAAAATAGAATCTAAAACCAGAACTTGGAGAGGCAACAGGAAACAGGGACAGGTGACATGAGGAGAATCTTCAAGGCCCCCACGGTGGAGAGAAGCCACCATTCTGCCTCCACGCCTGAGAAGTGTACAGACTGTCCCCAGAACTGCCTGCCTGAAAGGCAGGGCTCTGGAGCAGCTACACACTGGCTCCAACCTCCCCTAGGCTGAGGCTTTCAGGGCAGGCTAGGCTTCCCTGCACTTTCAGCCTGTGTTTGTTCACAGGCCAGGCAGGCTTTTCCCTGGCATTGCACAAGGCCCTGAGGCAGAAAGTGAACCTCTCTAGAGTATGCTGTAGTGGGGACAGTGCCGTCAGGGAGCCAGCCGGAGCTCACCCAAAGCATGTGCTGCAGCTGTGGCTGAAACCGTAAGTGAGCAGAGAAGATGCGCTGGGCACAGAGAGAGCCGCTATTCTGGGCAATGCCTTCCTGCTTCCTTTCGTTGGAGACCCTACAAGAGTGAAGATGACAGCCTTCCTCAGCTGGAACCACCCGGCACACTCACTCATTCATTCTACAAACATTTCTGGAGGCATGCTGCATGCCTGACCCTGTGCGGGGTGTTGGAGTCATGGAGATGAATTGGCTATGGATCCTTCCCTTGAGGACATCTCAGGCAGGGGAGGAGGCAGAGCTAACCTTAAGTGATGCCACAGAGGTTTGAGAAAGTGGGAACACAGAGGAGGGAGTTAGCTAGGAGGAGTCAGGGAGGGCTTCAGTGGGGAGATGGTGTTTGAATTGGGCTTTGAAGGAGAAGTAAGAGTTTAGCAAGTTGAGAAGGAGACAAGGCTTGTTTAGGTCTAGGGCCTGCTCACAGCACACCCCATAAACAGTCAGCAGATCACCTTTCTAAAATCCACAACGATCCCTTTAAGAGTTCCAGCCCAGCTCTGTCTGCTCTCCTATCCCAGCATGAACTGGTCTGGGATCTGATTCAGCACTGGGGGAGGCTCTTCCTGGACCTGAGCCATCACCTCTGGTCCATCCTAGGGCCTGGATCTCAGGCTGTGCCAACCCTCACATCCATCACCTACCAGACCTCCCTGATGCCACCTTGTGGCTCACAGCCCTGTAAACCCCATAGGGAGGCAAAGGGCCTTGGTGCTAGAATCCTGGGGTACAGATACCTGGATTTGGATCCTGGCAGCAGAGTTGCCAGAGTTACTCAGGTGGCTCAGTGGTAAAGCATCTGCCTTCCAATGCAGGAGATGCAAGAAATGAGGATTCAGTCCCTGAGTTGGGAAGATCCCCTGGAGAAGGAAATGACAATCCACTCCAGTATTCTTGCCTGGGAGATCCTATGGATAGAGGAGGTTGGTGGGCCACTGTCCATGGGGTCGCAAAGAGTGGGACACGGCTGAGTAACTAAGCACGCACGCACACCCCAGTTGCCAGATCTGCAGCAAAGTGCCGCTTTCTGTGAGCTCATGTCCATGGACTGCAGGTGAGGGTTACAGGTGGCAACTGGAGGGGGCGGTAGGTGGGAAGCATCTCAGGCACAGGAAGACAGAGTGAANCAGGAGGAGAAGGGGATGACCCAGGATGAGATGGCTGGATGGCATCGCGGACTCGATGGACGTGAGTCTGAGTGAACTCCGGGAGATGGTGATGGACAGGGAGGCCTGGCGTGCTGCGGTTCATGGGGTCGCAGAGTCGGACACGACTGAGCGGCTGAGCTGAGCTGAGACCCATTTCTGTCCCACATGTGGAGGAGCACTGCTCCGTCCAGTGGGTAGAGAGCGGGGCTGTGATAAACATCCTTCAGAAAATGATCCAACCTCAGATATCAGTGGCGACAAAGTTGTGAAACTCTGGTATAAACAAAGGCAGAGAGAAAGGTCCCCAAAGACGGCCCACAGCTGGGGGAACCCTTCACACTGTGCCCCTGCTGAACTTTCTCTGAGCCCCAAAATACAAGCACACCCTTGTCCCCCGTTTCTTATCTTTCTCCACTCCACCTCTGTTCAGGCAACAAAGGGCCCAGAGTCTATGACCCTCATGGATTTGCTGCCCCAAACTAGAAGCATCTGCTGCTACCACTTCCAGGATCTTCTGTGACTCCTGGGCAAGAAGGAAGCCCCGCGTTGCACAGAAAAGCCCTGGAAGAGACATTTTCCCAACTTTACCAAAACTGAAGGAACTTGGACTTTACCTGTCATACACGAGTTTTGTCAAGACTTTTGCAAAGCCTGGAGGTGTTGAAACCCACAGCTGTCTCAACAGCTGTGTTGAGACACAGCTGTTTCCCAAGGCCTGCTCAGAAATCATCTGACTCAGAGGAACAGAAAATGAAAGTAGAGAAGCCNGGACTTTACCTGTCATACACGAGTTTTGTCAAGACTTTTGCAAAGCCTGGAGGTGTTGAAACCCACAGCTGTCTCAACAGCTGTGTTGAGACACAGCTGTTTCCCAAGGCCTGCTCAGAAATCATCTGACTCAGAGGAACAGAAAATGAAAGTAGAGAAGCCACTGAAAGAGCCTCTGGGTTGGAGCCTCACCGACCCGGGCTCAAATCCCAGCCCCACCACTGCCTGCCGGGTGACCCAGGGCAATCAATTTAGTCTTTGTGAGCCTCAACTTCCCCATCTGTAAAATGGGGTAGAGGACTCATCTCACGGGGTTGCTGAAACGACCGCTGTAAACTACCTGCATTTAATGGTGCCGGGGAGACAAACGCTGGCTCCCAGCTTTCCTGCTTGGTGGGAAAAACGCTCTGCCTCATTTTGCTCCAACCTCCAGAGTTCAGGCCTTCTGGGCTGAGCCTTCTCTGGGTGCCCCAACCTGTGATGCTTTTGTTCCCAGAGGCTGAGGGTAGCACCTCTTGTTCCCCCTCCTCATGCCTGCACACAGGAGGGGCGCTTCTGAGAGACTCAAAGCCTCAGGGGTGTCAGACCCTCCCCAGAACTGCTCAGGGAGCTTCTTCACCATCTGAGCCACCAGGGAATACTCCCCCACCTTCCCCATCTATCTCCAATCCCAGCCACGCCCCAGTCCCCCAAACACCTTGGGTTTTCCCACCTCCTGGGGAAAATCCCTCCCTCGCCCAACCTCACTTCAAAATTGTGTTCCTGATCAGAATGAAGATGGACTTTTTTCATTTTCTCTGCCTCCCTACTTCCTAGAGCAGGCACCAGCGTATGAGAGGCATGCAACAACATCTGTAGACCCAAAGAACTCACACCATCTACTCCAGGTGACCTTCTGGATTCGCCCTGGCAGCTTTTCTTCCGTAGAAAACCCTGAGAACTTTGCTCTCAACTCCTACTCAGCGTCCCACACTTCTTGCCCCTCCCCCCTTTTTTTTTGANCGGGAGGAGGGGGCAGGGGGCGGGGCGGGCTGGGCGCTGGGGTGTCGCTGCACGACTTGAGGGATCTTCTTCCCCGACTGGGGATCCAACTGTGCCCCCGCCGGTGGAAGTCCTAACCACTGGACCACCAGGGACGTCCCCCTTCTCGGGGCTCTGCTGTGGGCACCCAAGCACGGGGGTCCTGGTTATCTCTGTTTAAGAGGCAGCTGCTACCGCTGCCAAGAGAGCGCCTGGCTCCAGGAAGACGCCAGGAACCAACCAGTCCTTCCCGCACCCGAAAGTGAAGGCCGCTCAGTCGCGTCCGACTCTTTGCGACCCCATGGACTGTGGGATTCTCCAGGCCAGAAGACTGGAGTGGGTAGCCTTTCCCTCCTCCAGGGGATCTTCCCAACCCAGGAGTCGAACGCAGGTCTCCCGCTTTGCTGGCGGACTCCTTCCCAGCTGAGCCACCGGGGAAGGTGCTGACTCAGTTTCTGGGCAGGAGAAATGAAAGTGAAACCGATTCGGGGGCGGCGGCTCACCCCCCAGCACAGCTCAGGGAGCCGGCGACACCCCCGTTCATGTCCTCCCAGCCCCCGAAACTGCAGACCCTCTCGCAGCCCCACTGGTCCTCGGGGAGGGGGCAGGGACGCAGGGACTCAGCGGGCCTGGGTCCCCCAAACGCGCTCGGGGAGCAGAGGGCGGGATGCGGGGAGCGGGGCCCGGGCAGGCGCGCGGAGCCGCGCGGGAGGGGTTACCTTCGCCACCCGCTTGCTCGCCGTCATCTTGGGACCGAGAGCGGGGCTCCGGGGCTCGAGCCAGACTGGGGAGCGGCCTGCGGGCTCGGCGCGCCCCGCCCCTGGGCCGCGCCCCCACGGGCCCCGCCCGCGCTCCGCTCCGCCCGCCGCGGCCGCGGGGCCACCGAGGAGGGGGGCGCGCCCGGGCCCCGATGGGCTCCGGCGCCCGGGAACTCGAGCGCTTGCTGGTCCGGAGCCCGGCGGGCCTGGCAGCGCGCGGCATCGCGGGGCGCGGGGCACCGCGCAGCGAGCCCTCGGGGGGCGCGGGGCCGGGGCCCGCCCATCCGGGGTCTCCGGCAGCCCCGCCGTCCGAGGCCGCGCCGGGGGCTCCACCCCC
>SJYX01006265.1:242779-353488 GCA_006410675.1 Oreotragus oreotragus | reverse complement strand
CTCGAGCGCTTGCTGGTCCGGAGCCCGGCGGGCCTGGCAGCGCGCGGCATCGCGGGGCGCGGGGCACCGCGCAGCGAGCCCTCGGGGGGCGCGGGGCCGGGGCCCGCCCATCCGGGGTCTCCGGCAGCCCCGCCGTCCGAGGCCGCGCCGGGGGCTCCACCCCCGTCTTCAGCCCCCGCTGCTCCAGACGCGCGCGCCCCGAGTAAACACGCGATGCTCGCCGTGCACGCGCAGCTCCCGGACCGGCCGCCTGGGGTCCCCGCCGTCAGACCGGCGCCCTGAGCCCCTCCAGCGGATTCCCGGAGCACCGCCCCCCCCCAACCCGGCAAACCATTAACCCTCTCTGGCCCCGTGTCCCCACTCTGCAAATGGCTGGGAGACACCGGAGACGATGTCCGCCCCCAGGGCCCTCCCCTGGGAGCATGGGGTCCTTTGTGCCCTCCGGCACTGGGAGGAGAAGGCAAAGACGCCTCCTCCACGTGACCGCTGGGTACAGAGCACCCCGAGGGGCGCCCTCAGACCCGTTCTCTAGCTTCAGGGGTCTGGGGGGCCTTTCAGTCCTTTTCTAGGTTTATATTTGGTAGTCATGTATGGAGAAGGCAGTGGCAACCCACTCCAGTACTTTTGCCTGGAGAATCCCGTGGACAGGGGAGCCTGGTAGGCTGCACTCCATGGGGCCACTGAGTGGGACACGACTGAGCGACTGAACTGACTGACTGAAGTACCTACTGCAGGGCCCGGGCAACCCACTCCAGTACTCTTGCCTGGACAATCCCAGGGACAGAGGAGCCTGGTGGTTACAGTCCATGGCGTCACACAAGAGTCGGACTCGACTGAGCGACTAAGGACTCTCACAAGCACCTATTACACGCAGATCTGGGAGACAGCTGGGTGGCGGCACCCCAGCAGAGACTTCAGGGGCCTCCCTTATCTTACCATCGGTCCAGTACACACTGCAGGCCTACTGTGTGCCCCAGAACACAGGCAGGGATCTCCACCCTTGTGCAAGGGTAGGGCCTCTTTCCCCCAGCATGAAGGGGAGGCCCTCATGGGCTTGAAGCCCTGGAGCATCGGACAGCATCTGGGGAGAAATCGCCTAGTAACGAGACTGGGGGAACCCGTCTCCCTCACCCTCATCTCTTTCAGCTCAGAGGAGGAGGAAAACCAGAAAACATTTGGGGCACATATTTTGAGTTCTGAATTCACTGCCTCACTTACTGTTTATCTAGGTGTCTTGATACCAAACAACTCTGCTGGTGTGTAGGATGTGTTTGCAGAATGATTTATTCTCTGTTTCATTGAATTCAATGAGTTTTAACTGGGAATCTTCTTGTTTTCTTTCTTTCTCTCTCTCTCTCTTTTTTTAATGTAGTTCCCTGAGCAGGGATCAAACCTGAGCCCACAACAGTGAAAGCACAGTCTTACCCACTGGACTGCCAGGGAATTCCCAAACGGCGTCTTCTCTCTGCCAGAAATGAACGGGACACCGTCCACAAGCTCTTAGCATAGGTCGAAATGAAGGAACCGAGGGCTTTGAGCCCATCTCTGGTTGTTCACCTCAGTTAATAAGCATTTACTAGGGAGCGCCAGGCAGTGACCACAGTGAGAACGTGGGGTCCTTGTACTTGAGAAGTTCTCAGCTGTTAAGATGGAGAAAGAATACAGTCCTTGCATGTTTAATGCAAAGTGATAAGCATTAGGCTACAGGCAATCATCTGATGCTGTGGGAGCCTGCAGGAGGGTCACTGGATCTGGCCTCAGAGAGGGGCAATGGTTTCCTGGAAGAGACAAAGTGAATTACAAGTGAACTGCAGATATTAGCCTGTGAAATTACTTAGCCCATAAAAACTAACCACACCAGGTTTCAGGACCACTCTTCTGAGATGGCTCCCACTCTATCTGCGGAGTGTGTTGCTCTCTAAATAAATCCACTTCCTACCCATCACCTTGTCTCTCCCAAAATTCTCTCTGCGATGAGACATCAAGTGCTTCATTAAGTCTTGAAATCAAGGTGTGTGATCTCAGCTAACAGACCATGGGTTCAAGTCCAAGTCTGAGTCAAAAGGTTTCAGAAGAACCGTTTTTACTTTTCTCTCATGTAGCTGGTTTGCATTCGTTTCTTCCACAAAATTTATCCAGCGCCTGCTTCTGTGAGGCCTGTGCTGAGCTCTCTGCAGGACATGGAGAGGGCTGAGGTCAACCTCTGTCTTTACCTTTGAATCAGAGACGCGTGTCTGTGCAGAGAGCCAAAGGCTGCGGGAGAAAGGCCTCTAAGTCACCTTTCTGTGGAATCTAAACGAACAAACCAAAAACTGAGCGCATAGTTGTAGAGAACAGGTAGGCTGGGAGAGGTGAGGGGTGGGAGGCGGGGGAAGTGGGTACCAACTTCCAGTTATAAGTAAGTCTTGGAGAAGTGATGTACAGCCTAGTGACTACTAGTTAATGATACTGTATTTTACATCTGAAAGTTGCTCAGAGAGTAGATGCTGTCGTTCAGCCGCTCAGTCGTGTCTGACTCTCTGCAACCCCACAGACCGCAGCACGCCATCACCAACTCCCAGAGTTTACTCAAACTCATGTCCATTGAGTCGGTGATGCCATCCAACCCTCTGGTCCTTTGTTGCTCCTTTCTCCTCCTGCCTTCAATCTTTCTCAGCATCAGGGTCTTTTCCAATGAGCTGGCTCTTCGCATCAGGTGGCCAAAGTATCAGAGCTTCAGCTTCAGCATCAGTCCTTCCTATGAATAGTCGGGGTTGATTTCCTTCAGGATGGACTGGTTTGATCTTCTTGCATCCAAGGGACTCTCAAGAGTCTTCTCCAACACCACAGTTCATTTCTTCAGTGCTCAGCCTTCTTTGTGGTCCAGCTTTCACATCCATATGTGACTACTGGAAAAAACACAGCTTTGACTAGACAGACTTTTGTCGGCAAAGTAATGTCTCTGCTTTTTAATATGCTGTCTAGGTTGGTCATAGCTTTTCTTCCAAGGAGCAAGCATCTTTCAATTTCATGGCTGCAGTCACCATCTGCAGTGATTTTGGAGCCCAAGAAAGTAAAGTCTGTCACTGTTTCCCCTGTTTATTTGCCATGAGGAGATGGGACCAGATGGCATGAATGTTGAGCTTTAAGCCAACTTTTTCACTCTCCTCTTTCACCTTTGTCAAGTGACTCTTTAGCTCCTCTTTGCTTTCTGCCGTTAGGGTGTTATCATCTACATATCTGAGGTTACTGATATTTCTCCTGGCAGTCTTAATTCCAGCTTGTGATTCATGCAGCCTGGCTTTTCACATGATGCACTTTGTATGTAACTTAAATAAGCAGGGTGACAATATACAGCCTTGACGTACTCCTTTTACAGTTTTGAACCAGTCAGTTGTTCCATGTCTGGTTCTAACTGTTGCTTCTTGACCTGCAGAGGTTTCTCAGGAGACGGGCAAGGTAGTCTTGTATTCCCATCTATTTAAGAATTTTCCATGGTTTGTTGTGATCCACTCAAAGGCTTTAGTGTAGTCAGTGAAGCAGAAATAGATGTTTTTCTGGAATTCCCTTGCTTCATATATGATCCAACAGATGTTGGCATTTTGATCTCTGGTTCTTCTGCCTTTTGCAAATCCAGCTTGTACATCTGGAATTTCTCAGTTTATGTACTGTTGAAGCCTAATCTGGAGGCTTTTTGAGTATTACCTTGCTAGCATGCAAAATGAGCACAATTGTACAGTAGTCTGAACATTCTTTGGCATTGCTCTTCTTTGGGATTAGAATGAAAACTGACCTTTTCCAGTTCTGTGGCCACTGCTGAGTTTTCCAAATTTGCTGGCATATTGAGTGCAGCACTTTAACAGCATCATCCTTTAGGATTTTAAATAGCTCAGCTGGAACTCCATCACNTGGCATTGTCCTTCTTTGGGATCAGAATGAAAACTGACCTTTTCCAGTCCTGTGGCCACTGCTGAGTTTTTAAATTTGTTGCCATATTGAGTGCAGCACTTTCACAGCATCATCTTTTAGGATTTGAAATAGCTCAGCTAGAATTGTTTCACCTCCACTAGCTTTGTTTATAGTGATGCTTTATGAGGCCCATTTGACTTCACATTCCAGGATGTCTGGCTCTACATGAGTGATCGCACTGTCATGGTTATTGGGTCATGAAGGTCTTTTTTGTATAGTTCTTCCGTATATTCTTGCCACCTCTTCTTAATATCTTCTGCTTCTGTTACGTCCATACCTTTTTTGTCCTTTATTGTGCCCATCTTCGCATGAAATGTTCCCTTGGTATCTATGATTTTCTTGAGGAGATCTCTAGTCTTTCCCATTCTGTTGTTTCCCTCTATTTCTTTGCATTGTTCACTTAGGAAGGCTTTCTTATCTATCCTTGTTATTCTTTGGAACTCTGCACTCAAATGGGTATATTTCCCCTCTTCTCCTTTGTCTTTCACTTTTCTTTCTCAGCTATTTGCAAGGCCTCCTCAGACAACCATCTTGCCTTTTGGCAATTCTTTTTCTTGGGGATGGTTTTGATCACTGCCTCCTGTACAATGAAGGAGATTGAGTGTACTTATCTATCCTTGTTATTCTTTGGAACTCTGCACTCAAATGGGTATATTTCCCCTCTTCTCCTTTGTCTTTCACTTTTCTTTCTCAGCTATTTGCAAGGCCTCCTCAGACAACCATCTTGCCTTTTGGCAATTCTTTTTCTTGGGGATGGTTTTGATCACTGCCTCCTGTACAATGAAGGAGATTGAGTGTGGGAAATTCACTTTTAACTCCTTGTAGTCTGAATATATAATGGCCACATTTTATTCCATTTCCAGCTCCACCTAGAAGTTCCAGGGCATCTTGAACTTGATCTTGAATCGTTACTTTCTCCCCCAAATCCCCGGTTTCTCCTCTTGGGTTCCTTCTCTCTGGTAATGATGTAGTGTCTATCTAGATGCTCAAAACTAGGAATCCAAGCATCACCCTTCAAAAATCTTTGCTCTCCTTCGTCGCCCATTTGGTCACCCAGAACTCTCATTTCTGGTCCTTGGTATCTCTTGGCATCACTTCCTCCTGTCCTCTTCACTGCTCTGTCTGAGCCAAGCCTTCATCACGTCTCCCAGGGTTTCCCCAGCAGTCCCCTTGGTCAGGCCTCGAGCCTCATCCATGAGCAGAAGCTTTATTCATCTTTCACATTTGCCAGGGTTCTGAAGGGAGAATCTGATCCCTCAGAAAAAAATCAGCAGTGACCTTCCATGGTTTTTCACATTCCATTGTTTTACACAAGCTTTGTAGTTGAACTGCCAGGTTGTCTCTGCTCTGTCCTTCTTTTCCAGCATCTTTTTTCTCCCCTTACTCTGCCCTGCCCTCCCCTACCTTGACCCTGAACACAGAAAGGTCCACTGTGGCCCATGCCCATCTCGGTCAGCAGTGTTACTCTCCTCAGTGTCTCCTGTCCAGTCTTCAAAATTATTTTCAGTTGACATCATACCTCAGGAAGCTTCCAGGACACCCGCCACTCCTAAGTCAAGATAACATCCCATTTCTCTCTGTGTGCTTCATGCTGTCACAGCACTGATCTGTCACTTTTAATTAATGTTGGCTTTGCCAACTAAAGTATGTTCATTTGAGGATAGAACACCTAGCATCTAACACAGTCCTGGACCTAAATGAAGTCCTCGTAAGTAATCATTGGATGAGTCAATAGCATGCAGTCCTAAGTTTCTCCATAGTACTTCTTTTTGGAATTGTTCATTGGTTTACTTATCTCAGTATATCTAAGATTATAAGGAGCTCAACAACCAGGACTCTGTGTCAAAAACTGTGCTAGAATAATCGCACACTCATGACCAAGTGTGATAGATTTACTGGAGATCATAATGAGACTGAGAGGTCAAATTTGTGGACTGATCAAGAGGCTGCATTTCTGAGACAGGGTGCTCAGGGCTGGCGCACTGGGATAACCCAAAGGGATGGGATGGGGAGAGAGGTGGGAGGAGGCTTCAGGATGGAGAACATGTGTACACCCATGGCTGACTCATGTCAATGTATGGCAAAAACCACCACAATATTGTAAAGTAATTAGCCTCCAAAAAAAAAAAAAAAAAAAAGGCTGCATTTCCACCTTTATTGCTCCTTTCCTTTCAGTCTTTAATGTATATATCTTTGGCTTATTGAGCAGAAGTGTAATCATTTCTCAGGACATCACTTACAGATCTGGCCAAGGGCACCCATCAACAGAGCCCATCATCAGCTGTGGTTGACCAGGGCTCTAATTTGGCTGTTATCATTGAACTCTTCTGTAAGAAAGGTTGACTAAGCAGTGACCTTGTCTGTTTTACAAGATATAGAGAGCTTGCTCTCTCTCTAAACTTCTCCCATAAGTTTCAAAACCTTTCATTTTAATGTGTAGGAGCTGTAGATGAGGTATAAATAACTTCCCACTGAGAGACTAGTGTGAGAGAGACATAATAGCAGATCACCAATCCAACAAATCAGAATTCTGCTCTTGGTGAAACTATGAAAATTAAAGAAGTCTATTGGCTCAGTGGTTTCACTTTCTTAAATTTATACAGAGTTTAGAATAAAAAGGGAAATAGATGTAATAGAAAAAAGAAAATGTCATTTGGTAAGAGGAGTAAATATTGATACAAGAACCAGAAGGCATAAGAAAAGCTCATCTTATTGTCCGACTTAGTCTGTTTTCATGAATTCTTTTGGAAAGCTGGTGGGCCTAGGGCTTGATCTCGTTTTAAGATAATTTAGAACATTGCACTTCCCATACATTTGCCATTATATTATGTCACATGGCTCCTCTGTCCCAGCCAGATTTCTCCACAACTTGTTTCTGAAAAGACTTCACATTCTGGCTCCTGTCTCAATTCCCTCAGCCCTTTGTTCAAGACCTAGCTAAACTGATAAAGAATGCATAATGCCTGAAATGCAAAAAATGGATACTAATTGCGGAGGACTTTATTCTGCATCAGAACAAAATCTCAGGATAGTGAGTTCAGTGGGATCAGAGCATTGTTTTGGAAATAGCTCCTCCTCCAAGAAATTACTACACCAAAATAGATCCTTGAAGTGCCCTGGTCCGTTTAGGAAGATTAAATATAATTGGTGACTGTTACCTAGGGAGTGAGTCAAGACCAAATTCACTTAAGGTATAAAAAGAAAAGCAATAGGAATTCTGTTCTTAAATTATTGGTAGTTTCCAAGTACTTAATTTGTATTATTCCATCATAATTTTAGCAGTGTTATACCAAGAAGGAAAAGTGATGGGCTGTAGACTCGAAAATCACTAACACTGTCATATCCAGCAAGGAATGCTCCTGCTTCAGTGCTAAAACAGCATCAGATTATCCATCCATTCATTCAGAACTATGTTTTAATTACCTGTGCTGTTCTAGGCAGTATTCTAGGCATTTGAGATAAAATAGTGGGCAACACAAACTCCTGTCTTCATGGAGTTTATATTCTAGAAGGAGAAGACAGATGGTGGCCAAAATAAATAAGGAAGGGATGTGGTAGATGTTACAGAGAGATATGAAAAAAGGAGAAAGGGCTCACTGACACAGTGCTATTTGGGCTTAGAGTTGTAGGAGGCGACTCAACAATTCATGAAGGAGGAATGAGATTTATGGTAGATTGTTTGCAAAAATGGTCACAAAAATTCCTATCCTTATAGCCATATCTTGGGGTACCCACTTTCACACTGGTCTAGGCTTATCCATGTGAGCTGCTTTGAAAAATGACACAATAGCAAGTGTGACCTAGTTGTCTGATCTTAAACTCTCATGACCACCATATGTAAATGAGGCTGAGCTACCCTTATGATGAGAAAGGCGTGGCTAAGCCATCCGCATTGACTCATCAACATTAAGCCACTGCTACTGTAGTATGAAAGCAGTCACAGATAAAATGTAAACATGTAGGTGTTGTTGTGTGCAAATAAAACTTTATTTACAAGCAGAAGTGGCAGGTCAGATTTGGCCAACAGCCTGTAGCTTACCAACTCCTCTCCTTGACCATACATCCTCAGTCAAGCTGGCTTAGAAAAGAACTGTCAGTCTTTTCAGAGAACCGTGAGGAATACTAATGGTTATTGTGAGTCATTAGGTTTTGAGTTGGTGTGTTACATATGCAAGCTAGACAGAAGAAACCAGATACAAACATCCTGACAAAGGAGTATGCTTGAGATACTCTAGGAATTAGAAACACAGCAATGTTGCTGAAGCCAGATGAACAAGGAGGAGAGTAGTAACCATTGCATTGTTTTCCTCTATCTCATTGGTCTTTTTTGATATAAATGAGAATATACTCCAGGGACTTCCCTTTGGCCCAGTTCTTAAGAATCCCGCTTGCAGTGCTGGGGGCGTGGGCTTGACCTCTGACCAGGCAACTAAGATCCCACAGGCTGCACCAACTCAGAGCTCAGAGCACACGGAGCACACGGAGCAGACGGAGCGCACGGAGCGCACGGAGCACAGAGAGCACAGAGCACACAGAGCACACAGAGCACACAGAGCACACAGAGCACACGGAGCGCACGGAGGGCACGGAGCACTCAGAGCGCACGGAGCGCACGGAGCACTCAGAGCACAGAGCGCACAGAGCACAGAGCACACGGAGCGCACGGAGCGCACGGAGCGCACGGAGGGCACGGAGCACTCAGAGCGCACGGAGCGCACGGAGCACACAGAGCACAGAGCGCACAGAGCACAGAGCACACGGAGCGCACGGAGCGCACGGAGCGCACGGAGGGCACGGAGCACTCAGAGCGCACGGAGCGCACGGAGCACACAGAGCACAGAGCGCACAGAGCACAGAGCACACGGAGCGCACGGAGCGCACGGAGCGCACGGAGCGCACGGAGCACAGAGAGCGCACGGAGCGCACGGANTTCACCTGTCTCTTATACACATCTAGATGTGTATAAGAGACAGCAGAGCGCACAGAGCGCACGGAGCGCACGGAGCACACAGAGCACTCAGAGCACACGGAGCACACGGAGCACACGGAGCACACGGAGCGCACGGAGCGCACGGAGCACACAGAGCACACGGAGCACACAGAGCACACAGAGCACTCAGAGCACTCAGAGCGCACAGAGCGCACAGAGCACACAGAGCACTCAGAGCACTCAGAGCACACAGAGCACACGGAACACTCGGAGCGCACGGAGCGCACGGAGCGCACGGAGCACTCAGAGCGCACAGAGCATTCAGAGCACTCAGAGCACACAGAGCACACAGAGCACACACCACAGCTGCTGAGCTGGAGCGCTCCGGGGCCCGCTTGCCACAGCGAGAGAGTCCGCGTTGGGCAACAAAGCGTCCCACGTGATGCGATGAAGGTCCTGCAAGCTAAAAAAAAAAAAAAAAGAATAAGAATATAATCAAGACTGGATTTTTTATTGTATTTATTTTTTCTTGTGATAAAAAAAAATTGTCAGCGTATAGCTGATTCACAAAGTTGCATTAGTGTCTTCTGTACAGCAAAGCGTATCAATTATCCATATGCACGTGTCCACTCTTCTTAAGATTCTTTTCCAACATTGGTTATTACAGAATATTGAGAGGAGATCCCATGCTACGCAGGAAGCCCTTACTAGCTGTCTGTTTTATGTACAGCAGTGTGTGTGGCCGGTCTCAAGCCCCCGGTCTATCCACCCCCGGCCCGGCTTCCCCCTTGGGGGCCATACGTTTGTTTCCTACATCCGTGATTCTATTTCTGTTTTTTCCTTCTGATTTTAAAACAAATTAAAATTAAAGCCTTTTCACAGGCCCCTGAAAGTATTCTGGGCTCAAGGTCCTGTGTCTGGTTGGCCCTGATCCATTCTATCTTTGGTGAGGGCTACTGAGTTTCCATGTACAGAGGCAAAGTCAAATTTCCTTTATATATACGTGTATTCAAGTAAGCAAAATGAGTCCGTCAGTCAACTCAGGCTGCCATAACAAAATGCCCTCTTCTAGGTGGCTTAAACAATAAAAATTAATTTTCTCACCGTTCTGGAAGCTGGAAGTTTGCGATCAGGGCGCCAGCATAGGAGATGCTTGTGTGTGTGTCTCTCTCTGCCTCTTCTTAGAAGGCCTTTGTCCTGTTGAACTGAGACCTCCCCCTTAGGGCCTCACTGAACTTTTTTTTGGCCTGGAGACGTGTGGGATCTTAGTTTCCTGAGCAGGAACCAAACTCGAGCCCCTGCACTGGCAGCGAAGTGTCTCACCCACTGGACGGCCAGGGGAGCCCCTCACTGGACTTGCTGTTGCTGTTTAGCTGCTAAGCAGCCCCGCGGACTGTAGCCCACCAGGCCCCGCTGTCTGTGGGATTTTCCAGGCAAGAATGCTGGACTGGGTCATGGAACTTTACTTACCTCCTAAAGATCATCTCCAGATTCAGTCAAACTGGGGGTTAGGGCTTCAGCATATGAATTTGGAGGGCACACGGGGGGAAAAGAACTCGGTCCACAGCAAATATGGAAGTACATACTAGTGCAGCGGTGAGCGAATATAGCAAAAAAATATGTCCACTGTTTTACAGATGAGAAGTCTGGGGATATAAAACCTTGTGGGGCCAGGACTGGAGTTCCTAAGCCTTCTCAATCCTTCAGGACAGTTTGTGGCAAGGCACCCGGTAGCTCAGCTGGGAAAGAGTCCGCCTGCAACGAGGGGGACCTGGGTTCAACCCCTGGGTTGGGAAGATGCCCTGGAGAAGGGAAAGGCTACCCCCTCCAGTATTCTGGCCTGGAGAACTCCATGGACTGTATGGACTGTAGCCTACTAGGCTTCTCCGTCCATGGGATTTCCTGGAACAGGATGATCCTTGAGGCTTAGACATTCAGCAGAGGAGTTGGGGGCTTACCCCACAGCCTGTTCTGCCCAAGCCCTTGGGACTGGGGAGTCTGCTGTGCAGAGGACCCTACAAGGAAATTACATCCAAAATGGGTTTTGTTTCCATCAGGACACTGCTTTAAAAACTATTCTGAAAGGCCAACAAAAGACAAAGCCTCTTGAAATCCAGGTGGCAGCCCCTTGTTAATAATAATAATAAAGCAATGAGGGAGCTTTGAAGAAAAGTGAATTAACATTCTGGCTCGGGCTACATCAAAGGCCTGAGACCTGACTCGTCACCCAGGGAACCACATCCTGATCCGGGGACACCTCCAGAGCTGGGAAGAAGGGCCCTGGCCCTCCCACCCCCAGGGTTTTGTCCGCTCTTCTTTCTCCATTTCAGCCCACAGGAGAAGAGGAAAGGGCAGAGTCCAGAGACCTAAAGGGAAATGCAGAACCTAGCCTGGAGCCAGCTTTCTGGGTCAGCTCTCTGGAGGGCAATTAGAACGTGGGAGATGAAACCGTCATCTTTGAAATGCGAACAGGACCAGAGGCCTTTAAGCTGGGAGCGTTTGCCACTAGTCCGAGCTGCTCTGTGGTCTGAAGCCTGGCCGGAAAGGCCCTGCGGAGCTTCTGACAGAATGAAAAGACGCAGCCAGATTTGGATCCTCAACAATCACAAGTAAAACCTGGATGAGGTGAAGCAATGATAGAATGCATTTGGGTTGGCTAGGAAGCATCAGTCTAGCCCTATCTGTGACATTATTGGTTTTTTGAACCGAAAGGTCATAGGTCATTTTATTGTAGCCCACATGTAAATGGATGTGATTCATGTTAATGTTTAAATGTCTACGTGTTTGGCAAGGGAGGAAAATGAGAGTAAATCAGGGCTTGCGGTCACAAGCAAAGGATGAGTGATGTGTATTGGGATTGTGCGTGCGTGCTCAGGCATGTCCGAGTCTTTGTGACTCCCCCGAGACGTGTAGCCCGCCAGGCTCCTGTGTCCATGGAGTTTCACAGGGGCAGATACTGGAGTGGGTTGCCATTTCCTTCTCCAGGGGGTAGTATTGAGGCTGGGGTAGGATTAAGATTACGCCTTGGCCTTGAATTGTTATAGCGCCTGGTGCAGCCGTTTCTCTGGAATTTGGGGGAGGGCGTGCTCTCCTCACTCCACCCCTACCTCCATGTAATGTCTTTGCCTCTCCCCTCTCTTAGCCTTATCAGTTCTTTCGAGGAGGCAACGGGCGTCACCAGCCTCCCTAAGTAGCAGCTGCCAAAAGTGCCTCTTGGGGTGTGTGTGGGAGGATGTAACCGCTAGACACCATCGTGGGCCACTTTCTTCTCTGTCCTTGATGGCCAGAGTCCAGCCACCTCGCTCATGCAGTCATTCACGGAATATCTGGTGAGTTTCTTCTGTGTACCAGCGGGTGAAAGGAAATCGTGTGGACCAGGAATGGAAACAGAGCTTCTCACAGGTAGGGGAGAAGTCTGATTCAGAACCATGAGCATGTTCCACATCAGCCCCCAGCTGCAGCACAAGTGAGCAGCCGTCACCAGGGAGCCACTGGCGTGTTTCTTTAACACCCGCTCTTCCTGTTTATGGGTGGTCGTCTTCCTTTAACTCACGTGAGGATGGGGAGGGGTCAGAAAGATGGAAGTGTTAAGGACCAGCAGGTGGAATCCCCTGGTCAATGGGAAAAAAAAAAGCACAATGTGAGAATTTCGAGTTAAGCTTTTTAACTTACTTTATTTATTTATTTATTTGGCTGTATCAGATGGCATGGGGACACTCTAGTCGCGGCTTAATTGCCCCAGGGCATGTGGGGTCTTCCTTCCTGACCAGGGATTGAACCTGGGTCCCCTGCATGGCAAGGAGAATTCAAAGAGAATTCTTAAGTCATTGGACCACCAGGGAAATCCCATGAGTTCAATTTTATTCCAGAAAAAATGAGGACTGTAGCCTGAAAGATGGAATTTCATAGAGAAACTGCTCTGAAGAGGTAGGTGTTGACTGCAAACACACACACACACACACACACACACAGCCTAAAAGCTGAGGGGCACATTTTGTTCAGCAGACATTCTGAGGACTTCAAGCCCAGAAACAAGTCTCTCGGGTCACTCTGAGGGGCCGCTTCGAAGAGGCAAGGGGGAGATAGGAAGGGTATACAGGAGTTTTTGTGACAAAGACCAGATAGTTGGGACATCAAAAGGTTATTGTTAATTAAAGGAAATGAGATATCTCAAATTAATTTAGTGCTTTTCTATGCATGAAAGAAAGTGAAAGTGGAATCGCTCAGTCGTGTCCGACCCTTTGTGACCCGGTGGACTGTAGCCCACCAGGCTCCTCCATTCATGGGATTTCCCAGGCAAGAGTACAGGAGTGGGTTGTCATTTCCTTCTCCAGGGGATCTTCCCGACCCAGGGACTGAACCCGGGTCTCCCGTGTTGTAGGCAGACGCTTTGCCACCTGAGCCACCAGGGAAGCTGGTTCTGTGTTTGGGAAGAGGCAGTCTGGGCCCATAGCAGTCATTCCTTTGAAACACGCCCCGGCTACCTGGGGCCAGTTCCCGAAGCCTGAGCCTCCTCAGGGCGCACGTCGGGGTGTGGGGGTGCTTGCAGGACCCTGAGCCTCCTCAGGGCGCACCGTCCACGTGGCTCTAATGATGGTTTCATGGCTGCCACATCCTTTGCTTCCTGGTATTTTTAACTCACAGAGGGAAAGCCAGTATTCTCCGTGATTTCGGCAAAGGGGGCATTGCCGTCAAGCACACACTTTGGCAAAGGGTTGCTTCTGGCCACGAAGAGCAGAGGCCCCCCTTTTTTTCTTTTGTTAATTGGAGTATAACGGCTTTACCGCGAGGTGTTAGTGAGTCAGCCATGTGTGTACACGGGTCCTCCCTCTTGAGCCCCCCCGCCCCACGCCTCCGGGTGATCACGGGCCCGGAGCTGAGCACCCGTGCTGCACGCAGCTCCCCGCCGGCTCTGGTGTGCACACGGTGGTGTGTATATCAACGCTGCTCTCGAAATCCGCCCCGCCCTCTCCTTCCCCAAGGTGTCCACACGTCCACCCTCTACATCTGCGTCTCTGTTCCTGCCCTGCAAACAGGCTCAGCAGCACCATTTCTCTAGGTTTCCTAGATATGTGTTAATATGCAATATGTGTTTTTCTCTCTGACTTACTTCACTGAGTTTGTCAGACTCTAGGTTCATCCCCGTCGCTACTGATGGCCCGATTTCACTTCTTTTTATGGCTGAGTGATATTCCATTACGTACATGTACCACCAGACGCCACCTTTGATGATTTCAGTGCTTTTCTGAATAGGAGGAGATGCAGGAGTAACAGGGCTCATAAAATCTTCTCCTGAAAACATGAAACTATTTGAAGGCCTGTTCTGCCAGTTTTTCCTGGAGCACAGAGTGCTTCGTTCCTAATCTCCTCCCTGAACCCGTTTCAGGGGGTGTAGAAGGCCAGTGGCCCCAGGGGCTGCGCCTCCATCCTTGTGGAGGCCGGTGCCGGGAGAGTTCGTAGTTGGCATCCTCTCACTGGGTGGGGAACATTTCCACGAGACTCAGTGACCCAGCTCCTCTCCCAGACACACACACGAGGCTGTCCCTGAGGGTTGCACACGACCCCTTG
This sequence comes from Oreotragus oreotragus, assembly GCA_006410675.1. Classification (NCBI taxonomy): domain Eukaryota; kingdom Metazoa; phylum Chordata; class Mammalia; order Artiodactyla; family Bovidae; genus Oreotragus; species Oreotragus oreotragus. The sequence continues at coordinate 339,042 of SJYX01006265.1, read as the reverse complement.
AGATTCTCAGCAGCTCATCAAGTTCCCACGAGCAGTCCCCACGCTCAGGACGTCCGCCTTTTCACTCAGGCAAGATACATCCAGGACGGTAGAAACCAACACAGCATTGTAAAACAGTTTTCCTCCAATTAAAAAATAAATTGAAAAAAACAACTGTCCCTCGTGATAAACGTGGTGAGAAAGCCAGGGGACACTGTGGTAGGGAGTGAGAGCGAAGGCGGTCAGGAAGCCCGCCCTGAGGGGACGCGCGCAGAGGCTCGCAGCAGCGCCTCCCTGGTGGTCCACTCGCAAAGTCTCTGTGCTCCCAATGCAGGGCGCCGGGGTCCCAGCCCCTCCCAAGGAACTACATCCCACCTGCTGCAACTAAGACCCCGTGCAGCCAAATACGTAGATAAAATATTTAAAAGAATAACTACAAAGGCTCAGATCCAAAGGATGAACCAGCCGCGCAGAAAATCAGTGAAGGAAAAGTCCTGTCCTGGGAACAGAAAGGACAGAGGCAGCTAAAGTGTGCATGTTCTAGAAGGCGGGGACTCGATGGGATGGGGGAGCTGAGTAATGCCAGGGGAGACTGGACAGGAAGGCAGAAGTCAGCTGGGCCCAGCCTCACAGGCTAGACAGGCTAGAGAGCTGAGATCTTATTATGAGTTCGGAAAGAAAGTCGTTCGTGTGACTTCCCATCAGAATGGTCTTCCGTGGAAGATCATCTGCTGTTTTTTACAATTCTGGCTGCCAAATGCAGAATGCATGGAAGAGGCAGCGTGGAAGCATGGAAACCAGTTAGGAAGCTATTCAGTGGTCCAGGTGACGAAGGGCTGTGGGGGGACTGGGGTCACGCCCAGAGGAGAGAGGTGAGTGGATTCAGGATACATTCTGGAGATGTTACTGAAAGGCTTGCTGATGGACTGGATGGAGGCAAAGCTCCAGACCCTCTGGGTGAGAGGTTAGTCAGTCTCCTTCCACCTTCCAGCCTTTTACAGAGAGCCCGAGGTGGACATCAAGGGTTCAAATTAGGATAGAAAAATTTTTTAATACTTATTTATTTATTTGGCTGCACCGGACCTTGGCTGAGGCATGCAGGGTCTTTATAGTTATGGCATTGGACATCTGCACTGGGTGTGCAGAATTTCATATATATATGGTGTGGGTTGGATGTTTTGACAGTCAAGGGGAGAGAGAGAAGGAGAGAGAAGCTTCTTTTGAGGATCTGATTCACATGATTATGGAGGCTTGGTGAGTTGTAAACCTGACGGGGTAGGCTGGCAGGCTGGACTCAGGAAAGAATCATTGCTAGAGTCCACAGGCTGTCTGCTGGCAGAATTTCTTCTTGTTTAAGGACAGTCCGTCTTTGTTCAATTAATACCATCAGCTGATTGGATGAGGCCCATCCACATTATGAGGGGTGATCTATTTTACTCAAAGTCTACTGATTTAAACATTAATATTTTATGAAAAAAAATGCTCCAGAGAAATACCAAAAACTTCCAGAATAATGTTCGACCAAATACCTGGGCACGATGGCCCAGTCCATTTGATTCATAAAGTTCACCATCCCGAGGTCTAACACAACAGTGTGATAAATTGCTATGAGAGTTTAAATCGCAAACTGACTTTGGAAGCAGTAGAGGAAATGAAGGTGCTCACACCTTTGACTCCGCAATGACCGTCCTGGGTTCAGACCCTAGAGAAACTGGCCGCATACACAGGTATATTCGTCGCTGTCTCGTGCAGAGCTGGAAACGAGTGCCCGTCCGTGCGACCACGCTGTGGTATGTTCACACAACAGAACTCTACAGGACAACGGAAATGAACGAACCGTAGCTACATGCCACGATATGGACAAACCATAAAAGCGCACTGCTAGTGAGAAAACGCAGATGCTTAGGAATACACACTGCGTGATTTTATTTATGTAAGTTTCCAAAATGGGCAAACTAAGGATGTTGTTTAAGGGCGGTGACGTAGCAGGCAGGTGCTTAAAGGAAAGTGAGGGCGTGATGACTGCAGCATTCCAGCCGTGGCCTCCTGTAGGGAGATAGATGGGCTTGTGATTAAGAGGCGAACCGAGGATGCGTGTAGCGTGACAATAATAACCTAATTTCTGAGCAGGATGGTGGTTACGTGGATGTGAACTTTACAATATTTGTTAAACTGTACGTTTATTCTGTGTAATTTTCTCTATGAATCACTGCAGTTTTTTAATATTACAAAGACACTGGGCGGCCATTGCAGATTTCTTTTGCGTTATGTGTCTCATCATAAAATGAATTAGGGGCTCCCCTGATGGTTCAGTGGTAAAGATTCCATGCCTCCAACGCAAGGGATGTGTGTTTGATCCCTGGCTGGGGAACAGAGGTCCCACAGGCCGGGAGGTGAGATCAAAATATAAAAGTAAATAAAATTCAAAGTCTAGATGGGCTTGCAAGGATGCTTGACTCAAGAATAAACCCCTTCTGATGCAAAACCCCATTCATGAGCGCCCAATTTATGACCAAGCTAAAGCAAAACGAAAATGACGGCTTTTTCTGGAACGTACAGGAAGGTAGTCATCAGCACTCAGAAGCTACCTTTTCAAATGCATTTTGAGTATTGGTCACCCGTCTTACCTAATCCTCAAAATGACTCTGTAGGGGAGACAGTACAACCTCCATATCAACCAGATTCTGAAACTGTGGCTCCTTAGAGAGGCTAACACCCTCCGCCTCCCCAAGATGGTCAGTAAGTAGAAGAGTAAGGACTTGCCCTGTGGTCCAGTGGCTAAGACTCCGGACNCCCCAGAGGAGAGAGGTGAGTGGATTCAGGATACATTCTGGAGATGTTACTGAAAGGCTTGCTGATGGACTGGATGGAGGCAAAGCTCCAGACCCTCTGGGTGAGAGGTTAGTCAGTCTCCTTCCACCTTCCAGCCTTTTACAGAGAGCCCGAGGTGGACATCAAGGGTTCAAATTAGGATAGAAAAAATTTTTAATACTTATTTATTTATTTGGCTGCACCGGACCTTGGCTGAGGCATGCAGGGTCTTTATAGTTATGGCATTGGACATCTGCACTGGGTGTGCAGAATTTCATATATATATGGTGTGGGTTGGATGTTTTGACAGTCAAGGGGAGAGAGAGAAGGAGAGAGAAGCTTCTTTTGAGGATCTGATTCACATGATTATGGAGGCTTGGTGAGTTGTAAACCTGACGGGGTAGGCTGGCAGGCTGGACTCAGGAAAGAATCATTGCTAGAGTCCACAGGCTGTCTGCTGGCAGAATTTCTTCTTGTTTAAGGACAGTCCGTCTTTGTTCAATTAATACCATCAGCTGATTGGATGAGGCCCATCCACATTATGAGGGGTGATCTATTTTACTCAAAGTCTACTGATTTAAACATTAATATTTTATGAAAAAAAATGCTCCAGAGAAATACCAAAAACTTCCAGAATAATGTTCGACCAAATACCTGGGCACGATGGCCCAGTCCATTTGATTCATAAAGTTCACCATCCCGAGGTCTAACGCAACAGTGTGATAAATTGCTATGAGAGTTTAAATCGCAAACTGACTTTGGAAGCAGTAGAGGAAATGAAGGTGCTCACACCTTTGACTCCGCAATGACCGTCCTGGGTTCAGACCCTAGAGAAACTGGCCGCATACACAGGTATATTCGTCGCTGTCTCGTGCAGAGCTGGAAACGAGTGCCCGTCCGTGCGACCACGCTGTGGTATGTTCACACAACAGAACTCTACAGGACAACGGAAATGAACGAACCGTAGCTACATGCCACGATATGGACAAACCATAAAAGCGCACTGCTAGTGAGAAAACGCAGATGCTTAGGAATACACACTGCGTGATTTTATTTATGTAAGTTTCCAAAATGGGCAAACTAAGGATGTTGTTTAAGGGCGGTGACGTAGCAGGCAGGTGCTTAAAGGAAAGTGAGGGCGTGATGACTGCAGCATTCCAGCCGTGGCCTCCTGTAGGGAGATAGATGGGCTTGTGATTAAGAGGCGAACCGAGGATGCGTGTAGCGTGACAATAATAACCTAATTTCTGAGCAGGATGGTGGTTACGTGGATGTGAACTTTACAATATTTGTTAAACTGTACGTTTATTCTGTGTAATTTTCTCTATGAATCACTGCAGTTTTTTAATATTACAAAGACACTGGGCGGCCATTGCAGATTTCTTTTGCGTTATGTGTCTCATCATAAAATGAATTAGGGGCTCCCCTGATGGTTCAGTGGTAAAGATTCCATGCCTCCAACGCAAGGGATGTGTGTTTGATCCCTGGCTGGGGAACAGAGGTCCCACAGGCCGGGAGGTGAGATCAAAATATAAAAGTAAATAAAATTCAAAGTCTAGATGGGCTTGCAAGGATGCTTGACTCAAGAATAAACCCCTTCTGATGCAAAACCCCATTCATGAGCGCCCAATTTATGACCAAGCTAAAGCAAAACGAAAATGACGGCTTTTTCTGGAACGTACAGGAAGGTAGTCATCAGCACTCAGAAGCTACCTTTTCAAATGCATTTTGAGTATTGGTCACCCGTCTTACCTAATCCTCAAAATGACTCTGTAGGGGAGACAGTACAACCTCCATATCAACCAGATTCTGAAACTGTGGCTCCTTAGAGAGGCTAACACCCTCCGCCTCCCCAAGATGGTCAGTAAGTAGAAGAGTAAGGACTTGCCCTGTGGTCCAGTGGCTAAGACTCCGGACTCCCAATGCAGGGGGCAGGCGTTCAAGTCCTGATCATGGAACTAGGTCCCACACGCCGCAACTAAACACCTGTGTGCCACTGCTGAGACCCGGCAGAGTCAAATAAATGAGTGCTTTTTAATGAATAATTTTTTAAAGTAGAAAAACAGGGTTTGAATCCGAGACAGAGTAGCTCAAAGATTCATGTGCTTTCCCTTCTGCTCTGCATCTGATTACAGACCCCCGAGCCGGGGGGGGAATGTGTAGCCCCTCTTCTATCTGAAAAACTCCCATTTGTAGCAGGTAAATATTTGTATGATGAGATGCTTGCAAGCTTTGTAGAGCAAAGGTAATTACATGCCAGAGGGTGGAGCAGAGAAGAGTCCTCAGCAGGGCTAGTGGTTACGTGGGCTTCGCATCCACTTCGGGGGGCACCAGGATGCTGGCTCCCTGCCCCCCTTGTCAGGCAGGGATGGATGAGGGCTGGGCAGGCGGGCTGGCCCCCTGGGGCTGGAGCAGGCGCTGTCATGCCGAGGGCGGTAGGCAGGAGCAGCGGGTCAAACGAAGAATTCCCCGTCCAGGAGGAACCAGATTCATGACTGAGCAAACTGTCCAGACCTGGGTTTTCTACCCAAAAAGGCGACAGCAGAGTTGGAACCAGAGGTTAGAGGCATAAATCTAGCAGAGAAGCCAGGCAAGCTGCTGAGTAAGGGGAGTAAACCAGACGGGCCAGAGGGGGCCTCCTGGAACCACAGTGCAGGGACGGGCCCAGCTGGTGTTCAGTCACCAGGTCACGTCTGACCCCTTCCAACCCCATGGACTGCAGCACGCCAGGCTCCTCTGTCCTTCACCATCTCCCAGACCTTGCTCAAACTCATGTCCATCGAGTCGGTGATGCCATCCAGCCATCTCATCCTCTGTTGTCCCCTTCTCCTGCTGCCCCCAATCCTTCCCAGCATCAGGGTCTTTTCCAATGACTCAGTGATTCACATCAGGTGGCCAAAGTATTGGAGTTTCAGCTTCAGCATCAGTCCTTCCAATGAACACCCAAGACTGATCTCCTTTAGGATGGACTGGTTGGATCTCCTTGCAGTCCAAGGGACTCTCAAGAGTCTTCTCCACCACCATAGTTCAAAAGCATCAATTCTTCGGCGCTCAGCCTGGGAATCAACCCAAATGTCTCTCCTTGTGAGATCAAAGAAAGTTAGTGATCAGTTCAGTTCAGTAGCTCAGCTGTGTCCGACTCTTTGCGATCCCATGAATCACAGCACGTCAGGCTTCCCTGTCCATCACCAACTCCCGGAGTTCTCTCAAACTCACCTCCATCGAGTCGGTGATGCCGTCCAACCGTCTCATCTGTCGTCCCCTTCTCCTCCTGCCCTCAATCTTTCCCAGCATCAGGGGCTTTTCAAATGACTCAGTGATTCACATCAGGTGGCCAAAGTATTGGAGTTTCAGCTTCAACATCAGTCCTTCCAATGAACACCCAGGACTGATCTCCTTTAGGATGGACTGGTGGGACCTCCTTGCAGTCCACGGGACTCTCAAGAGTCTTCTCCAGCACCACAGTTCAAAAGCATCAATTCTGACTGCTTCTCCCCCGGACTCCTTAGTAGTCTGTCTAAGTAGTGGGAGATCTCCGCGGCCGTCCCCTCCCCTGTTCCAGCCCCGCAGAGCCGTACAAGTCTCCGTCACGCATGAGTGCATCTCCATCCACGCTGGCCAGGCTGGCAGGACCTCCTTGCAGTCCACGGGACTCTCAAGAGTCTTCTCCAGCACCACAGTTCAAAAGCATCAATTCTGACTGCTTCTCCCCCGGACTCCTTAGTAGTCTGTCTAAGTAGTGGGAGATCTCCGCGGCCGTCCCCTCCCCTGTTCCAGCCCCGCAGAGCCGTACAAGTCTCCGTCACGCATGAGTGCATCTCCATCCACGCTGGCCAGGCTGGCATCCCAATCGGCAATGCCTGCTGGGAGCTCTACTGCCTGGAACACGGCATCCAGCCCAATGGCCAGATGCCAAGTGATAAGACTATTGGGGAAGGAGACGACTCCTTCATCACCTTCTTCAGTGAGACGGGTGCTGGCAAGCATGTGCCCGGCGCAGTGTTTGTAGACCTGGAACCCACAGTCATTGATGAGATTCTCACTGGCACCTACTGCCAGCTCTTCCACCCTGAGCAACTTATCTCAGGCAAAGAAGATGCCCAACTATGCCCGAGGTCACTACACCATTGGCAAGGAGATCCCTGACCTCGTCTTGGACCAAGTTCGGAAACTGGCTGACCAGTGCACGGGTCTTCAGGGCTTCTTGGTTTTCCACAGCTTTGGTGGGGGAACTGGTTCTGGGTTCACCTCCCTGCTGATGGAACGCCTCTCTGTCGACTATGGCAAGAAGTCCAAGCTGGACTTCTCCATTTACCCAGCCCCCCCAGGTTTCCACAGCTGTCGTTGAGCCCTACAACTCCATCCTCACCACCCACACCACCCTGGAGCACTCTGATTGCGCCTTCCTGGCAGACAATGAGGCCATCTATGACATCTGCCGTAAAAACCTCGACACTGAGCGCCCAACCTACATGAATCTTAACCGCCTCATGAGCCACATAGTGTCCTCCATCACTGCTTTCCTGAGGTTTGATGGCGCCCTGAATGTGGATCTGACAGAGTTCCAGATCATCCTGGTGCCCTATCCCCGAATCCACTTCCCTCTGGCCACATACGCCCCTGTCATCTCTGCTGAGAAAGCCTACCATGAGCAGCTTTCTGTAGCAGAGGTCACCAGCGCTTGCTTTGAGCCAGCCAACCAGATGGTGAAACGTGACCCTCGCCATGGCACATGCCTGGCCTGCTGCCTGCGGTACCGTGGCGGCGAGGTTCCCAAGGATGTCAGTGCTGCTACTGCCGCCATCAAGACCAAGCGCAGCATCCAGTTTGTGGACCGGTGCCCCACTGGCTTCAGGGTCGGCATTAACTACCAGCCTCCCACTGGGGTACCTGGTGGAGACCTGGCCAAGCAGAGCGAGCTGTGTGCACGCGGAGCAACACCACAGCCATCGCTGAGGCCCGGGCTCGCCTGGACCGCAGGTCTGACCCAAGGTATGCCGGGCGAGCCTTTGTTCCCTGGAGCGTGGGTGAGGGCATGGAGGAAGGAGAGTTTTCTGAGGCCCGTGAGGACATGGCTGCCCTTGAGAGGGATTCTGAGGAGGCTGGAGCCGACAGCGCAGAGGGAGATGAGGAGGGTGACGGGCATTAGGTGTCTGCTGCAGTTTCATCTCGGGACTCTCATTTGTTTGTTTCGGTGGAGCTGCCCACTGTGGCCCTATCTTGTCAATAAAAGTGATATTTGCACAGCAAAAAAAAAAAAAGCATCGATTCTTCGGCGCTCAGCCTTCTTCACAGTCCAACTCTCACACGCATACACGACCACTGGAAAAACCATAGCTCTGAGTAGACGGACCTTTGTTGGTAACGTAATGTCTCTGCTTGTTAATATGCTGTCTAGGTTGGTCATAACTTTCCTTCCAAGGAGTAAGCGTCTTTTAATTTCACGGCTGCTGTCACCATCTGCAGTGATTTTGGAGCCCAAAAAATAAAGTCTGACACTGTTTCCCCATCTATTTCCCTTCCCCAGCGGATCTTCCCAACCCAGGGATCGAACCCAGGTCTCCTGCACTGCAGGCGGATTCTTCACCAGCTGAGCCCCCAGGGACGCCCAGGAACACGGGGGTGGCAGCCTGTGCCTTCTCCAGCGGATCCTCCCGACCCGGGAATCGAATCGGAATCACCTTCATTGCAGGAGGATTCTTCACCAGCTGAGTCCCCAGGGACGCCCAGGAACACGGGGGTGGCAGCCTGTGCCTTCTCCAGCGGATCCTCCCGACCCGGGAATCAAATCAGAATCACCTGCATTGCAGGCGGATTCTTTTTCACCGACTGAGCCCCCAGGGAAGCCATCCGACCGCCCGCACTAAGGCAGACGCCCGACTAAGCCAGCCTCAGGCCATTCGCAGTGGAAAAGGGCTTCAGCCTGGTCCCCAGTTTCACCGGGCAAGACAGTAGCCTCAAAGCAGAGACACCCTTTAAGTGCCCAGAAAAGACCGCTTTGGCCAAAGAGCTGAGAAGTCCAGAGGAGCTTGCGAAGACCTCTGCGCCGGTCCTTGTCCGGCCTGAGACCCTGGTGCACAGAGCTCCACGGTCCTGCCGCCAGACACAGGATGTTCACTCTGCTGCCAGCTTCAGACTGGCTCATGGCCTGTGCCAGGAATACACAGGGGTTAACGCTGCGTCTGGAGCTCAGGCAGACGTGGGCCACATCCTGGCTCTGTCACTAGCCGTGTGATGTCAGGTGAATCGGATAACTCTCCGATGAGTCTCGTCTTTTAAATTCATTAATTGATTTCTGGTAGCTCTGGGCCTCGGGGAAGGCAATGGCACCCCACCCCAGTACTCTTGCCTGGAAAATCCAGTGGACGGAGGAGCCTGGTGGGCTGCAGTCCATGGGGTCGCTAACAGTCGGACAGACTGAGCGACTTCACTTTCACTTTTCTCTTTCGTGCATTGGAGAAGGAAATGGCAACCCACTCCAGTGTTCTTGCCTGGAGAACCCCAGGGATGGGGGAGCCTGGTGGGCTGCCGTCTATGGGGTCACACAGAGTCGGACACGACTGAAGGGACTTAGCAGCAGCAGCAGCAGCGCTGGGTCTTGGTTGCTGTGCTCAGGCTTTCTCGAGCTGTGGCGAGCGGGGACCACCCTTCACTGTGGTGCGTGGGTTTCTCACCGCGGTGGCTTTCCCGCTCTGGGGCACAGGCTCTGGGCACACAAACTCCAGTACCTGCAGCATGGAGGCGGGGACGGTGGGGCAGGCCTCAGCAATTGTGGCGCACAGGCCTCGCTGCTCCGAGGCACGTGGACTCTTCCCAGACTGGGGATCAAACCCGGGTCCCCTGCATTGGCAGCTGGGTTCTTATTCACTACACCGCCTGGGAAGCCACAGTCTCATTTTATAAAATTCATTTCAGATGGAATCAGTGTTAGCACCCATGTCGTAGATGTCATGAGCATTAATGAAAGGATGAAGGAGGTGGCTTTCCACCAGCTTCGTTTTGTTCAGCTGTCTCCTGCATCCAGGTGGCCTCAGCTCGCGCCCGGGGGACGGAGGAGTACCACTGTCTGTACAGCTCTTAGCGGCCACGGCACAATGTAAAAGGACTTCCCCGCGACTTGGGAGGCTCCGCCGTTGCCCCAAGGAATGAGGACCTGAGAAGCCGATACCGTCTTTGTGAGTCTTTCCCACGGATGCCCCCAGGATCCCATAAACGTTCTCTTGTCCCTGTTCCTGGTCAGCCCGTTGGAACAGCAGCTTTGGTGCTAGCAGCCAACTTTCCAGAATGTGCCAAACAGGACAGGCCTGGCAGTGACCCAACCACAGAGCATCAAGCTGTATCAAGCCATCAGAGAGCAGCGTGATTTGCAGAGGTAGGGTTGCCAGACTTAGCAAGAAAGATGCAGAATGTCTAGTTAAATCTGAATTTCAGATAAACGTCCACACACACACAATGAAAGGCCAATTAGTGGGAAAGACACGTTGTTTCAGGACAGAAAGGTCAGTCGATGTTTAGAAAGTGAATTTGTGGTCCCACTACAGGGTGTACATGGGTCCACTGAACACTTTGCTTTTTAGGTTAAGTAAGTAAATAAGTAAGTGAAGTCACTCAGTCATGTCCGACTCTTTGCGACCCCATGGACTGTAGCCTACCAGGCTTCTCCATCCATGGGATTCTCCAGGCAAGAATACTGGAGTGGGTTACCATTTCCTTCTTCAGGGGATCTTCCTGACCCAGGGATTGAACCCAGGCCTCCCGCTGACCCAGGGATTGAACCCAGGCCTCCCGCATTGGAGGCGGACACTTTAACCTCTGAGCCAGCAGGGAAGATACTGCGCTTTTTAGGTTAAGTTTAAGATTAAGAACGGAGAAGGCAATGGCAACCCACTCCAGTACTCTTGCCGGGAAAATCCCATGGACCGAGGAGCCTGGTAGGGTACAGTCCATGGGGTCGCTAAGAGTCGGACACGATTGAGCGACTTCACTTTCACTTTTCACTTTCATGCATTGGAGAAGGAAATGGCAACCCACTCCAGTGTTCTTGCCTGGAGAATCCCAGGGACGGGGGAGCCTGGTGGGCTGCCATCTATGGGGTCGCACAGGGTCGGACACGACTGAAGCGACTTAGCAGCGGCGGCAGCAGCAAGGTTAAGAAAGCAATAGGAATCCAAGGTGATCTTTCCCATGGAAAGACCAGGCAGGCAGAAACATAATGCTGTTGCTTCTCATCCCTGTGGATCTTTTCCCCTAAAGTCATTTGAGCTTTATGGGGGGAGGGGCAGTGTCTGAGTTGCTCATGCCTGCGTCTCCAGAACCCAGAATTGCGGCTGGAAGACGACAGGTGTTCAATAAATGTTTGCTGGGCTGGTTGGAGATTAACAGCAAATGGAAATCTTTGAGTTGGGGCAGGGAAACTGAAGGGCCCAGGTACAGAAGTTCTGTATTGGATGGCCTTTCTCTTATGTCATGCTTGACTGTCCAAGAAATTTTTCACATACACGTTTTTTGTTTAATAGGGAAAAGGGGAGAATTTGAGTCATTCTATCCAGTAATCTGAAAGAGGCTCGGCTCAAACGGATGGGCCAAATGACCACTGTCGGACAAGGCAAAGTCATGCTCCTAGCTGTGAGCCCATCTGCCCAGATTCAGCTTAGCCTCAGCACCCTCGCCGCAGAGGCCACTGCTTGTTGTCTGGCAGCTGTGTCAATAAAGTTTTTCGCAAGGGCTCACCGAAGCCGGAAAGAGGCGAGGCTGCCCAGAGTTAGTTCTGGCAACTTCCCGGGAGGGAAAAAGAGTTTCGCGAGATTTGGTAGCGGCAGGCCACTGACCCGCCACCTACAGCTGCTATCGCGAGATTTGGCAGGCGGAGGAGGAGCTGTCGCGGTCAGCCGCCTCACAGCGATGGCGGCCGAGCAGGGCCGGCGGCGGTGGCGGCTGCGGCTACGGCCGGAGACAGCAGTGGTGGCAGTAGCGGTGGGTGGCGGGGGCCTGTGACCGGGAGCCGCCCCTGGGCCCGGGCATCATGAGCCAAGGCCCCCCCACAGGGGAGAGCAGCGAGCCCGAAGCAAAGGTCCTCCACACTAAGCGGCTTTACCGGTGAGAGGGGCCGCGGCGTGAGTGCAGCCGCCAAGGGAAGTGGGGGACAGCGAGAGGCGGGGTCTCCTGGACGGGCGGGCTTCGGTGCCCGGCTGGGGTTTGGGTGAGGGAAGAGGGTGCAATTTTGGAGGGAGCAAAGGGGGCGGGGCCGCGTAACCCGGGATTGAGCTGAAAGAAGGAATTGGGTGGGTGGGAGGTTGGGAGGGAGGGAAGCACGTGGAGGAAATCTCTTCCGCAGTGAGCTTGGGACGGGCACCGAGCTTTACGGATTTGGGGTAAGAAGGTGGAAATTGGGGACTGCGGGGGTTGAGAAGGTGAGGGTGGGGTCACAGATAGGAGAAAAACCCGGAAGGGAATAGTGCTTAGAACCCTGTAAGGATTTACAGGGAAGAGCCCTGGACTGAAATCAAGAGAGGTCTTTGCTTTGCCGTTCACTGTGTGACCTTGGGCCTTAGTCTTCTCATCCTTAAAAGGAGAGATCTGGATTTGATAGGCCTTTAGGTCTCTTAGCGCTCCAAGTTTTGGGAATCTGAATGAAAATAAAGAGGCTGTAAGATTATTTGTGTTAGACTGGAAGGGAGGTGAAGGACTTTGAGTCCAGAGTTTTCGTAGATCATCGGAGCCCATTTCCAGGCACCTGGGGGATCCTGAGACCTGCTTTCCTTTCAGCCTCATGACTGCAGACTCTTGCCAGGCAACTCCGTTCCTGGTTTCTCATTTCCACAGTGCCACTCACGCTTCTTAACATCTTCATTCAGCCTTTCAGCCCTCTGTTGGGAACAGGCCGGGGTGAACATTACCCGCCCTGAGTGGAGGATATTTTTGTGTGGGGCAGCTAGAACATGGGTTCTGGATGTGGATCAAAAATAGAATGACACATAGAGACCAAATTGAGTTTTCCACTTTCCACTAGGAAGTTAAGAGTTCAGGGTTTTCATTTGGCTAAGGCTCTGGAACCAGAGGTGTTTGCATGAGAAGACTACCGTCAGAGCCATGGGCCCCATCTTGGCAGTGAAAGAGTCAGGAGCATGTTGTCTTTTCCTCCCTTGTGTAGGCATCCTGCCTGGCCTGGGTTCCTAAGCCAGAAGGCAGAGGGGAGTATCGGCTGCTCCAAAAATAGAAACGTGACCCAAGCCCTCAGCCTCTGGGCTCGCACTGTGGGCTGCCCCAAGCAGTCTCCGGGCGGGTGAAGAGCCTCTCATGCTGCCAAGTGGCGGTGCTGCCTGTCAGACAGAGCGTGGGCAGTGTCTGTGAGATTCCTCACTTGTCTTCAGCTTTCGGAAATGGCGTTGGTCATCCTTCTTATCATTCTCAAATCTTGTTTTTTCTCGAGCCATTCCTCTCGCAGAACTGACTGACTTAAGCTGATATGTTTGCATGTGTGGCTTACATGTATGCACAGGGGTCTCTCTGCCGCTAATTGTGCGTTGTTGGCTTTGGATAGGGTGGAAATTTGAGGCAGCACATCTCTTTCTATCGTTTATTATAGCAGTGGTGATTGGTGGGAAGAACAGGGGGAAGAAGGTTTGATTTCTCGGCCCAAGGTAAATATGTTGTCGGGCTATGAACCTGGCATTAGAGCTTCTGTAAATTTGGGAAACTCCCACAATCTGTTTATAGAAATGAAATTCTGAAATCTTTGAAGCCCCTCAGAAAAGGCAGCTGGAAAAGGAATGCAAGCACCAATTATTAATAATTAGGCAAATTTTAACCACTTAAAATTTTTTTTTAAACATGCTTTTATTTTTTAACACTGTGCTTCACCTAAGATGAATGAGACACAAGACTGGTTTTTGCAGTTTTTGTTCTAAATGAGATTACAATTTAATGGAGGAGCTTATGGTCTGATGGGAAATGTAGAAGAAAGTGTGGAGTCCTCTAAGGTTTAAGAGTTTGCAATTAGAACTCTCTGGAGTAGTGGTTACTAACCTTTTTGAATTGAGAATCTTAAGGAAGGCTGTGGAGCCTGTCCATGAAAACAACGCCGCTGCACACCACCCCCCCCGCCCCGATCTGTGCATGGCCCTTTCCTGGGACTAAACTGGCATATCACTGATGGCCGCCTGGTGCTGCCTTTGGCATTGAGGGCCTGGTTGGCTAAAAGAGCTTGGCTTCCATCTCTAGGCAGCCCAGGAGGTGTTTGGAGAAATGCTGGGCTCTTAAGATTGTCTTTGGGAAGGCCTTGATTTCCGTCCCACCCACTCAGCTGGGTGTTGGTGATCACTTCCCAAGTACAGGACAGCTTTTAGGGGTACCGACTGAGCCACCACAAGATGCTAGCCTGCTGTGGCCCACTTTTCCTGGCCCAGGAGCACATTTCAGTATTCTGAATCAGTTCTGAACTATTTTAGGAATTGTAACTCACTATTTTTCAGTTGTCCAAGAGCAGTGCCTGATTCATCTGTTCTCACAGCTGCTGTCTGTCATCCTCTGGGTTTTTCCCTTCCAGAGATGATACTTAGGTACCTCTTGGCCATCCATTGCAGAGTTGCCCTGAACTTTTCTCTTAAGGCCTGGAATATCCTCCTCAGGATGAAGACCAATACTTATTAAACACTTACTATGTACAAGGCATTGTTATGAATGTTTTATGTATTAATTAATTTAACTTGCACAAAATAGGTGATGTTACTAATCCCATTTTATAGATGAGAGAACTGAGATAAAGAAGTTAAATACCTGACCCAGGACTGTATAGCTAGTAGGAAGTATAGCTAGGATTTGAACCCAGGCTGTCTGATTCTAGAGACTTTACTCTATTTTAAAACAACTGTTTCCTTCAGCAGAATCCAGGAGACCTTAAGAACTTCAGGGACACTCTCATTCCCCTTTCTCTTACCCCATTATTGTAGAACGGAATTTTATGTTAGGAATGCTTTTCCTTTACGTCTGATAATAAGCCAGGCTTTTAATAAGTCATTTCACCAATATATATATCAAATGCTCACTATATGCCAATGCTGTATTTAAATTATTTCATTTACTCTTCACAACAGCCCTTTGAGGTAACTACTCTTATCTCCATTTTTATAAATTGGGAATTAAGCCTTAAAGAGGTTAGGTAATTTCACCCAAAATTATAGAGTTAGTAAGACACAGCCAGATTCAAACCCTAGATTTTCTGCCTGGCATCAGAGCCTATGCTCTTTCCATTGAGAGGGCCTGCCTTCCCACATCACAGAGTTTCTCTACCTTGACAGTGTTGACAGCATGATAGTTATGATGGTGGACTATCCCGTGTATTGTGGGGTGTCTAGCAGACACACTAAATGCCAGTAGCAGCGCCTCTCCTTCCCCTCCCCAGGGTTGTGACAATCAAAAATCTCTTCAGCATTGCCAGACATCTTCTGAGGGGGCAGTTGTATCGAGATGGAGGCTCTGTTCATCTTGTTTTGAATGGAGGTCAACCTGCAGCCATTTGGTTTCCCTACCCCTAATCCTGTAGCTTTTCCTGTAAGATTAGTATGTGGACTATATGCATGGCTCAAGGGCTGTTTGCCTATAATTCCCTGCAGGGCTGTGGTGGAGGCTGTGCATCGACTTGACCTCATCCTTTGCAACAAAACCGCTTATCAAGAAGTGTTCAAACCGGAGAACATTAGCCTGAGGAACAAGTAAGCTGAAACTCTATACTACACATCCTTAGAGTTTCTCTTTTCCTCTCCACCTGAAACCCTGTCATATACAGACATGTTCTCTCTTATCTCCTGACTTCATGGTACATAAATGGTCCGTGACATCTCTGGCCTTCCTAAGAGGGAGAGGGGATCCCTCACTTTCTGCAGCTTCTGTATGTAACAGACTGGTGCCATTAGAGTGGTGTTTGGGTTGGGGGAGTTGACTGTACTGCATAAGGAAGGAAGGAAAGATATAGAGGCCGAGTAGAAAGGAGAGAACGGTGCAAGGGAAGAAGATGAAGATTGTTAAGATTCTTACTGCTCCTGCCTGTATCTTTTGGGGCTCCACTGCCTTCTAGGACTGCTTTGTCTTGTGTCCTACTGGGTGAGCCTGGATGTCTAATGGGAGACACAGACGTCTGTCAGTTGGGGTGTTGGCAGGTGCCTTCTTGCCCTCGGTTCTTGTGTCCCCCTCGAAGGGATGGCCAGTCCCTCTCATGCTTCTCTACATCCTCATAGGCTGCGTGAGCTCTGCGTCAAGCTTATGTTCCTGCACCCGGTGGACTATGGGAGGAAGGCTGAGGAGCTACTGTGGAGAAAGGTATACTACGAAGTTATCCAGCTCATCAAGACTAACAAAAAGGTAAGTGGAGGGCTTCTCAGGTGGCTCGTACAGTAAGTCCCCCTGCAGTGCAGGAGACCTGACTTGGATCCCTGAGTTGGAAAGAGGCCCCTGGAGAAAGGAATGGTTATCCACTCTAGTGTTCTGGCCTGGAGAATCCCATGGACAGAGGAGCGTGGCAGACTGTAGTGCGTGGGGTCACAAAGAGTCAGACACAATTGAGCAACTTTTGCTTTTCAAGGGGAGGTCGTAGAGCTTGGAAAGAAGTTTGCCTAAAGAGGGGAAGCTAAGGAATAAAAAGACAGCTAAGCAACTGGCCCAGAGCATGGCTGTAGGTAGGGGTATCAAGGAAGAGATAGAAAGGAGGGAGGGAGTCGTATAGAATTAGGATTAAGAGAGGAGGGGAGCCTGACCCCAGGTAGGAGACCAGAGAAGGAGATCTAAGGGTATAGGGGTGACTCGTGAGTAAGAGGAGAGGTGGATAAAGTCCCAGACTTTATCCAGTTTCCAGAGCCAAAAAGATATGTTTATTTCTTCAGTGAGGTAAATATGGTTACGGACAGGAGAGCAGAACTCTGATCTTGCTGCTTAACTGGCCCCTTCTTTTTCCCTATCTCCAGCATATCCACAGCCGGAGTACCTTGGAATGTGCCTACAGGACACACCTGGTTGCTGGTATTGGCTTCTACCAACATCTCCTTCTCTATATCCAGTCTCACTACCAGCTGGAACTGCAATGCTGCATCGACTGGACCCATGTCACCGACCCCCTCATAGGTCAGTGAAATCTGAAAGGTGGGCTGGAGGAGCAAGTTGGTGTGTTTCTACTTTGGCTTCTTATCCCTCAGTATCTATGTACCTTGTGACCCAGCCAAGCTGTGAAGATTCTAGAAGACATACAAATGCTTCATGAAATTTGGATTTAACCAAATAAGCATGTGAGTTGGGGTAAAGATCTTAAGAAAAGAAAAAGGCCTTTTCAGTTTGGGGTTATTGACTGAGGTAGAGCCAGTGGGAGGGATGGAATGATCTAGAGAAAGATGATATTGATAGCATTTTTTTTCTCCCAGTTGGATTTGACTGGCACTTTCTTTTAACTTTAGAGATTGTTTCCTAGTATTTGATGAAAGTATTAAAGTATTTAGAAATATTGGGAAAATCATGGACAGTCTTTCAGGATAGTGCAAATCTCTTTTTTATTTTCTGAGGTAGTGGAGCTATGGTTTACCTCCTTCTCTTAGTTGATGGTTTTCTCTTCAGTTTGACTATCCTTTGGAGCTCCTTCCCTCTTCCTGCTTCCTCCAACTCCCCTTGCTCTTCACACCTCCTGCCCTCTCCCAGGCCCCTGCCCCTCCCCACACGAGCAGAAAGACATTCTGGGTCAGAGATGGAGGTTATGTCTGTGCCACTGTGTGGCAGCATTCTCTGATCAGAAGGCACTCTATTTTATCCATTTGGAACACTTAAGAACAAAACAACGGGGGATTTCCTGGTGGTCTAGAGGTAAGGCTTCAGCACTTTCACTGCCGGAACCCTGAGTTCGATCTCTGGTCAGGGAACTAAGATCCTGCAAGCTGCATAGCCAAAAATAAAGCAATGTTAATCCAAGGCAGGATTCATAGGTGTCAAATGATATTGACAGGAGGGTCCATAGCCTGAACGAAGAGGACAAACTTTTATTTCAAAAAATTAATTCCCCAAACAACTTTTATCTCCTTATAGATATTTCTCATTCAGCCAACTCAGCAACGTCTCTATAGTAAATATCGGGAAGGGCTTCTCAGAATGGGAGCTGCATACCTAGGAGAGTGTCTGCAAAATGGAGGGGATACGTGGATGATCTCTGGAGCCAGATTGTCATTTGGATCCCAACTCTGTCACTTACCTGTTACGTGACTTTGATTTCTTTAACTGTAAAATGGAAGTAATAAGAGTAACTACTCCTTGGGGTTGCTTTGAGGATCACTTCAGTTAGCCTTGTAATACACTTAGATCAGTACCTAGCACATAGAACTGCCTCCCGAATAGCTGAAGCTCTTTGAAGTCCCAGGGCTGCCTGGGTAAAGGGAGGGGTGAGAGCCCAGGCAACTGTACTCTGGCCACCACCTGTCCTCAGCTCAGACAAGTCTCCTCCACAGATAGGCTCTTCAACAGGCTGCCTTCTCCCTGAGTTCCTCCGCCAGGCAGAAGCCAGGAGCATTCCTTTGCCCTCATCCATATGCCATTCTTCCTGGGCAAGTTTCCCATCTTTACCCAAACCTTTTACCTTTAGGTGGGGAGTGGCTCCCCAGGGCACCCACAACTGTACTTACACTTGACTTCACTTCTTCTTCCTTTCTATTAACCTTCCTGTGATGACCTTTCACATGACCTTTCCCCAGGCAGCTGTCCTAGGTTGAGGACCCTAGACCATCTCTTCCAGTTCCTTTCTGTCCAGTGAATGACTCCTACCCAGGAGCCTCTGTGTCCCTACCTCTGTCCACCTGTGAGCCTGTGTCTTGGATGGGTGTCATCTCTGCCTCATAAGGCTGGGCTCCAAAACTAGACCTGGATTCTTGATCTCCATTTTCCACCTAGGAAAGGTGTTTTCCAGAGGTAAGCTCAGAGGAATGGGCTTATAAACCTCTCTCTCTATCTTTCTCAGGATGCAAGAAGCCAGTGTCTGCCTCAGGGAAGGAGATGGATTGGGCACAGATGGCATGCCACCGATGTCTAGTGTACCTGGGGGATTTGTGTAAGAATCAGAACCTTTCATTTTTCTCTGCTGTGGGCTCCAGGACAGGCTCCAGCTGTTCAAATTGTACCACGCTTTAAGCGACTGAAGGGCAGGAGGAGTAGTTTGAGCTCTGGAAACTTTCCCCTCTGGTCTGTTTAGTGTTTCTTTCTCTTCACTGTTCTCCATGAGTCAGAAAGGATGAGTGAATGCAAGAAGAAGGGGAAAATGTCTTTGTGCTTTAAGAAAGTCAGGATGATAACCTGGTTTTAGTAGTAAGTTTGGAAGGTTTTAATTTGATGTCCTCTTTTGGAGTTTTCTTTTCATAGATTCCTAGGGGAATTATGGTTAGACCTCAGGGAGGACTTACCTACCTGAAGTATGTTTCTCAGAATGGAAAAGGACTCTTGCTTTATGCCCCCTGAGTCGCTAATCCTGATAAAGACCTCTAGTCCTATTAGGCTCCTCGGGTGTGGCTTTTGGATGCAGTATCTGTAATAGACCTGAGGTGCCTCTCCCTGCCCTTATGCCACTCCTGAACCCTTTACAGGTAGGGGGCACAGGGAGCATCTGGCTTCCCAGCTGGTAAAGAATCCGTCTGATCGTGCAGGAGATACAAGAGACATGGATTCAGTCCCTATGTCGAGAAGGGAGGAGAAAATGGCAACCCACTCCAGTATTCTTTTCTGGAAAATTCCATAGAGGAGCCTGGTGGGCTGTAGTCCATAGAGTTGAAAAAAGTAGAACATGAGTGAGCAGACTCAGGCATGTGTGTACACACACACGCACACACACACGCATGTGTGTACACACACACACACACAGAATCAGCTGTTTCACAGTAGATTGACCTAGTGTCATTAGTAATGTCTTCTCTCTAGAACTGAACAGTTGAATTCCAGAACCAAATAACAGAAGTTATTTCAAGGATTAATATATGCTGTAGCTCCCCTTCCTTGGGAAGAGATAATCAAGAAGAGCCTCTTTACAAACACTAAATATTCTTTACATTTTGGACCTGCCAGCAAGGAAGAGAGAGTTGAACAATTTGCCCATAGTCATGTAGACTTCCACTTGTGCCAGAGACCCAGACAGCCTGCCTTCTAGCTCAGGTGTCTTCCTCCCAGGCTCCTATTACAGCTCTCTAGAGTGGACTTCCAGACTAGGGGAGGTGTTTTCTGAAGCATGGAATTACCGTATTTCCTTTCTTCCTCCCCCTCTCTTACAGCACGGTATCAGAATGAACTAGCTGGCGTAGACACTGAGCTGCTAGCTGAGAGATTTTACTACCAGGCCCTGTCAGTAGCTCCTCAGATTGGTAAGTGGCCCCCCACAGGGGCCCCCCAGCCCGGCAGCATTTTCTAAGGGGAAACAGAGATGGCAGGCAGGCACACTCACTTCCCCTGGGTCCTCCTCATTCCGTTCTTTCACACTTCACCTTGGTTCGGAATTCTTTCCCAAGGAACGCACACTCAGAAGATGGTGGAAGAGGAAGAGAAATGGGAGAGTCTTGATCTAAGAGGGAAGGAGGCAGAAAGAAGGGAAAGAAGATGGCTTCCTCATCTCTGGTGTCTCTGTAGAAAGAGGAGACTGTGCTTTAGCTGCCACTGTGGAGGCACAGTGAGGGAAGAGATGAGGCTAAATTACAGGAGGAGATGGGGACTAGCATGTCAGAAGGAGAACTCAGAGGCAAGAGACTGAGCCAGGATGAGAGGGTTCCAGGAGTTGAGTCGGTGTCGAAGAGCCACAGCTGCTGTTGAAGGAGTGGCACCCATCAGTGCTGGATCCCTGAGGGCCAGGCGGGACTAGCCTGATAGGACCTGAGGCCGGAATCAGCAACCCCCTGGAGAAGCACGGTTAGCTGCTGATCACCCGAGAGACCAGTGTCTCCTGCAGAGCCACTGTTCTCCACCTGCGTTCTCTGATGCTCAGCAGGGGTTGGGCCTGGCAGCTGTCGGTAAGTGTCGTGGCCACAGACTGTGTGACTCCTCTTTCTCTCCAGGAATGCCCTTCAACCAGCTGGGCACCCTTGCAGGCAGCAAGTACTATAATGTGGAAGCCATGTATTGCTACCTGCGCTGGTGAGTATTTGGCAGTTCTTTCCCCTGCTTTCACATCTGCACAGTTCCTGCTTTGTTTTCTCTCTTTCCGTTCTCCCTTCTCTAACTCCTGAGTGAGATAGATGGGAGAATGGTGAGATTAGGGTGCCCTCCTCAGGGACCCTGCTCCCTGGCAGCCCTGCTGCTTTTCGCGCAGCCGCCTGAATTTGTAGGCACTTGGGCAGCTGATGTAGCTGTCTGCTATCATGAAAGCTAACAGGATAGCTACCTTCCTGAAGGAGGAGATAAATTGGATATAGTTGGTAAAATCGTACCAAAGTCACCTCTGACAAGAGCTTCACAATTGTAGAGCTTCAGTGTCTTGAAGTGACAGGGATGACAGACAGCATGGTGGGATCAGTTTAGCAGGGTGGATTACTGCTTCCCTGGATCTCATTCTTATTTCTTAGAATTAAACAACAACAACAACAACAGCAAAACACAATTTTTTCAGGGCATCCAAAGTTGCTTAGACTTAGTTTACTAAGTCACCATAACCAATGCATGTGAGACTGATACGTAAATGAGAAAGCCTTTGATTAAATTTTAGTGAGACATAAACTGCCAGGAAACTCACTGTTGCCACCTAATCAGGGCCAGAGTCTACTTGAGAAGCCAAATCATTCTCAGTAGTTACATAGTGAATTGGCTTTCAAAGCCCAAAGGGAGTAAGGTGGTCTTATAGGTTAAATGGTAAACTACTGAAGTGTAAATTAAGATACCTAATTCTGCCATAGAATTCCAGGCTGTGGTCCTTGATTGTCCTGGTCAAGGAAACCTATTTTCAGTATCAATAAATATTTGCCCTTATCTAGATCCCATCCACTGTATATTTATTTATTTTTTTTAATTGAAGTATAGTTGATCTACAATGTTGGATTAATTTCTGCTGTACAGCAAAGTGATTCGGTTATATGTACCTTCCTAAACTTTATCTTTGGTTGCTCCGGGTCTGCTGCCACCTGCAGGCTTTCCCTAGTTGCAGTGCCTGGACTGTCCATTGCGGTGGCTTCTCCGGCTGTGGACAGGCTCTCGGTGTGCAGGCTCCGTCGTTGCAGCCTGTGGGCGCAGTAGGCGTGACTCTCGGACCCCAGAGTGTGTGAGCCTCGGTAGCTGTGGCTGACAGGCTCTAAGGTGTGTGGGCTCAGTAGCTGTGGCACGAGGGCGTGCTTGCTCTGTAGCATGTGGACTCTTCCTGGACCAGGGATCAAGGCAGGCAGATTACTATCCAGTGTACCACCAGGGACGTCCTCTCCATTACGGTTTATCACAGGATGGATGCTGACTGTAGTTGCCTGTGCTGTACAGTAGGACCTGTCTGTTCATTCTCTGTGTAATAGTTTGCACCTGCTAACCCCAGACTTCCAGTCCTCCCCCCCCCCGCCTTTCCCTGGGCAACCACAGTTGTGCGTGCTCTCCAGGTCTGTGAGTCTGTTTCTGTTTCACAGATGAGTTCATTTGTGGCACACTTTAGGCTCCACATACAGGTGGTATCCTGTGGTGGTTGTCTTTCTCTGTCTGACTGCACTCAGCAGGATAATCTCGAGGTCCATCCATGTTGCTGCAGATGGTGTTATTTCATTCTTTTCTTATGACTGCATAGTAGGCCGTTACATGGTATGATATATGTGCGCCGTGTCTTCATTTGCTCAGCTGTAGATGGATATTTACGTTGTTTCCGTGACTTGGCCGTTGTAAATAGTGCTGCCATGGCTCCAGTGGTAAAGAACCCGCCTGCCAGTGAAGGAGAAGTAAGAGATGTGAGTTTGATCCCTGGATCGAGAAGATCGCCTGAAGAAAGGCATGACAACTCACTCCAGTATTCTTGCATTTTTTTGGTGAATCCCATGGACAGAGGAACCTGGCAGACTACTGTGCGAAGGGTTCCGCAGAGTTAAGCACAGCCAGAACAACCTAGTACGCACAGTGAGCACAGGGGTGCATGTGTCTGCCTGGGTTACTGTTTTGTCTGGTTATACACCCAGGAGTGGGATTGCAGGATCATAAGGCAACTCTATTTTTAGTCTTTTCAGGAATCCCATATTGTTTTCGATAACGGCTGCACCAGTTTACGTTTCCACCAACAGTGTAACGGGGTTAGCTTTTTTCCACCTTCTCCCACATTTATCATTTGTGTATTTATTCTTACATATGATTACCAGGTTTCTACCCTCCCATTGCGTCTTTCCCATTCCTTGTATGCCTTCCAGGGAATGCCCCCTTACTTGTCCTGGATCCCGTATCACATTCATAATTATGATTTAGGGTGAGTCACTTGCAAAGAGAGCCAAGTACATCCAGGTTTGGGAGGTACCCACTAAGGTCCTCTACTACGCTTAAACAATTCTATCTCATGTTTTGTGGGTTGGGCATTTGCCTAGGCTCAGTCTGGCAGTCCTCCTCCTGGTGGCATTGTCTAGGGTCAGGCAGTGGTATTCGGCTGGTCTGGTGTCTGATGTGTCTGAAGAACTGGCTTATCTGGACCCCTTTCCCTCTCCTTTTAGTCTTGGGGCCTCTCCATGTGGTGTCTTCCTCAAGGTAGATGGACGTCTTATATCGTGGCTCAGGACTCCCAACAGCGAATAATGGCCCAAGAGACCTGAAACTGGGGCCTGCCTGTCTCTTGCGGCCTGGGCCTGGAAACTGGTGGCGTCACTGCCACGTGCTTTCTCGGCCAAAGCGTTTCAGTGGCCGTGGTCTCCCACCCCCACCCCCTGCCAAGGTTGAAAGGAAGGTGACGTAGAACCCACTTCTCAGTGGGAGGAATATAAAAAAATTTATAGCTATATTTAATTCACCTCTAACGTATATTTCTTCTTTTCTATACCTTGCTTTTTATAGTTAAAAGATGTCTCAGGGACTTCCCTGGTGGTCCAGTGACACAGAATCAATCTCTGTTTGGGCAACTAAGATCCCATGTGTCGTGGGGCATGACCAGACGAAAAAAGTAAAATAATAATAAATTTTAAAAGGCATTTTCAAAAACAAGACATTTTAAAAAGTATAGCATGCTGTTAGTCTTTGTGGTAGGGCAGATTGGGTTGGAGATTGAGCTGTATTGTGTTTAGCTGCGTGACCTTTGCATTATACTCGATCTCTCAGGCTTCATTCCCTTGTGTATAATGTGGGCAGTAGTAGGGTACAGTGCCGGACAGTGGGGTGCTCAGTACATATTTGCATTTGAGTGAATATTGTGAAGATTAACGAAAATAGGATATGTAAATATCCTTAATGCTTGTTACATGCTGCCTATTAAGTGCTCTGCTTTTAAAAAGATGAAAAATAGTGTATTTCAGCAATGGTGACTAAGTTATGTTTGTAACATTGAATGGGATTAATTGTCCCATATCTGTATGCAGAGGAGATACAGATGTCATCATTACTCTGGTTAATCTGAAAGTTGTATGTGTGTGTTTTTATTAGGAAAGATAGTTTTCACCCTCAGTCTGTAAGTGAAAGAGGCGGCTGGGGGCAGCCTGTATTTACTAGAAACAGTGCTCCTGGGGCATCCCTGATGGCCCAGTGGCTGAGACTTCACACTCCCAATGCAGGGGGCCCAAGTTCAATCCCTGGTTGGGGAACTGGATCTCACACACCACAACTAGGACCCGGCGCAGCCAAGTACAGAAATAAATATTTTTAAAAAACCAGTGCTTTCTAAATCCCTGGAAGATTGACATTTCCCCTCTCCTGCTCTGCCAAGACTCAGTAGCTCACCTCTGTCTCCTTTAGCATTCAGTCGGAAGTGTCCTTTGAGGGGGCCTATGGAAACCTCAAGCGGCTGTATGACAAGGCAGCGAAAATGTACCACCAGCTGAAGAAGTGTGAGACTCGGAAACTGTCTCCCAGCAAGAAGCGGTGAGTGGGGCCTGTGGGAAGAGGGGTGTCTTCCTGCAGTTTGTACAGTAGGACCACAGGGACTCAGGAGCTGTTCGCCATCTACCTTGGGCTCCTCTCATTTCAGATGTAAAGACATCAAGAGGTTGCTGGTGAACTTTATGTATCTGCAAAGCCTCTTGCAGCCCAAAAGCATGTAAGTAGAAGAGAGTGTGAGCAAGAACTGTGTCCTGGGAGCCCCATCCACAGTGGCTCCTTTATGGTAGGGGACTTGGAGAGGAGGGAGTGGGCTGGTGAATTCTGTCTCTCGATTGGAAATTCTTTAGCTGGTTAGTCCTTTCTCGGCATCCCTCACTGTCTCACCCTAGGTTCCATGCCCATTCTCTGGGTGGCTCACCCTCTGGCAGATTGGGCGCTTACTGGAAGTTGAAGGAATGGCCGAATGGGAAGCCCACCCACATCCCTTCCACTGTATGTCTGCCCTTCCCATGTTATTCTGTCTGCTTTAGAGCTCAGCCAGCACTGAGTCCCCCTCCTCCTCTCTGAAGTCTCCCTTGTAGGATCCCATAGTCTTTCCTCTGAATCCTGTATTCCCAGCTCTTGGTGCCTGCCCCAGCCCCCATCACTGACCTCCCATTACCCCTGCGCTTCCACAGCTCCGTGGACTCAGAGCTGACGTCACTTTGCCAGTCAGTCCTGGAGGACTTCAACCTCTGTCTCTTCTACCTGCCCTCCTCACCCAACCTCAGCCTGGCCAGTGAGGATGAGGAGGAGTATGAGAGTGGATATGCTTTCCTCCCGGACCTTCTCATCTTTCAAATGGTCGTCATCTGCCTTATGGGGGTGCACAGCTTGAAGAGAGCAGGTAACTCTCCCTGTGTCCCTCTTTTCTCTCCCACTGGCTTCTGGGATCCTCACTACCCTTTGCTGCAGCTCCTTATCCTTAAAGTCGCTGCCACGAGTAGTCCCTTCGCCACCTGCGTCACTGCCGGGCTGTAGGAGAGAGCGCCGGAGGGGCTCCTAGTGAACAAGCAAAGGCAGCAGCGCGTTCCCACCCCCTCCGCCCTCCCACACCCACAGATACGTGCACCCTTGTCTGCGACCAGGGCAGACAGAGTGGTTGAGATGCTTAACTGCTGATCCAGATGGAATTCAGATTTGGCGGCAGTGGTGGGGAGCAGTTAGTTTCTGCCAGAGGTATACGTAGAGCAAAGTCGGATGGAAGGGAGGGAGAGACGGGACTGGGTATAAACATGCTTGGGGAGGGGCCTGCGTGAACCCATCAGAGTTGGGGAGGATGAGATGGGACAAGAGGAAGCAGGATGAGCTGGCACATTCCACATTATAGGATGGGAGTGCAGAGACCTGAGAAATCTTTTTTTACCTTAGAGAAAGTTTTTAGAGGTAATTAAATCCTTGGGAGAGTTGAGAACAGGTGAGATGAGGTTGGAATTAATGGTGCTTCCTACTCTTCAGGGCCCTCAGCCCCTAACACTGGCTTTCCTGGGTTTAGGATCCAAGCAGTACAGTGCAGCCATTGCGTTCACCCTGGCCCTCTTCTCCCACCTCGTCAATCACGTCAACATCCGGCTGCAAGCTGAGCTGGAAGAAGGCGAGAATCCCGTCCCGGCATTCCAGAGCGATGGCACAGGTGCAGGGATGGGGGAGGTTGTGGCTGTGGAAAGGTTAGCATGGGGTGTGGGGATCATGGGAGGGGAGCATAGGTGCGGTGGGGTGACGGGGCTGTCAACACCTGCCGGTGTCCCTGTGCTGACCATCCTTTTTCCACAGATGAACCGGAGTCCAGGGAACCCTTGGAGAAGGAGGAGGAGCCGGGTCCTGAGCCTCCTCCTGTCATACCTCCAGAGGGTGAGGTCAGGAAGAGTCGGAAGTTCTCCCGCCTCTCCTGCCTCCGCCGCCGCCGCCACCCACCCAAAGCAGGTGATGACAGTGACCTGAGTGAAGGCTTTGACTCGGACTCAAGCCGTGACTCGGCCCGGGCCAGTGAGGGCTCGGACAGTGGCTCCGACAAGAGTCTTGAAGGTGGAGGGACAGCTTTTGACGCTGAGACAGATTCAGAAATGAACAGTCAAGAGTCTCGATCAGACCTGGAAGATATGGAGGACGAGGACGGGACACGGTCCCCAGCCCTGGAGCCATCTCGGGCCAGGTCCGAGGCTCCTGAGTCCCTCAATGGCCCTCTGGGCCCCAGCGAGGCCAGCATTGCCAGCAATCTACAAGCCATGTCCACCCAGATGTTCCAGACCAAACGCTGCTTCCGACTGGCCCCCACCTTCAGCAACCTGCTCCTCCAGCCCACCACCGAAGCGCCCACCTCGGCCAGCCTCAGGCGCTGTGTCAATGGAGATGTGGACAAGCCTTCAGAGCCAGGTACGTGGGCCTCTGTCCATCGTCCTGGTCTGGTCCACACCTCTGTACTGTCAGCACTCACTTGAGAGAGGCTGCTCTTTTCTCTGAGTACTTCTCATCCCTACCCTTGCTGCCTTGCTTCCGGCCTCTGCCTATAGTGTGGCCCAGGAGCTTTTCCCCGGGGATCCCCTCTCCTGCTCACTTCTTCATTCTCAACTCCCAGCTGATTTTGTGGTCCTAATCTGCTCCCATTCCCACCTTGCCCTATGGGTTTGGGGCTTTCCTCCCCACACAGCACTGTAGTAATAACTTCTCCTGTGCTGTCCCAGGTCCTGCCAGGGCTCCTGGAAACTAGAAAAGCCAGCACCCACTAAGAGGGCAGGTGGATTAGATCAAGACATTTCTCCTGAGGGCCTTCCCCTGAGGTGCAGCGGGAGCACCTGGTCAGCGGCGGCGAGTGTCTGTGGCGTCTGCACTGTGCAAGCACTGGGCTGCACTTTTTAGGGCCTTGGCCTGTTTAACTTCCACGGCAGTCTTTTTTTCTTACGAGTTTGTTGTTGTTGTTGAGGTTTTTTTGGCCACACCTTGTGACATGTTCCCTAACCGAGGATTGAACCCGTGCCTCCTACATTGGAAGCACTGAGTCCTTACCACTGGACCCCCAGGGAAGTTCCCACAGCAGTCTTGTGGTGGGAGAGTCAGCATCCCTCTTCCAAATGCTGTCGTCCTAAGCTTCTGTGCAGTGCTTCTTTATCCTGGAACATGCTTTCCCTCCCTTGCTCTGAGTGTGTTGCTTGGCTGATTCTCACTTGCCCTCTAGATTTTGGCTTATAAGTCACTTGGTCTGGGAGTCCTCTGAGGGTCGGCTTCCTCTGAGGGTCGGCTTCCTNCTGTGCAGTGCTTCTTTATCCTGGAACATGCTTTCCCTCCCTTGCTCTGAGTGTGTTGCTTGGCTGATTCTCACTTGCCCTCTAGATTTTGGCTTATAAGTCACTTGGTCTGGGAGTCCTCTGAGGGTCGGCTTCCTCTGAGGGTCGGCTTCCTGTGGTCTCCTGTAGCTTCTACACCTCCACAGCTTCCAGCGCTTTCCCATTCAAACGATGATGTCTGTTGGCTTGTACGTGTGCTCACCGGTACCACGAGCCTTTTGAGGGCAGGGCAGTCCGTGTTTTGTCTGTTGCTGAATCCCCATTACCAAACGCAGGGCTTGGCACAGTGCTGGGACTTAGGAACCACTGAATGAGTGGAAGAAACGAGGAAGCTGACGCTCAGAGGTGGAGTGTGACCTGCATCGTGTTCTAACCTGCAGGCTTGCAGAGCCGGGAGCTGAAGTAGTGTTCAATTCTGTACCCTTTTTCACCCTACCTGTAGCTCCTTTCCGACTGTCTGCCCTGCCTTTCGCACAGAATGAGCACATCGTAGATGTCAGTTGAGTGAGTAGCTGTAGATCTCACAAATTAGCTTGTATTTTAAAAGGCACGAGGCTATTGGCTTAAAAGCAATTAGTTAATGGGCCCAGAGGAGTCAGGCCGGAATCTCACTCCTCTCTTCACGTCAGAGTTCTCCAGAAGAGCAGGCAGGTGGGCGCGCGCCCCTCTAGAAAGCCGAAGTCTGTTGCCGTGCGTCTGCTGGTCGCTCATCCCAGTCCTCTGTCTCCCACCCCAGCCTCTGAAGAGGGCTCAGAGTCGGAGGGAAGCGAGTCCAGTGGGCGCTCCTTTCAGAATGAGCGGAGCATCCAGGAGAAGCTGCAGGTCTTGATGGCCGAAGGCCTGCTCCCTGCTGTGAAAGTCTTCCTGGACTGGCTGCGGACCAACCCCGACCTCATCATTGTGTGCGCGCAGGTGTGTCTCTCCACACCCATTGCCCTCTGTAGCGCCCAGGGTGTGAGGGGAGGGCTGGGCCAGCCACAGTGGGGCGTGGGAATCCCCTCAGCTGGGCTGGGCAAGACAACAGTTATTGTCAAGCACCTGTTCTGTGCTGGCTCCTAATGCTTTTTACAGGCTAGGCTTAGGCATGGCCTTTGCCCTCAAAGAGCCTGTGGCCTGGGCTGGGATACAAGTCTTGTGGACTGGGAAAGTGAGAGAGCTGCTTATTCAGCTTTGTGTCCCCAGCGCTAGGCATAATGCCGGCTGTAGTGAGCAATGTTGGTGAAAATACATGTTCAGGGGCTAACCTTGGTAGGTAAACATCAGCACCCAGAGAAAAGAGAGGGCGCAGCGTGGCGACGAGAGAGATGGGACGAGGCAGTGGCGGGGTGCACAGACGAGGTGCAGCTGCTCCGGGCAAGGGAACGGCTTAAAGAGAGTTCTGCAGCTGGAGTGAGCAGTGTCAGAGGTGGGCTCCCATGCAGGCTGGCTGCGTTGATGGCTGGCGGCCTTCTCTTTCCCTTCTCAGGTTCAGAGTCTTCATCTCAAGCCTCTGGTGTTCTGAGGCTTTTCCTCAGTGTGGTTTTATTCCAGAAGCAGACCTGCCTGCTGTGGAAGACCCTTTTCCCTGTTGGTCGCCCTCTTCCCTGGAAGAGAGAGTTTAGGTCAGGGCCAGGCACACCCTGGGGTGTGCGCTTGTGCCTGACAGCAGCTAGTCAGTCACTGTTCGCCATCGAGGGTGGCGTAGTGCAGATGGCGGTGCAGGCTGCTTCCGCAGAGAGCTGGCCCAGTGTGTGCACCTGGAGGGCTGAAAGGAGGAGTTTGTGCTAGACAGAGACGCTTCTTCCAGCGCTCTAGCTTTTTCCACTACCACGAACCAGAGAGTTCTTCCTGTGGTTTCACACCTTCCCTTTTCATGAAGCCTTCACTGCTGATGAAGTTCATTGAAGCTCCAGGGTTCCCCTTCTTCATTCCTTCCTGTTTTCCAAGTCCTCTGTAAGCCCCACTTTTGTTAATTTTTTTGTTAACACTTCTAAGCGTGTGACCATAGCCCCAGACCTCCCAGATAGTGCTTTCCTTGTTCACTGCCAGCCTGCCGCACTGCCCCAGCTAAAGGCTTCCTCTTCTGTCTCTCTCTCAAGAGCTCTCAAAGTCTATGGAACCGCCTGTCTGTGTTGCTGAACCTGTTGCCAGCTGCTGGTGAACTCCAAGAGTCTGGTGAGTGAGTCCCTGGCACTGCCCTCCCTTCGCCTCTCCCTCACTGGCCCGCGGACCCCCCCACCCCCCATCCTGGTAACCTGGTGCTTAGAGTAAGGAGGTTAATGCGATTCACTGTGTCACCTCCCTAACACACAGCAGTCATTGTGGTCTGGGCTTCTCTCGTTCCCTGCCCCGACACTGCCCCACTGTGGGCAGGTGGCCTGGGCCACCAGGGAGTGTGCTTGCCGAGCGGTCCTCTAGCCCTTCCAGTTCTAGTCTCCTAAAGCTCTGCCTGATGGCCCTGCGGACCATCTCTCCTTTGCTCCCCGCATCTCTCCCCACCTTCTGTCCAAGGAGTATATCTTACCTGGGAGTTCCCAACGGGAAGCACTGTGTCCCTCTGACTGGGGGCTCCCACAGCACAGGGGTCTCATGTGTCCTCTTTCTCCCCAGGCCTGGCCCTGTGTGCTGAGGTCCAGGAGCTTCTTGAAGGTTGTGAACTGCCTGACCTCCCATCTAGCCTGCTGCTCCCAGAGGACACGGCACTTCGCAACCTGCCTCCCCTCCGGGCGGCCCACAGATGCTTTAGCTTTGATACAGCTCGGCTCTTGCTCAGCACCTTAGAGGAGGTGAGGCCGTCACTCCTCGTGCCACAGGCTTTGTCTTTGAAGACTCGGTAACAAAGCAGGAGCTCAGGCTGGGGGTGTGTGGGGGGGGCAGGCTGGCACCCCTTCCATCTAGACACGGAGCATGTCCCTGGCTGCAGGTCTGAGTCCTTTTTCACTCAGGAACCATCTGGGCTTCCTGTCATTCTTGGCAGGATGTCCATCCACAGTGTCTCCCTTTGTAGAACAAGCCATCTTCCCCTTCCCCCACCTTTTGGAGAGGACAGAACAAGTAAATTATTAGGGCTTTAAAGTCGCTGTTGATCTCTTTTCTCTTCTGAGCCCAGCCTCCTCTAAGCTGACTAGCAAACAGAGAAAGTTGGAGCTGGAAGGGAATGCTGCCCATTTAGTCCAGTGACTTTCACCCTTGAATCTGTGTCACCACATGGGCCGTCTGGGGGCAGCAGAGGGAAGCCAAGTGGACTGGCGTACCAGCACCGTGCACACACACACGAGCACACACACCCACCCACATTGGCTTTAGATGTGTATAAGAGACAGCGCCCACACACACACACACACACACACACACACACACACACACACACCCCCTTTGGCTTTTCCTTCTCCAGCCAGAGCAGGTTGGCGTTATACTGTTTTATATTTTAGCACTCTAGATTAAGATTTTTGTTTGGCTGGGAAAGAAGGGTTTTGCTGACCAAGAACGTAAGTTGAAATGGTGACGTAGTTTGTCCTCTCGCTGTACACGTTAGGATCGCGCCCTAGAGGAGAGAGATGCGTGAGAACCCGGGTCTCGTGTTTCCCAGCACGTGGCCTTGTCGCTCGCTCTCCGCCCTGAGTCCTGCTTCTCCAGTCCTTCTCAGAGTCTCCCCCTCCCCACGTGCTCACTTTCCTGGTAGCTACAGGGCCTGTGCCTCGATGCTCCTCTTCCGCCTGCACCCCCCAAGCCTTGGCAGGGAGCCCGCGTTGCTGAGGGGCCGGGCTGGCGGAGGGCCGGGGTGGGGAGGAAGGCGCCCCAGCGGGGCAGGCGAGCCTGGGGGCCCCGCTCAGCCTGGCTGGCTCCCGCGTCTCCACAGACAGTTGTGCGGGTCTGCTGCATACGCAGCTTCGGCCACTTCGTTGCCCGCCTGCAAGGCAGCATCCTGCAGTTCAACGCGGAGGTCGGCATCTTTGTCAGCATCGCCCAGTCTGAGCAGGAGAGCCTGCTGCAGCAGGCCCAGGCCCAGTTCCGCATGGTGAGTCAGGCTGCCCCTCCCTGTCCGCTCTGCCCCCACGGGCTCGCTGAGAAACCGCAGCCAGAGGCTCAGACGTCCTGGGGCCCTTGACTGAAGAGCCTGGTCGCTGGGGCCAGGGCAAGGGAGACCGAGCCTAGGGAGACCAGAGGGCAGGCAGAGAGCTGGGGCAGACAGGCAGTGAGGGGTGCTGTGGGCAGGGCAGCCTGGCACCGCTGCTGTGTCTAGACTGACTGGGGATCGAGGGCCATTTCTGTCACCCGCCCCCAGTCTGAATTGAGCAATCACTTAACCTTGCTAAACCTGTTTCCTCACCAGTTCCATAGGAATAGTAGAATCAGGTTTATGGGGTGGCTGTGGCTAAAGCAAGGTGGTGAGTGTCAGGCGCTTTGCATGTTGTATTATGCAGTGTGTGTGCTCAGCAAATGCTTCCTGACTGAGGCTCCTGCATCAGACACCACGCAGGAACCTCCCATTCCACAGGAGCCCCAAAGAGTAGGAGGCAGCCTGTGTGATTTCTTTTCCATTCAGTCATGCATTCTACAGATATTTGCTGAGAATCTGCTTTGTATCAGTAGCCTGGGCCTGGGGGTTACAGCTGCAGACGAGACGGGCCTGTGTCTTGTGGCGCTGATGCTTTGTGAGCAGCAGTCCGGGCTCTGCAGTGGCGCCTGCACAGCCCTGGCGTGTTGTCCTCCCCGGGCTCAGTGGCACCGGCATGTTTGGGGTGGTGGTGTCTGGCACAGCAGACAACAGCCCGTGTGTCTCGGCGAGCCCAGGAGTTCTTCCTCATCTGAAGCCAGTCTCCTCCCCCGTGGTCTTCCTTTCCCCAGCCACAGGCCACCCCGCCTCTGAGCACCCTCTTCCTGCAGATGGGAAGAAGCACTGGCTCCCCAGAAACTCCCTTCCCTGCTGTGTTAAAAGCAAGCACATTTTGTTAAAGACTAACCTTTTGTGTTAAGACTTTTATTCTATTCCATAGGGGGAAACAAGGGGGGTTACAGAAATAATTATGGGGAAGTTAAACAGCTTCAGAAAATGTAGAGTGTTTTGCAGGCATTTCCTTTGGCCTAGAACTCCTGAAGACTCCTTCTGGGGGGGCGGGGAATACTTGAGAGACCCTCTGGTGTGCTGCTGGACACCACAGGCCACTCTGGAGCCAGGCCACACTGCCTGCGGGGATGCATCCTGCTCCACGCAAGGCAGGGTTTCCACCCCGCGGGGCTCAGCCCCCGGGGTGGCAGCAGCGCGCTCCTTGTCATGTTGCCGCCTCCCAGCATTTATCGAGTTCTCCATGTGCAGAGCTGCTTTGCAGGTGACATCTCAGGTGCTGCATCCTCGTTTTACAGGCAAGGAAGCACAGAATGTCAGAGGGAGGTATGGGCGGCTGAGCCAGGGCCCTGGAGTTGGAAACACCTGGCTCCTGTCCTTGTTCGGAGCTGCCCTGGGAGCTCAGCTTCTCCAGAGGCCGGGGGGCCCCTGCGCCTGCTCTCCAGGCTCTAGTGCCTGCTTGGCTTAGGGAACCCCTCGTCCCCCATCGCCCGGTCTCCTGCCTCCCTTCTTTCCTTCTCTACCAGCATTTCTCAAAGGGGACACACTGGAGGGGTAAAAGGTGGGCACTTCCTACCGATAGTATAATTACCAAAACCAAGAAATTAGGATTGGTGCAGCCCTGTCAACTACAAGCTTTATTCAGATTTCACTAGTTTTCCTACAAATCTCTTTTTTTCCCCCCGAGGATCCCACGTCACATTTGATGATTAACGTCTCCTCAGTCTTTCCTTGTCTTTTATGATCTTGACACTTCTAAAGAGTACTGGTCAGCTGCTCTGTGGAGTGACCCTCATGTGGGTTTTTCTGGCACCTTCTCATGATCAGGAGGAGGCTTACATCCCAGGTTACTATTTTAAATCCTCACTCTGATGATGCCAGTTTGTTCGTCAAAGAGTCTTTAGTGGTTTCCCATGTCTTCTAGAATAAGTCTCCATTCTTAATATCATCTTTAGACCATTTTCATCTAGAAGACAAAAGAATAACCATCACAGGGCTTTTAATCAGGGCCATGGTGGACCACAGATAGTTTTTGAAAGATTTCCTTGGTTGTCAGCAGAGAAAATGGGTTGGAGGCAGAGAGCAGAAAGAAGGTGGTTTTAATAGTTAAGGTGGGGGGTACTGGCTTAGGCCCGGGTTGTGCTTTGAAAATAGAAGGATACAAAGGGATGTGAGTGACTTTTCTTTTTTTTTTTTTAAAGGAGGTACAGTCGACAGGACTGGGAGGCTGATAACTTCTGGGGCTGAGAGGAAAAAGTCGAAGCTGGTTAGCTTTCTGACTTGACAGATGGTGGTTTATTTAGCAAGCTGGGGAACATGGGAGGATTAGAAGCAGCTTTGGAGAAGCAGATCGGGCTGTTGAGTAGGCAGTTGGGTATATACATCTCGAACTCAGGAGTGGTGAGGTCTGGGCTGCAGCTGTAGATTTTGGAAGAAGTCTGCAAGTGGATGGTGACAGAAAGTGAAGGGTTGCATGGATGGTGTTCCCTGGGAGGAGGGGTGGACGAGGCTGGCAGAGGTGAGACCAGACAGGTGCTGGCCCTGCCTTATCCCCCTGGGGGCGAGCGCTGCCCACAGGAGGTGTTCAGAGTGCACCAGAGTTGCATTTTGGCTCCCACGCCTACCTTCCCCTCACTTAGCGGGAGCGATAGAGAGTTGACTTATATAAGGCTATGCCTATTGCAGACCTGAGGGATCCCTGTTGGAGTTCTTGATCACTGGAGAAAGGAATATCCCCCCAATGCCTTGTCCCAAGCTTCACACCTGTTTCTTTTTCCGCCTTGTAGGCACAGGAGGAAGCTCGGCGGAACAGGCTGATGAGAGACATGGCCCAGCTCCGACTTCAGGTAGGCAGCCGGGGCCAGCGCTGCTTCTGCTTTTGACCTGTTGCCGCCTGCAGCCCCCGCTCCGCCGCTGTGGCCCTCCGTCCGGCCCTGACCACCTCACAGCTCATGGACTGCCCCCGCTGCTGACTTGCCACTGCTCCAGTCCCGCCTCCGCTTCTATTCCTCTCTCCTCTTAACCCTTGTTCCTGTCTGCTTTTCCTCTGAAGCCTTCGTAGAAATGGCAGCAGGAGGAGTCCCATAAGAGCCACCTTGAGAAGCATTCTCCCCTGACCCAGCCCACACGCAGCCCCCGTCCCGACCCTGCCTTCTCTCAACAGCTCGAGGTCTCTCAGCTGGAAGGGAGCCTGCAGCAGCCCAAGGCACAGTCAGCAATGTCTCCCTACCTCGTCCCCGACACCCAGGCCCTCTGCCACCACCTCCCTGTCATCCGCCAGCTGGCCACCAGTGGCCGCTTCATCGTCATCATCCCAAGGACAGGTGAGTCTCTTGGAGAGGTCGGGGCACATGGCTGAAAGAGAATCTGGCTGGGGGTCGAGAGACCCTTACTTGGGCCCAGTTCACACACAGTGGCCTCGGTCAAGTCTAGCCACCTCTCTCAACTTTGGTTATGTCATCTGTGAAGGGGGCATGACCATCTCTGTCAAACCTGATTCACAAGGAGGTTGGGAGAAGCAGGTGAGAAAATGTGAGGGAAAGCAGCTGGTAAGTTGCCAAATGCATTGCTGGCAGAAGGTCAGTGAGACCTTCAGGGCTCCTGGGGGCTGCAGTGTGTCCTGGAGCGCGTGCAGGTGCTTCTGCAGAGCCCATGTCACAGCACCGGAGCTCATCTGTTTTGTCCTTCCCCCACCCTCACCATGTCCGCCAGTGATCGATGGCCTGGATTTGCTGAAGAAGGAACACCCAGGGGCCCGGGATGGGATCCGATATCTGGAGGCAGAGTTTAAAAAAGGGAACAGGTGAGTGCAGGCCTGGCTGGGCCTGTCCTGAGCCCAGGTCAGCACAGATGCCTGTGTGTCCTTGTGTAAGACACACGCTTGTGGTCCCTGCTCACAGTTGGCTCACGGCCTGGAGGAGGCTGAGGATATAGTTATTAGTCAGGGGTTAGGTGCTGAAATGAACAGTGACTGGAGGAGCTAGGAGCCCTGTTGGGGAGCATTGGCCTGCTGTCTATCTGCCTCTGGGGCAAACATGGGATCAGTGTCAGTGGGGAGAGGGGAGCAAGCCCCCAGCTCAAGCCATGGGCGCTTTTGCAGGAGTTTCTCCTGCTTTAGGTGATCAGGTTGACCAGGGGCTTCCCACGGTTCAGGAAGGTGAGGTGGCAGCGTGTAGGTGCTCAGCCCAGCACAGGCCCTTCCTTCAGCCTTTGGGGCCAGAAGAGGACTAGGCACTGGGGCTTGGGAGGAGGGAGAAAGCTCCCTGCTCTCTGCTGGTTGGCCCACCCTCCTCTGCATCTGCCCTTGCCTGGCCAGGAAGCCACACAAAGCCCTCTTGTTTGGACCTTGTCTCCAGAAGCACTGACTTGAAAAGCATCCGCTGCTTTTCCCCACCCAGCTCCTCCCCAGGGAGGAACCAAAGAAGTGATGTTATCAGGAGGAGGAACAAGCGGGGCTCAGCAGCTGGGAGCCACTTAGAATGGCTCCAGTCGGGCCTGTGACGTGGGAGATGCCCCTTCCCCTCCCGTGACACGGGTCTCTGTGCCGCAAGGGCCTACTTTGTGTGAGCTGGGCAACCCCCACCCCTGCCCCTACCCCTGCTACTCTCCCGTCTCCCTGCAGGTACATTCGCTGCCAGAGAGAGGCAGGGAAGAGCTTCGAGCGGCATAAGCTGAAGAGGCAGGATGCTGATGCCTGGTAACATTTCTGTCTGCGCCCCTGGAACCCCAGATACGCTGCCTGCCCTGCTCGTCTGTGGGCATGCCCCAGGAGAGAGAGACAGGGCCAGAGAATCCAGTCACAGGCAGCAGGACCAGCCTGGGGCCAGGCGCCTCTGTGGATCTCACCCTAGAGGGAGTGAGAAGGCACCCCAGCTCTGGAGCCCCTGCGGCCCTGAGATCCTTGGGTGCAGGGCCCTCCCTCACTGTATCTTTACCTGGTTCCTGGAGCTCATCCTCCAGGCCAGCTCCCAGAAACCACTGCTCCAAGCTGCCTGGTAGCTCTTGCTGTCTCCTGGGCCCCTCCCCATCCCAGCTTCCCCTCTGCCCTGGGGACCTGTGCTAATGCTGGGACTTGGCCCTCCTTCCTCCTCCCCTCCCTGCTCCAGGACACTCTATAAGATCCTGGACAGCTGCAAACAGCTGACTCTGGCCCAGGGGACAGGTGAGGAGGACCCGAGCGGCATGGTGACCATCATCACAGGCCTTCCACTGGACAACCCTAACACGCTCTCGGGCCCTATGCAGGTGGGTCACCGGGTGATGTTTGGGCAAGAGTGGAATGGGGAAGAGGTACCGGAGTCGACTCCCTCAGACCAGACAGCTGTCCTTTTCCTCTTCCACCACCCCTTCCCCAGCCCCACAACGACTTGTCCCATAATTTAGGAGGTCAGGCCCTCCTCCATCTGTCCTTTCCCCCCAATTCCACAGGCAGCCTTGCAGGCCGCTGCACATGCCAGTGTGGACATCAAGAATGTTCTGGATTTCTACAAGCAGTGGAAGGAGATTGGCTGAAACTGAGCGCCAGGCCCTGCAGCGGGGCAGACTCCAGATCTCTCCTGCCCTCCCTGGCAGCCAGGACCACCACCTGTAGTCACCCCACCACACGCAGACTCACGCACGCACACAGGAAGGAAGGCCAGCTGCACAGGGCTGCAGGGAGGGCCCCGGAGCCAGCTGGGAGGGCGGGGTCCCCCTGTTGCCAAGACGATGTCGGGAAAGCAAGGAAAGTGCTTGGAGCAGGAGAGGCCTGTGGGCCCCTAGCCAGCCTTCCTGCCTCAGCCCCCTGCTTTCCCCAGGGGCGGGTGGCAGGTGCAGTGTCTGTTGCGTTGGAGTGGTTTCTGGACCTCTGAGGGGAAGGGACAGCAGAAGGGGCCCTTCCTCACCCAAGACGCAGGGTGGGTGGTGCCAGGAGTTGGGGCCCTCGGGGCCTGGGGCAGAGTTGGGTAATGTCGGGTGTCTGGGTGGTTCTCTGCAGACCCTTCCTCTCCTCAAGGACCACCCGCCCCTCTCATCCCCCTTTGCAGGGATGGGCAGCTCTGGAGCCCTGGGGACTCATAAGGAAGAGGGGCCTGGGGCTGCTGGCATCGATAGCAGGGCAGGCCTGGGTCCCCTCCTGCTGCGGGGGCTGCACACCGTTGCCCCACTCGTGCTCGCTCTCCCCTCGTCTAGCTTCCAGTGCAGGGAGCGGGCCCGCAGCGGCTGCAGGCAGTCTGGCCTGTGTGCCAGGGAGAGCTCCTGTGCCCACCAGCCCCCGGTCACTGCGCGTTGTGCTCTGGGCTGGGACAGAGTGGGGTACCAGTAAGAGGAGGGGGGGGGCCTGAACTCAGATGGGCAGCAGAAAGGAGAGGCCCCTTGAAGTTGCCTGGCTGGGTGCCCTCTGCCCTAACAGGCTCCCCTGCTTCTGTCCTTCCCCAGGACTGGAGGCCTGGGGGAGCCAAGCCTGGGGCTAGCTTTTGGAGTGCCAAGGTGAATGTGAGAGCAGAGATCATGGATAGCTCAGGGCTGTGAGTGGAGCCACGAGAGTGGGGCTGCGTGAGGGAGGCTTTGGCCAGGATTGCCTCGGCCCTCCCACCTTGGGCTGCACATGTAGCGTGGGCTGGGGGTTGAGGGTGGGGGGGGTCTCAGCTCTGCTGTTCCCCACCCCAGCGCTAGCCCAGCTTCCCAGGCTGTTCTCAGGGGACAGCAGGCTTCCTGCATCCTTCCTCTAAGAAGGCAAGTCTGGGACAGCCTAGGGGGAGTGGGGTCACTCCCACTTCCAGTCCCTGGCAGACTTGAGACTAAAGCATCACTTAATAAAGACCCCCTGAAGCCCTCCTTGCCTCCCGGTGCCTTTCTGTACAGTTTTACTGGGATATAGGAAAGATTACAGGCTGAAATGGCAGTTTGGAAAGGTTTCTGTGATGTGGCCCAGCTGAAGCAAGAAACCAGCAGTTGAAACACACACTCCAGAAGCAGTTTCGACAGCTGTGAAGTTCATTGACCACCGAGCTGGTGCCTTCACGAGGGTGATGTGCTAGTCGCTCAGTCGTGTCCAGTTCTTGTGACTTCATGGACTGTGGCCTGTCCATGGAGTTCTCTAGGCAGGAATACTGGAGTGGATTGCCATTTCCCACTCCAGGGGACCTTCCTGACCTAGGGATCAAACCGAGGTCGCCTGCATTGCAGGCAGCTTCTTTACTGCCGAGCCACCAGGGAAGACCAAGGCTGGCAGGTGAAGGCTATACAGGGGACCGTGGCCAACGTGCGGTTTTAGGGCGCTGACCCCCATACGGTCAAACGTCGCACGTGCTGTCCAGTTGGCTTTCTGTGTTCCGCTTCACATCCGCAATTCAAACACGGGCCACATTGCACTGAGTACATATAGTGAAAACTTGTTTATAAATGCAGTTCACACCATGTTCAAGGGTTAACTGTTTTGAAGGTGACGGCCTGGGGGTGGTTGGCGGTCTTCAGCTGGGTCTTCTGAATCAAGAAGCCTCCTCAGGAGAGATGAGGGTGAATCTTGAAACCAGCTTCTTGAGTCTCCATCACCTGTCCCTTCGCTAGGATTGACACCTCTCGTGTCTGGGGAGTGGAGAAGCTTGGTGAGCCCCTCGTCGTTTAAACCAACATTTACCAGATGCACTTGCTCTGAGTTCTGTCCAGCACCAGGCACTAAGGCAGCAAAGCACAATGAGAAGGGATTGGAAAATCCAAAGTTCGGGTTGGAATTCCTCTGCTCAGCCTAAGGCAGAGCCCCCCGTCTTCAGCTGCTGGGAGAGCCTGGAACCCTGGAGCTGCGGGGCAGCCCGCGCTGAGGGGTCCCTCCATATCGTGGCTGCCTCCTGGCTAGGGCCTGGGCCTCTTCCGGCCAGTCTGCTCTAATTGGGGTGGGGTCAAGCTGCAGGGGCTGGCTGTGTGCTGGAGGCCGAGTGAGCTGCCTGCTAATGGGGCTGGGCCACCCTGCGCTGCTCCCTGAAGGCTGGACAAGGCTAGGATTGTTTCCCCGCTTCCTTTGTCTCCCACACCCCGCCCAGGCCTGGCCCGCCTGCCTGCCGCTCCTCTCCCTCCCGTTGGCCCGGCTGGCAAGAGCCAGGGACTCCGCCCGTGGAGCCCAGGGCCTGCCGACCCTCTGACTTAGGAGCGCCTGTCAAGCTCTGGGTAAGGAAGGTCATCTGGGGGACTAGAGGCAACGCACCTGCTCCAGCTGCACCCGCCACCCCCCCCCAATTTCTTGGCTACAGCTGACTACTCCAGGGACCTGACCCTAGTGCTGAGGGGAGCACCCTGAGGGGAGCTAGACCCAAGCATCATTCTGGCCCACCCCTCCCCCAAGTAGCTGGGCTGCACTCAGGTTAGCTCAGGACACCCCCATCCCCCTCGATCATCTATCTCGGGCAGTTTCTTGGGTGTGTTCCGAAGCTTGTGGGGTCTTAGTTCCCGGACCAAGGATGGAACAAACCCAGGCCCTCAGCAGTGAAAACACGGCGTCCTAATCACCGGCATGCTAGGTCACTTCAGTTGTGTCCGACTCTTTGTGACCCCAGGGACTGTAGCCCACCAGGGAAGTCTAATCGCTGGATGGCCCCGGAATTCCCAGGGTCATCTACCTTAAAGCTCAGCCGGGGTTCAGAGTAGGGACCAGATCTGCCTTGTGTCCAGCAGGGTCCCCAGCATTCAGCTCAAGAGCAGAGGCTTGAGGTTCAAGCTGGCTGTG
Source organism: Oreotragus oreotragus (assembly GCA_006410675.1). Taxonomy (NCBI): domain Eukaryota; kingdom Metazoa; phylum Chordata; class Mammalia; order Artiodactyla; family Bovidae; genus Oreotragus; species Oreotragus oreotragus. Next base: position 298,229 of record SJYX01006265.1, on the reverse strand, counting down.
TAAGGCCCGGAGTGTGTGAGGCACAAAGCAGCAGCGGCAGGAAGAGGGGTGGGTCTGGGCTGGAAAGTTTTGGCCTGGAGAGGTGGGTGGGGTGTCCTGTTTTCCCTCCTCCCGGGGCAGTTCCACCCACCCTGGTGGCCCAGCCCCTCCACTTGTGCCAAGGAATGTGCCTGGGAGAGGCGGCCTGGGAGGCGGGCTGGGCAGTAGAGCCGCGGCCACCCGGAGGCAGCACACAGGTCTGAGGCTGAAGGGCGCGGGGCTCAGGAGGGTCAGGGACTGGAACACCCCCAGGGGTGCAAGTGTAGTCGTCGAAGAGCTAGGCTTCCCCCAATTCCTTGTGCCACCAGTGGGCATCTGGTCTCTCCCAGAGTTCTTCCTAAGCTCCCTGAGTTTTCTGTGCTCAGCCCATGCACTGGGGGCCAAGGGGCTTTCTGGTGGCGGCGGCAGCGGCGGCGTCGGCGGTGGTGTGCCTGGGCTCTCTCTGTGCGGTCCTCTGTAAGTCAGGGTTCTTCTGAGACAGAAATCTGGGGTTAGGGACTTGGATCCAGGATTCCTGAGGCAGCCTTCTGGCTGAGGAGGCCACTCCACTCCTTGATGGATCAGTCCCCCTTCATGGGGAAACTGAATGGCCCCAAGTTAGGCTGAGGAGGGCCTGGGGTTACGACCACCGGGGAAGATGGGAGCGCCTCCGCAAGCCTGAAGGAAGCAGCTTGGTGCCAGCTACCACGGCACGCATGCCTGTACACAGCCCACCCTGGGACTCAGGGATGGGGTCCAGCCTGGGCCTGGGTGAAAAGGGACCCATGGATGGGGGCAGATACCTAATTCTCCTCTGCCCTTTGTCTCCAGGTCAACGTGGAGGTGCCAGGCCACCATGCTCAGTCTCAAGCTGCCCCATCTCCTTCGAGTCCACCAGGTCCCCAGGGTGAGGGATTCACCAGCTCCTACTTGCCAGCGTGCTGGCTGGGTGGAGGTGCTTCTCTTGTGCAAGTGCAGAAGTCTTTGCTACAGGCTACCTCTCATCCCTGTCATTTTGGTGTGGGGCTCCCGTTCTCTAAGGAGCAGGGTTTGTGACCCGCTTCCTGGAGCCCAGAACCCTGCTTTATCTGGAGTCCCGAGCCTCAGAGGCCATGTGTCCACCGACTCCCAACCCCACCTTGTCCCCTTCCTCCGCCTCTTCTGCTCCCCACCTGCTCTCTGGGTACTGGAACCTGTGCTGAGATGGGGTTGGATTCAGTTGGGCTTTGGCACCATGGTGATCTCCAGACCATTCCCTTCAACCCTCCTTCCACAGATGTCTCTTGGAGAGCAAGGGTGGAGCACAGTGACTCCCCTCTTCTCCCCCCACCCCGCCCCCACCCACTACCCTAGGTGTTCTGGGAAGATGGTATCATGTCTGGCTACCGCCGCCCCACCAGCTCGGCCTTGGACTGTGTCCTCAGCTCTTTCCAGATGACCAACGAGACCGTCAACATCTGGACTCACTTCCTGCCCACCTGGTGAGGGAAGCTCTGTCCCAGGCTTGGGCCTCGAGCTCAAGGGGGTACTCAGGCGGGCCAGGACTGCCTGGGCCCACGGGCTGCAGTGGGAGTCGCCGGGGCTCCGGTGGCCTGAGCACGTGCCCGCCGCAGGTACTTCCTGTGGCGCCTCCTGGCGCTGGCGGGAGGCCTGGGCTTCCGCTCGGAGCCCTACCACTGGCCGCTGCTCGTCTTCCTGCTGCCCGCCTGCCTCTACCCGTTTGCATCGTGCTGCGCGCACACCTTCAGCTCCATGTCGCCCCGCGTGCGTCACATCTGCTACTTCCTGGACTACGGTGCGCTCAGCCTCTACAGCCTGGGTGAGCCCCACGGCGGCGGCGGGCGGGCCGGGGGAGGAGCAGTTCCGGCGGGCCGGGGGTGTGGCACGGGGGTCCTGGGGCGGGGCCTCAGTTCCCGCCCCGCCCCGCCCCGCCCCCAGGCTGCGCCTTCCCCTATGCCGCCTACTCCATGCCGGCCTCCTGGCTGCACAGCCACCTGCACCAGCTCTTTGTGCCCGCCGCCGCGCTCAATTCTTTCCTGTGCACCGGCCTCTCCTGCTACTCCCGGTGGGTTCTTGGCCAGTGGTGAAGGGGAAGGCGGAGGGACAGAACAGGGCACCCACAAACACTTGGACACCCAGGACCGCTGGGTGTGCCAGCGCCCCACTGCTCCTGAACAAAACTCGTGGCTGTGGGGCCGTTTACTGAGGACTTAGTGTGCCCAGAGCCTGTGCACCAGCACCACCCCGGCTGTCTCTCCCTCAGCGACCTCAGCGGCACGTGTCTATCCCCGTTTTACAGCTGTTGTCCCTTACGGAGGAGTTATGTGGCCTAAGGGCTTTCGAAGCCACTAAACATTCCATGGTGGCCAAAGGTCCCCTGCCCTCCTCTCACCCCCATCCCAGCATAGTGACGGTGACCAGCCTTTCCCTCTCGCCTCCCAGGTTCCCAGAGCTAGAAAGCCCTGGGCTCAGTAAGATCCTCCGCTCGGCCGCCTTCGTCTATCCCTTTCTGTTCGATAACCTCCCGCTTTTCTATCGGGTAAGGCTGCTGCTTTCCTGACCCTCACAGTGCCCAGTCCCACCCCCTCGAGCCCTGACCCCAGCCCTGCCACCCACCCTCCCAGCCCAGCATCCAGCCCAGCAGTGCACCACCCCCAATCCTCACCAGATCCCAGACACATGATGTCCAGCCCCAAAGCCCCTCCCCACCAGCCCTGCGTTTCCTTTGCCAGCTGGGACTGTGCTGGGGCAGGGGCCACAGCTGTGGGCAGGAGGCGCTGAGCACCAGCCACGGCTACCACCTCTTCTGTGCGCTGCTCACTGGCTTCCTCTTCGCCTCTCATTTGCCTGAGCGGCTGGCACCAGGACGCTTTGATTACATTGGTGAGCACAGACCTGGCCTGGCCCGGGTGGGGGGGGGGGGGGCTCAGGGTGACAGCTCCCAGAGCCCTGAGTGAACCGAGCAGTGTTCCTGGCAGGGCCCTCAGGTTAACAGCAAAACCAGCAGCACGCCTGCCAGGGGCTCCGTGACAGCAGCTCACTCATAGTTGCTGATAACTCTGGGAACCGTGAGAAACCCTGGGTTTCTTATTCCCAGTTTTAGGGGAGTAGCAGGCCCAGATGATGGGATGCTCGCCATGGATCACAGGACCAACTGGGGCAGCCCTGGGGATGAGCTATGTGTTCTCACCTGCCCACCCTCCCCACAGGCCACAGCCACCAGCTATTCCACATCTGTGCAGTGCTGGGCACACACTTCCAGCTGGAGGCGGTGCTGACTGATATGGGATCTCGCCGAGCCTGGCTGGCCACGCAGGAACCGCCCCTAGGCCTGGCAGGCACGGTGGCCACTCTGGGCTTGGCAGTGGCTGGGAACTTGCTCATCATTGCCGCTTTCACAGCTTCCCTATTTCGGGCCCCCAGTACATGCCCCCTGCTGCAAGGTAGCTCACTGGAGCGGGGTACAAAGGCCAAACTGCAGTGAGGTCCCAGCTCTGAGTCTGCCCTGGAAAGAGGCAGAGTCCAGGCAGGTCCTCATATAGGGGAGGAGCCCAGACCCAGGCCTGATAAGATGGGGGCACGTCTGAGCCTGGAAGCAAGAGTGACTGAGGACAGAGCGTGGAGGTGAGAAGGGAACTGGGAAGACAGAGGCAAAGAGAGGGCCTGGGAGGCTGGGAAAGAGCAGGAAGCTCAAGGAGGGGGCTCTTGATGGGGTTGGGAAGTGCTGAGGGTCTGAGAGGGGAGATGCGTGTGTCCAGGCTGGAGCTGCCCCACCTGCCATCGAAGGCTGGGGTGGGAGGCACTGGGTCCTTTTATCTGGTCCAATTTCTGGTGCTCCTGGAATTTCTGCGCAGCCCAGGGAAGGACTAACATGGCTAGCCCAGGCCCACCCTGAATGCTTGTTAACCCGGCTGAGAGGCCTGCTCGTGCCCTGCCCCCAAACCAGGCAGCACTGGCCGCCGGCAGTTCTTGGCCTGTGGCCGTGAGGGCATCTGTCCTGGTCACAACCGTGGACTTGCATCCAGGCCTCTGGGATCTGGTCTGTTTGGGTGTGTCATGGATGGGGCAGTGGGTTGAGGTGAGGGGAGGGTGCTGGGCTAGAGAGGAGAACCCTAGCTAGACTTTAGGAATCATTCCTTCAATGCTTCTGGAATCAGGCAGGGATAAATAAATAAATCAACAACAGATTTTGAGAAACACTTTCTGGGACTGAAAAAGGCAAACCTCTGGCCCCACTGCCCATTGCCCCAATGCCTCCTCCTCACACTCCACAGATGGACAAAGAATCACGGCCCCAGTTCCTCTTCTGGAGTTTATTCTAGAGCAGCGGGGATGATGGGGAGGGGAGGGTCCTGGAGAGAAGCCAGAGCGGGGGGCTGCCAGCCAGGCTGGCAGGGCTGCGAGCTCTAGACCGGGCCGTAGAAGCGCCTATAGGCCTCCTGGAAGCCGATGTGGTCAGCCAGCTCATCGCAGTCGGGGTTGAGCTCACACACCTCCCTCTTGGGCTCCAGCGGATCTGGGTAGGGGGCTGGGGCTCTGAGAACCCACCACACTGGGCATCAGCCTCCATGCAAAGTGCCCGCCCCTCCTCCCACGGCACTTGGGGCTCCAGGACAAGCCAGTGCATATACTTATCTGGCACATAATCTGTCTTCAGTACGTGTTGCCTCTTGCTATTGTCAACAACAGCAATGGCAACAATATTACTACTTTGGAAATATGTGTTATCCTGTGTGAGACCTGTGTTGTAATCTTTATTAATCAAATAATGTGATACCCTATGACTCAATTACTACACCTCTTACTATGTAGGTAATATATGTAGCTATGCACACATGTATAAACATGTATGCTCACACACACACAAGTCCATACACACTGCACCTGAAGTTTTTTTAAATTTATTTTTAATTAGGGGAAATTGCTTCACAATGTTGTGTTGTTTTCTGCCATATGACAATACAAATCAACCATAACTATGCATATATGACCTCCCTCTTGAGCTTCCCTCTCCTCCCCTCGTCCCACCCCTCTGTGTCAGCACAGAGCGCCAGGCTGGGCTCCCTGTGTTATACAGCAACTTCTCACCAGCCATCTATTTGACACACGATCGCGTATATATGTCGATGCTACTTTCTCTACTCGTCTCACTCTCTCCTTCCCCCATTGTGTCCTCAAGTCTGCACCTGAAGTTTTGAAGGAGAGGTCCTAGAATTTAAACCCTCCTATGTTGGGATACATATATTCTCAAGGTCAATACTATCTCAAGTCTTCTCAAATGCAGGAAGAAACATGGGCACATAACTATGCTATACGGTGCACTGTCTCAAATTTGAAGATAATTCCGGCTGACTGAACACCATCTTAACCTAGGGCATCCATGGTTTATAGCTCCCTCTTGATTGTGTCAGGAGGGCTCAAGGCCAAGCTTGCATTAGCCCGAAGAAAGAAAGCACTCTGCAGAGATCAAAAAGTGGATTTGACTCTGGGGCAGCACCAGGGTGCTGTGATTGTCCTACCCATAGTCTCACACATTCCACTTCATACAAAGCTCTGTGGCAACATCTCACAGATAAATATTCTAACCCTGAACAGTGCATTTTAGCGAAAGTTTGTTTTTTTTTTTTTAATGTCTGTGTGACAGTCACCCCCAAAAAGGCACCCTCACAGTTGAGTCTATTAACCAGTTATAGTTTTACATATTGATGCTATAAAAATGACTTTAAGCTAATGATTTTACCATCCCAGGAATGACTAAGTTGTTTCTTTGTCCTATGCATAGAGTTTAAATGTGCTTCATAAAGAATTGTTTATAAATGTCCTAGGTAAAAAAAAAAAGTCAAGAGAAAAGCTACATATTTTCTTTTTGTGCAAATCCCTGTACATTTTTAATTTGGGGAGTCATCAAAATTGCTATAACCTACTTATCTCTGAAAAAAAAAGTCTTAAGGGAGATTCCTGAGACCCTGAGCTGAGGACATTTTGTAATGAATGAGCATAAGGCCCAGAGCTGTGAATGCAAGTGGATTTTGGAAGGAAGCATGGGCTTTGTTTCCTCAGACCCTTCTTAAAACCTGAAAAGAGAGGCATCATTGGGATTTGTGATGTGTTCTGCATGAGGATAGTTTTGCCTCTGAGAAAGTCAGAGCCAGGCCAAAATCACCCCTGGGATTTGAAGTCTGAAGTCTCTTGTTTGGTTCTGTTACTACAGGACTCAAGAATGTTATTCACTGGCCAGTGTGAACAGTGGTTAAGAAATGATTTGCTGTAGCAATCATTTCCACAATTTGTGAAGATGCAGAAATTCATCTTCATTGTGTTTCAGGCTCCAGAAAGACAAATCTTGGTGGGGTTTTCAGGTGGGACTTAGAAATAAAGGGGCTGTTATATATNAGGTCCCCCCACAGCGGCCACTCCTCCCAGCCCATCCTGCAGATGCAGGGCCTTGGCCCAGTACCTCCCCTCCTCTCACCCCAGCCCGGGATCCAGGTAGCGCCTGAGTCTCTTCACCACCTCGCTGCCCTCCTGCTTGGACACGAAGGCTGTGGAGCACAGGGGCAGGGATCAGGTGGCTCCCAGTTTGGGTGGATAAGGTGAGGAGCAGGCTGGCCTTCCTGAGAGCCAGATGGGAGGGAGCAGGAGGGGAGAACGGGACTGAGGGGCCTGGGGTGAGAACGGGTGCTGGGAGTGGGCAGCACCCTTGGGGATACAGGGCATAGCCCCCGTCCAGCCCACTTCATACCTGCGCCTTTGCCCGACTCTGCGTCACCAGGCTTTGCATCTGCAAAGAAAAGGAGCCCAGTTCAACCCTGCTCATCCCTAGGGCCCTCCCCACCCTCCCCTGCTTCTGGCAGCTTGCTCTCCCCTCCTTTTCCTCCACAAGGGGAGAAGGGGGCAAATGGATTGAGACTACAGAAAGTTAGCTGGGCTGTCACAGGGACTGCCAGTGGAAGGGGTGAGGAGAGGGGAGGCCGTGGCACTGATCTGGGGCGGCGGCGGGGCACTCACCTGCCTGGCCAGCGAGGCAGAGCATGGCCAGGCCCAGCAGGGCGAGGAGCATGGGGGCTCTCATGGTGTCTGTCAGCGGCTGCGCGGACTCGGCCAGTCTGCTTCTCCTGGCCTCCAGCGCCGTTTTGTACTCTCTGGGCTGTGCCCCAGAGGCAGGGGTGCAGGCGGGTCACGGGGGAGTCTGCCAGGGCTGCTTGGGGCTCATCCGCCTCAGCTCTGTCGGCCAAACCCCAAAGGAGGTTGTGGTTGGAGCTGTGGCTCCCTGGGCAGGCCCCCGGAGTGACGGAGGAGGGTTTGCTTCAATCCGAGACTGCCAGCCTCCAGAGAGGGTCCCCAGCTCCTCCCCGTGGGGTCACCCCAGGTCCCCCAGCCCCAACTCTCCCTCTGAGCCCCAGCTGCAGTTAGGGCCATCAGTGGGGCAGGCTGTGAGGGGAGGATGGGAAGCCTAGAGAGGAAGGGGGGCCGGGGGAAAATAGAATTGCGTGGAGTTGGGCTGCGGCCTCTCAGACTGTGATTTCCACCGCTGGCCCTGTGGGCAGGAGCCAAACCCCAGGGAGGGTGGGCCTGCCAACAGATGCCCTCATTCGCCCCGAGGAGCCCTGTCCTAGAGAGGCCTCGACAGCAGGGGCGGGCCCTGTGCAGGCCCTGGGCATCAGGACAGGGGAAGGGGTTGAGCAGCTCTTTGGTCTGCCGCCGGCCAGGCGGGCCCCAAGCTGAAGACCTCCTTCCCCGTGCCCCTCACAGCGGGGGACGCAGGGTCTGCGCGGGGCAGGAAGATGGAGAGCACCCCTGGGCTCCTGACCACCCCATCCTCTTCCTGCCCTCACAGCCTCCCCAGTGCCAACTCTGGGGACCTGTCCTCCAAGGGACAGAATATCCAGCTCGAACTTCTGCCTCAGCTCAGCCTGGAGAAGAGGGGTGTGCTCACCCACCCCCGCTCACCGAGTGGAGGCCTGGCAGACACGGCACTGCCCGCCCACCCCCACCTGTGGCTGGGTGTTTGGACAACTCCACGAGAGAGGAGCCGCTGGGCTCAACTTAGGGCTTGGCATCCGTGAAGAGGGGCCACCCTGACATCTCCCAAGTGTCCCTGGTGCTCCCAGACAGACCCATCAGGCCTCTGTCCACAGTGAGGGTGAAGCTCCCGCCCATACCCCTCTCACCCTCTGGTCTGGAGGAGGCACCCACCCCACCTTTGGCCAAGTCTCTCCTGACGCCCTGTGGCCCTGGCTGGGGAAGAGGGGGCGTGAGGAGCCAGAGGACAAAGTCCCGGCCCTCGGTGGGCCCACTGATGCAACCACCGAGGAGGCCCACCACAGAGCCTCTTTCAGAAGCAACCCAAGGGGAAGAGAACGGTGGGCTGGCTTGGACAGAGTGACACCCCGCGGAGGCTTGTCCTGGCCTCAGGGAACCCAAGGGTCCTGGTTTCGGTGACAAGGGGCTTCCCAGACCTTCTGTATATGATGGTTAAACACATCCCCCACCCGCCCTCCCCAAGAACTCTTGCAGCCCGACAACCAAGACCTCGATGGGAGCCAGGACTCTGGTCCAGGGCGGAATCTTGGCCTTGGAGAGTCTGGGGAGAGGCCCAGGCGGAAGCAGCACCCTCACAGATTACAGTGTAGTGGAGGAGGTTTATTTGCGGATGTGGGGAGAACATGGCAAGGGCCCCTGGGGCTGGCCAGCAAGGGGGCAATCAGGAGACTGGAAACAGATTCCCTGAGCCAGGTCCGAGGGCGGGCTCAGGAACTGGCTGTGTGTGTCGGGGAGGGTGGCGGGTTGGCCCAAACCTATATGAGAGGAAGCACAGGGCCTGCCTTCCATGGCGGGAGCTGGCCAAGAGTCCTCAAGTTAGGAGAAAACAGGGAGGAATCTGAACGTCGTGTATGTTTTTGACGCCAAGGAGCCCCAAAGTACAACAGCAATGGAGAGACCTCCTTCTCCAGAAGACTCCATCACTGCTGAGGGACTGTTCTCACACACAGCTCTCAGGCCCAGCACCCTGGATGGCCAAGAGTCCTCAAGTTAGGAGAAAACAGGGAGGAATCTGAACGTCGTGTATGTTTTTGACGCCAAGGAGCCCCAAAGTACAACAGCAATGGAGAGACCTCCTTCTCCAGAAGACTCCATCACTGCTGAGGGACTGTTCTCACACACAGCTCTCAGGCCCAGCACCCTGGACCACAGGCCCTTGACCGTGACTGCCCTCTGCTCCTGGGTCTGGCCCTCTCCTCCTCACTCAGGCTCCTTTAGCACGGCCAACAGCTCCTTCTGTTCTCTGTGTAGAGCCTGACATCAATGAGAGAGAACAGATTGGGAGATGAGAAAACCCAAACCCCTTTCCTCCACTGTCCTTGACTCCAGGCCTGAGATTCCGGCAGGACGATATGGAAGGTGTCTATGACTCGTCATGGGCCCAGCAAGGCATGTTAGGAAATCCACCCCACTCAGCAGGTGTTTATGGCAGGTTGGGTGGCAGGCTTGAGGCCTCCACAGAGAAGAGCTGACCTTCAGAAAGGTCCCTAAAGTGTTCTCCTGACCCTCTGACCTCAGTGGAGATTGCTAGCAGAGATGCTTTCTTAAATGGACTTTCAACTGGGCTAAGGGTTTAGCTGCTAAGCTGTATCCAACTCTTCTCGACCCCATGGACTGTAGCCTGCCAGGCTCTTCTGTCCATAGGGATCTCCAGGCAAGACTACAGGAGTGGGTTGCTATTTCCTTCTCCAGGGGATCTGCCCAACCCAGGGATGAAACCCACATCTCCTGCTCTGCAGGCAAAGTCTTTACCACTGAGCCACTGGGGAAGCCCTTCAGCTGGACTAGACATGGGAATTGTGGTAAAGGGGCGCTTGGGGCTCACGGGACGCAGCGCTGAGCACACCTGACCCACCTCAGACAATGGCTGACCTGCACCTCTGGCGGGAGGGGCGTGGCTCTAAGAGCGGGGTGCGTCCTCCTCCCCTCACGACAGATGCGCCAAATGCCACAGCTGGCAGGGCTCTGGGGATCACCATTTGGCCAATTTGGAAGCCAGAGCCCCGTCAGGGAAGTGACCTTTGACCCCACAGTGATGGAGTGGCAACGTCAGAGCAGGCTGAGGACCCAGCAAGGCAGCCCTAAGAGCACCTGAGACACAACTCTGAGCCATGGAACCCGCCCTAGGAGCAGACCAGGCTGAGGGCCTCGGCTGCCCGTCCTGGGCCCCCCCAGGCAGGCCTGGGCCACGACGCTGCACGACGGCACCCCCAGGGCCGGAGGCTGAGGAATGCAGCCGAGAGGAAGCAGAGCAGCACGCAGCCCTTGTCCCGCCGCCGCCCTCAGGCCCGGCGCCTTGCTGAGGCTGGGGCACAGCCTTCAGGTTCCCCCGACTGGTCTTGGGAGGAGAAGACCAGGGAAGCCAAGAGCCACGGATCTGGGGACCCATCCTGCTCGGGATCAGGAGGGTTTGCCCCAGGAAGGGAGCTGTCAAGTGGCCACGACAGACATCGGCTGGACAGGACCCAACGGCAGGCCACGGTTCAAGCCCCACTAGAAACCCTCTTTGGGACCGTGCTTTGAGCCAGCAAGGAAACCGCCTCACCACTCTGCCCCACACCGGCTGTCTGAGCCACCCTGCCTGAGCGGCCCTTCCCTTCGTTTACCAGCCTGGCTCCACGTGACTGGGCCACTTTCGAAACAGAGTTCACCCTCAAGGACACACTTCTGTTACAGGGAGGCTATGTTGTAGGTATGCTGGCACTCTAGAAGGTGTTCTAAAGCACACGCTGGAAAGCTGCCGCGCAGTGGGCACGTGGAGTTGAGCCCCCACGGCTGTGGAGTGTTGACCCTGACCGCGACAGGGAGAAGCCGCCCCTGGGCACGCCACTTGCTCTCTCTGGGCCCATTTTCTCCTCAGCTGCCACGGGACTGAGGGCTGGGCCGGGGCGCTCACCTGCCAGGCCTGCTGCCGGGCCTGGGCCTGCAGCTGCAGCTCCTCCAGCTGCCTGCGCCCAGCCAGGACGGCGTCTGCCAGCTGCCTGTTCTCGGCCTCCTGCTTCTGCACACGACGCTGCAGGGCGTCCCGTTGCTGCAGCAAGTAGGGCGCCATGGCGCTGCACAGGTCCTTCTCCGGGATCCCACTGGGGCGCCTGCAGGGGGCGCAGGGGTGGGGACAGGGAGGAGGAGGTGGTGGGGTGACGCCTCCCCTCCAAGCCCAGGTGGCACGCCCACCTTCAGCCTTGAGCTGAGCTGGCTCTCCTGTGGTCCCTCTCGCTCCCAAACCCGATCACATGGCTCCTGCTCCTGAAGGGAAGGCTGACCCCTGTCCCTCAGCTTCCCCTCCCAGGAACCCACCCCTCCCCTTCTCACTAGTCCGCACTCTAGCCTTCCTCCTTTCATCCACACACACTCTCCCAGCTCTACCCCTCCAGGGCTGGAGGCGACTCTCCTCTGTGCTTGGGACCAAGTGCCTTGCTGGGGCGTCCCCGCTGTCAGACTGTGAGCTAGAGAGATGGGCGCAGGGTGGCGGCCCGAGAGCAGGCCCAGACCCCAGGAGGCCATGGCTGGCTAACGTGGCCAGATAAGGACAGACAGATCTGAGAAGGCAAGATTATAGGGGTTCTGAGTGCCCAGAGTGAGGAGACGGGCAGGGGCACAGCAGCCGCTGTAGGTTCTTTAAAAGTCCTCTGTCCGCTATAAAAGGTAACTATCTTCAGTTATAAAGATCACAAAGCATTAAACTGAAAACCACAAAGACGGTTTTTCCTCCTCCTGACCTAGGAGTCTGCTCAGGCAGGGAACGGAGGCAGGAGCCGCGGCCACTGTGGTTTCGGTGGCCCCCGCTCCCTCCTGCCCAGGACAGCCAGGCAGCGGGCCTGCCCCCGGGATCTCGTGTCTTAGTCACTGGCGAACCTCTGGCATGAAGAACAGTTCTGGGCGTATAGTAAATGCTCCTGAAATATTTGTTGAATGAACAAATGAATAAAAACCAGATGCTTGGGCCAGGCTAATCGACCTAAGAGTCCAAACGTCTCTATTCTGCCTCATCCCACTCCCTCCCTCTACCCTCTCGCCCACAGGCCACGGTCCTGAAACGAGCTGTTTGGGAAGATTCTCTCATCCCAGTCACCTCAACCCCCAGGATGACACGCGTTTGCCCCCAGCTCTCCTTCCCCAGTGGGGCTATGCGTTAGTCTCCCTGTGCTGGGGCACTGTCTGGTGCTGGCCCTCTCCACCTGTCCCTGTCACAGGGTCCTCTCAAGGGCCGTGAGCCCACAGTCTCATGCACGTGGTTCCACCAGAAAAGCTCCTTCAAAATGCTGAAATGCTGGGACTTCCCAGGCAGGCCAGTGGAGGCCTGGGTTCCATCCCGGGTCACAAAAGTAGACCCCATATGCCATGCAACTAAGATCCAGCACAGCCAAATAAAAAAAAAATTCCTTTTTTTAAAAAAGATGCTGAAATGCTGCCTCTTTCCCTAAGAGCCTGCCCGTGTCCAGGGGAGCAGGCAACGCCCTTCTCACCAGGCTGGCTCCTTGCGGTCTTTGCTTTCTTCCACAATCGTGTCCAATGCAATCAGGACAGCTTCCAGGTTTCCCTCAGCTTTGATTTCAGAGATTTCCTCCTGGAGGGAAAACAGGAAGGAGCTATAATGATACTAGACAATTCCATATGCTAAACTACTAAGGGCACTTAGTAAAATTCTGGCTGACTTAAATTCTGTCTTCATAGAAGCATTCCAACTTTCCCACATGTGACTTTTATAAGGAAGGAAGTGCAACACAGAAGCACTTTAAAATAGAGTCTGCATGGGCTTCCCTGGTGGGCCAGCGGTTCAGAATCCCCTGGTAATGCAGGGGACACCGGTTCAATCCGTGGTCCAGGAAGATCCCACATGCCACAGGGCAGCTAAGCCTGTGTGCTACAACTACTGAGGCTGTGCTTTGGAGCCCATGAGCTGCAACCTCAAAGCCTGGGTGCCACAAAGCCCGCGCTCTGCCACGAGAGAAGCCACTGAAGCAAGAAGCCCGAGCAGCGCACTAGAGAGTAGCTCCCACTCTCCACAACTAGAGAAAGCCCACACTCAGCAACACAGACCCAGCACATTAAAAAACAGCAGCAATTCTCCCCTCCTGCCCATCATCTCTGAAGGCTGCAGCCCCTGCAGTTACCCCCACGCCGAGCGCCCCGGCTGACAGCACACACACGTTCTGACGCTTAACGAGGCCCATCCTGGAGGGTGCTAGCATGGAACTGAGACTCCCAAGGGAGAGTTATTGGAATCCTGTCCTTTCCTGTGCCCCCTCCAGTATGCAGTTTCCGTGAATTCAACCACTTGCTAAACGCCTCCTCTGTGCCAGGCTTTGCAGCAGGTGCTGGAGAAACAGAGAGAAGCAGAACAAGGCCTGCCCTCGCTGAGCTCCCCAGGTCAGGCGGGACAGCAACTATAACCACCATTACGGCACAGGACGAGGAGACACTGGAGACTCCCACGTCATCTGGAGGGGAGGGGAGGCGGCCACTGCAGCCCCTGGGCACAGAGGACTGTCCTGGGGACCGAGGGCAGATGGAGGCCAAGGGCAGGATCCCTGCCCTCGGAGCGCTGACGACCTGAAGACAGGACCCGAACCAAGAGTGCCTGCGGGGATTCTTGCCGCTCACCTGGATAGAAGTCTGCAACTGAGTTACAAACTTGTCATGGATGCGCTGGGTCATCTCAGGCTGCAACTGGTAGAAGCTCTTGTAACAGTCAGTGAATCTCTGGAAGCTGGTAGGAGGAGAAAAGGCGCAGGTTGGGGATTCAGAGCCATCAGCTGGCCCCTGGGCAGCCCTGCCCCTCGTCACAGGGCTTGAGGCCTTGTCTGCTTCACGACTCTGGCTAACGGCAGTGGGGGCAGAGTCTCATCTGCAGCTCCGGTCACTGAGGATGGCTCAGCCCCTCCAGTCTCCCCAGTACCTCTCGGCAAAGCCCCGGCTGAGTTCAGGTGTCTCCCTCTGAAGGGTGGGTCACAATCGGGCCAGCCATGGTACTTAAACTCGACCTTACCAAGCACCAAATCACCAGCGGGGCTGACGAAGACTCAGACCACTGCCCCGCCCCCATTCTGAACAAGCTCCCAGGCGATGCTGATGCTGCTGGTCTGCGCCCCTCACTTTGAGAATCTCTGGTCTTTCCAGTGCCCTTGCAGGGCTGCATTAGGACAGGGTATGTGGCCGCTGGGAGAGGTTTCCTTACCCCTAAAAAGAGCCACACAGGAAGAGCTGATGCCCGTTCTGTAGGACTTAACTATACCCAGGTGAGGTTCCAGCCCCCAGCAACCATGGGGGCCTGGCCTGGGAGCAGTTTCTACCTTAAGGAGGCGGAGCAGGAAGAAGGAAAGAACCGGGTCTTAGAACATCATCAAGCTGCTGGAAACATTAAGCTGGAGCCATCCTACCTCGGGGCTTCTTGTTAGTGAGGTAATGGATTTCTCTTATTGTTTGTGCCATTTAAAATCAGGGTTCTGTCACTGGCAGCTGACACACTCCTTGTAGCTGCAAAGGTCAAAGGGTGCCCAGTACACTCCCGATGGCTGGCTCCTCTCAGACAAAGGAACTGAAGTAACTTAAACGAACTCTTATGGCTATTTCCTGCCCCCTCCACCAGTCTCTCTGCTTGCTCTCTCTCAGGCTCTTCCCCTCCACAAGTGTTCACTTAGCATCCGCTATGTGCTGGGTGCTCCTGGCCAGTGAGGCTGGCACAGGCCCCCTGGTGCTTCCAGTGGAGGAAGAGATGGCAGGAAGTACATAAACTCACATGTGAACGTGGGGATGGTTACTAGTGGAGAGTGCTTGGAGGGAAAAGGGCAGGGAGTTAGGGGCTCAGAGAGTGCACCGTGGGGATCACCTTTAAGTGTGGGGGTGGTCAGTGAGGGCCTCTCTGATGAAGCAAGGTCAAGGGACCTGCAAAAAGTGGCTGAGGTGTCCCAAAACACACCCCGAGGCTTCACTGTGGGCTCAGATATTCCTCAGCCATATGGGCCAGCTAGGGGCTCTGGACAAACAGGACGTTAGGTAGCTGGAGCCCAGGGCGCAGGCTCTGCCGCAGCCAGGGCGTCGCTGCTGGGTCCTCCCTTTCTCACGGCTCTGGGCCTCCTGGCCCATTCCTGCCACCAGAACAGAGCCCTCTGAGGCAGACGCAGAGAGTGGCGCGGTGGTGTGCCGGAGCCAGCTCTCAGTGGCTGCAGGAGGCAACCGCTCTACTGCCAGGAGATCTGTGAGGCAGCTGTTAAACACAGTAATTACTGAAAATTAAATTATGCAAGATCACAATGGATCATATTAAAAACAAAGGTACTGGGGATTCCCTGGCGGTGCAGTGGCTAAAACTCTGCGCTCCCAATGCAGGGCGTCCGGGTGTGGTCCCTGGTCAGGGAACTAGACCCTGGATGCTGCAACTAAGATCCAGCACAGCCAAATACACACAGAGGCACTAACTGCTCACAACACATGACGTCCAGTCACTCTACACGTTTTACTCTGCTCTGGAGGCCGACTCCATCCACGGTCTCCCATCTGTGGAAACACTGCTGCCCGCCCCTCCTCTACTGTACGTAGAGATGCTCCGCTGCTAGGCTTATTTACACCTAGGAAGTGGGCAGACACCGCAAGCCAGGGCTTTCTTTCTGGAGAGCTGGCTGTACACATCTACCAGCATATCTGTGGTTATGGGCGACTGTCTCCCATCCTCTTGAGGGTACACATTTGGTATCCGCGCACCTCAGGGGCAAAACCAAGGTATCAAATACAAAGATGACAGACTTCCTTTCACCCTCGGCAGAGCCCCAGACACCCTGTTGTTTGGCCGCTGGCCCCACGAGCCACGCAGTCTGCGGCTACATGGAGGAATGTGGAGGGACACACGACGCCTGACCAAGTGCGGCTGGAATGGAGACCGGGTAATTGTGGCTTGAAATGGGCCTGGCTCAGAAACAGGAGATCCTGTTCCTCCTCCCAGCCCACTCGCCTGGCGCATCTGAGCTGGGTGCATCTGCTCTCAGCCCAGGCTGGCAGCAGACAGGGCCCAGGGCAGGGGTAGGATAATTCTGCTCACCAGTGCCGCTGGTCAACTCTTCTGGCGTCCCCTTCCTGGTCTGCAAGATCAGTGAAAGTGACGGACCCAGAAACACGCACACTGATACAAACACACAACACAGGAAACATGCTCCGAGGACGTGGAGGGAGAACAGTCAGGCTGGAAGCAGGGAGGAAAGTGGTTTCTTTTCTTTTAGTTTCACTGAGATAGAACTGACATAAACCCTATAAGTTTAAAGTGTACAGCATAATGACTTATATATACCGGTAAATGATTACCACGGTAAGTAAACATACACCATCTCAGAAACAAAAAGGACTTCCCTAGTGGATCAGATGATAAAGAATCCGCCTGCAATGCAGGAGACCTGGGTTCAATCCCTGGGTTAGGAAGATCCCACGCAGGACGGTATGGCAAGACACTCCAGTACTCTTGCCTGGAGCATCCCCATGGACAGAGGAGCCTGGTGGGCTACAGTCCATGGGGTCACAAAGAGTCAGACATGACTGAGCGACTAAGCACACACAGAGAAACAAAAAAGAAGAAGAAATTGGCTTTTCCTTGTTATGAGGACTTGTAGAATCTGCTTTTTAAACAGCTTTCACATATACCATACAGCAGCGATAACTGTAGCCATCAAGCTGTGTGGCGTCCCTGCTGCTGCTGCTAAGTCACTTCAGTCGTGTCCGACTCTGTGTGACCCCATAGACAGCAGCCCACCAGGCTCCCCCATCCCTGGGATTCTCCAGGCAAGAATACTGGAGTGGGTTGCCATTTCCTTCTCCAATGCATGAAAGAGAAAAGTGAAAGTGAAGTCGCTCAGTCTGTCCGACTGTTAGCGACCCCATGGACTGCAGCCCACCAGGCTACTCCGTCCATTGGATTTTCCAGGCAAGAGTACTGGGGTGGGGTGCCATTGCCTTCCCCGTGTGGCGTCCCTAGTACTGATTTATCTTATAATTGGAAGCGTGTCTCTTCAGACCACCTTCTTCATGCAATTCCTTCTCCCTTCAGCCCCCAGGGATTCCTTTCTTGAGAGCCAGTGCAGATCTGGGAATACTGTGAATGCTCTTGTAAATTTCCTGAAAAAACACACTCACAGAGAAATAGGTAAAATGATGCATTTTAGAAAGCATTCACGGCCACTCCCGCCAAGTGTCAACTTTTATCTTCTCACATAAATTCTAATATCTCTGTGGACAGGGATGCCATCCACAATGGCGCTGGGATGTCCAGGGTACCCAGAACAGTGTAAATACACAGCAGCACTCAAGACAAGCTGCAGATCAGGTGAGTGTGACTAAGCTGAGGCCCAGATGCGCGGCCTCAGACGTGGTCTGTTCCCAGCCACCTACCCTGGACTCTAGGGTACCAAGGCTTGGGTTTCTTGATCAGAGGCGCCCTCTCCACAGAGCATCTCCATCCGCCTCTCTGCCAAGCCCTCCTGTGCCCTGTGCTGGAACGGTCTTCTGGCCTTGGCCTCCCAAGAGTACACAAGGGGCCCTCCAGCTGTCTATGCCGGGTGAGTGTGCCAGCTCTAAGGACTGCCTGTCCTTTTGCCTGGGTTCACATCCTGCCTCTACCACTCATCAGCTGAGTGACCCGGGACAACTTCTTTACCTTTATAAGCATCACTTTCTATCTCCATCAAACAGAGATAATAACTAGCATAAATCACAAGATTACTGTGAGGATTAAATGAGGTTAAATATGTAAACACTTAGTACAGTGTACAGGGAAATGCTCCATGTCGACTACAACTGTTATTACTATTTTCAAAGCAACAGTCCTCACCACCCCCTGAAAAGTGTAGAACACAGCCAGTAACTTTGTTTCCCAGGGCTGGGAAGTCTGAAAAAGGCAGGTGCTTAGTAAAGCATCTTGACTGCAACTGCATGTACAGGAAGAACCCCACCCCACTGCAAAGAAAAGGCTACACTGTGGTCCCACAAAAACGGCCACATTTTTCATCAATGAAAGTATTTTCTTATTGGAGTATAACGGCTTTACAATGTTGTTACTTTCTGCTGTATAAGAAGTGAATCGGCTGTACTTACGTACACATATGCCTGCTCCCTCTTAGACATCCCTCCCACCCCCGCCCCACCCCACCACTCTAGGTCCTCACAGACCACCAAGCTGAGCTCCCTGTATCACATTGCAAGTCCCCACTAGATGCCTATTTGATACATGGCAGTGTATTTACATCAAACCCCATCTCCCAATTCATCGCACCCGCTCCTCCCCCGCTGCTCGCCGCTGCGCCCACGAGCCCACTCTCTATGTCTGTGTCTCTGCTCCTGCCTTGGAACTAGGTACCTGCATCACTTTTCTAGATTCCTCATACACACTGGCTATACATCTATAACGATATATGTGTTATATATATATCGGTAATATACAGTATTTGTTTTTCTCCTTCTGACTTACTTCGTTCTGTATAACAGATTCTAGGTCCATCGACACCTCTCCAAATGGCCCGATTTCATTTCTCTCTGTGACTGAGCAATATTCCACTGTATGCATGTGCCATATCTTCCTTATTCATTTCCCTGTCGATGGAGCCTTAGGTTGCTTCCATGTCCTGGCTATTGTAAACTGTGCTGAAAGTAACTTTTAAAAACTGCATTTACTGAATTTCAAAACAGAGATGACTACACATTAACTGATTTTAACCTGCTTTTTTTTCTCTTATTATGCAATATCTGAGGCACCATCACTGTTTTTGAACTCACCGAAAAAGCATGTCATCACAGCATCAAAAGCCCACTGCAAGGCCTTCTCTGGTGGCCCCGTGGTTAAGCTCCACACCGCTCTAACAGGCCCGGGTTGATCTCTGGTCAGGGAACTAGGTCCTGCATGCAGCAACTAAGACTCAGTGCTTCCAAATATAAGACAAAACCAAACAGCCTCCCTGTAAACCGCGTTTTCACATATGTTTAGCTTAAAATATCTAAGGCCAGAATCAAGCTCTGGTGGCTAGTCAATCTGTCAGTTTACATACGCAGATAAATTGTGCAGGAATGGAAAGACAGAGGCACAGACAAGTAAACGTGTGTACGTGTGCGCTCCTCCTCCCCGGGAATCCGCTTGCTGCCTGCCTGTTCCACAGACTGTCCACCAGAGGGCGAGTGAGAACTGGCGTTTTCGCTCAATAAAGGCATGGAGGGAGAAGACGAAGGACCAACCCAAACATCCAGAAGCTGGGGAGCACCGTCACAGGAGCTCACGCTCGCCGCTCGCCGCCCGCCACCCGTACAGCCGCCCCGCTTCATTAAGAAATGCTTCTCTAAGATGAAAAGAAAGAAAGTAAGAAAAGAGAAGAAAGAGCTATTTCGCTGCTTGGTCTTTCCCCTTCACCCTTTTCTGCCTCAGGACTGAGAAAGGAAGAGGGGGGAATAAAAACCAGAAGTGTTCCCTGATGAAAATAAGAGGTCAGTTAGCTGCATGTAAACCCAGCTAGAACATTTGCTCACACCATACATAAAAATACACTCAAAACGGCTTAAAGACTTAGATATAAGACTGAACACCAAATAATTCCTAATAAAGAACATAGGCGAAACATTCTCTGACATAAATCATACCAATGTTTTCTTAGGTCAGTCTCCAAAGGCAAGAGAAATAAAAGCAAAAATAAGCAAATGGAACCTAATCCAATTACAAGATTTCGCACGGCAAAGGAAATCAGAAACGAAATGAAAGGACAACCTATGAAGTGGGAGAAAATATCTGCAAATGATGTGGCCAACCACAGGGCTCCCTGGAGGAAGAAATGTCCGGGAGCAGCAGGAGTCAGTGAGGGAAGGGCAGAAGGCCCCGCAGCAGCGTGAAGATCAGAGTGCGCGCACACCTGGGGTGCAGACGCCGTGACGGGAACCACGCACGGGGCGCCGCCTGAGCCAGGCACTGTTCCAAGCCCTCCAGGCGAAGCAACACACTCAGTCCTCATGATAAATGAGGAAGGGTCTACTCTCACCATGCCCATTTTTCAGATGCAGACGCTGAGGCAGAGAGGAGTCTGCCCAAGGTCACAGAGCTGGGACATGGTGGAGCCATCAGCTCTGGGTCAGGTGTCCTTGGCCTCCAAGACACAGTCTGCAGGCTGGTGGGTCAGACACACAAAGTCTACACAGTATCATGATAGGAAGAGCTGGAAGCGGGGGCTTTAGGCAGGGGTGGGACAAGATCAGATCTGTATGTTAGAAACCCGCTCTGGCTGCTCGGAGGGGGGACTAAGGAGGCACAGCTGGGGTGACGGCTGACTCGAGCAAAGCTGACACAGCAGGGAGAGAGGGAGATGGGTGATCTGGAAGCACATGAAGAGCAGACAATCAGCACGGTGGGCTGAAGCCGCACACCACAGTCTGGTGAGTCACAACCACATTTCAGAAACTAGCCGCTGCCAGGCGCACGCATCATCTGCACACTCAAAGAGCGTGAGACATTTCTGAAGCACTTACTTAATCAGAATACTTTAAATATCAAACCACTCTTTTTCCTGTGAAGAACTGTTTCCTATGAACACCAACAGTCGCTGCCATTCCTTTAAACTCTACCAGTTCACGTACATATGCAATTTGCTCTCCTTCCTTGGTCCCTGTCAGACAGAGGCTTGAAGTCAGTTTCCACAAATCACCCTCCGTAGCACGTGTTGGGCAGGAAGACGGGACCCAGACAGGCACTGGGCCAGTCTGGCACCTCAGAACTCAGGAACTGTCAGTCACCTCTCACTCCCTCAGTGCCCCCGGGATGGACACCACTCGTGGCACCGCTGCTGGGGGCCGGGGGTACCTGTGGCAGACGGGGCGTTCCCCCCAACAGTGCTAACTTCAACCGGGGCCCCACCAACACCAACTTTAAGCAACTGCCTCTCCTGGCGGACCCTGATTTATAACAAAACACAGCAAACCTCATCTACTTGCTTTAGCTAAACAGGAAAACAGCTGTTTCTCAGAAGGTCCAGGAGGCTGTATGGACAGAAAAGAACCCTTCATTTTCAGAAGACAAGCAAGAGGTCGCATATGATAAGCTCCATCGGGGCCACACTTCTATGTCCTGAAGCCTTAGAGAGGACAGATTTGGACATCTCTGCCTCAGCTGATCCAGTGACAGGAAGACACCCTAACGGAAGACGGGGGTGTGGGTCTGTGTGATCTGACAGCCCAGTGAGGCCAATAATCTTCCAGTCACTCTGGAGTGTATCATATAATTTGCCCCTCTGGGCAAGCTAACATGGATGGGAAAATATGAGTTGTAGGGGAATCCAATCTGCAGTTTAAAATATCCCTTTGGCTAACTGACATGTGAATAGACCAGCTTTTACTATGTAGAGATTCCTGTCCTCTGTATAAGTTCTCGGTCTTTGGGATTGAGGACTTTTAGTGACTTGGGAGAGGGTCAAGCATTTGGATACATCTTAAAAGGCTGTATTCATACATGACATTTGTTGAGCCCTTTCTATGTGGAAGCCAGCCGTCAGTTCCTGCTTAACTGAATGAGGGGGAAGGGTGTTCTAGCAATGAGGCAAAGAAAGTGGAAAGAGCGGGTGGCAAGGGTGCGGGACAGTAGCAGCTCTCGACGCCTAAGAATTCACGTGCGTGTGCCTGCACACCAAGTGTGCCCTGCTGCACACCCACGGCGCTGACCAGGGGTGGAGAGGTGGGAAGGGCCAAGGCATGAGTGGCCTTTACACTAAGCTAAGGAGTGAGCAGTCCTGAGCCAATTAAACATTGTAAGCAGAAGGACATGCTCAAATCTGAGCCATAGACTGGAGGGAGGGAGCACGGCTGAGGAGGCAGGGCCATTTTGGAAGCTGGTGCAACAATTCTATGAGAGACAGTGAGGGCCTTGACTGAAGCATTTGCATGACGATGGAGAGGAGACTGAGGAGAGGCTGAAACCAACAGGGCATGGTGGCTGACTGGAAGCAAGGGGTCAATGAGGAATCCCAAATCTCTGGCCTAGAGAATGAGTCGATGGTGGTATTTTCAACCAATCTGGGGACCACAGAGGGAAGAGAAATCCTGTTTTGCTGAACATGGTGGCTCTGTGGAACACCAAGTGGAGATTTCTAGTAGTAGACTGTTAGAGATAGAGGCCTGAAGCTCGGGAGAAAGATGTGGCTTGAGAATTCTCACTTATTCCAAAGCTATTTACTGAATGTTTACTATGTGCCAGGCACCTCAGTAAGCAATGAGCAGAGAGTGATGAACAAGACAGATAAGATCCTGTCCTCAAGGATCTTACGCATGGGGAAGACAGACCACAAACAGACAGAACAACATGCTGTGATAAGTCTTTACAAAGGAATAAAATAAGGTGTCGATAAAGAACGACTAGGGGAGAAAGGTGGCTTTAGAGAAGATCAAGAAAACTATTTCTGGCAGAGCAAACATCAAGTGCAAACAGCCTGAGGCAGGAAAGCTCTTGACTGTCTAGGGAATGAGAAGGTTAGGATGACCAAGTATAGCTGCAGAGGGGAACAGGAGGCAGGCAGGGGCTAGAACACGCGGGGCCTTGGAAGCCATGGTATGGAGCGATGAACAGCCCCTGAAAGGCTTTCAGCACAGCAAGATATCAAGCGGGCTGTGATCTACACGTGTGCAGGTGAAGCAGGAGGAGGGCAGTGCTCACACGTTTAAGGGGCAAGTGGGCCAAGAAGAGCCCGCGAAGGGGCAGCCAGTGAGGCCAGGGACCGAGAACGGTGTCGGAGGCCAAGGGAGAAATGCCAAGGACAGAGAGGTGGTTAGCAGTGTCAAATGCTGCAAGGAGGGCAAGCACATTCAAAGACGGAAACGTCCAAAGGGTTTAACAACCAAGAGGCATTACTGACCTTGAACAGAAGGTTTTAGGAGAACAATGTCACACTCCCCTAAGCTGAGGGAAAAAACTGGAGGTGGAGAACTGTAAGCTGGGAATGCAGAGACCCAGTCACAGCCAGGGATGTAAAGGGAAGGACACTGACGGGGAGGGAGCTAGGAGGATGCAAGACCAGGCATCTCGGCCAAGTTTTCAGATGTCTGAACTCCTGCCTGGTGTCTCTATTCTGTGAACCAGGTGTTGAGGTCGTTTTCAGTAAGCGTGTAGAGGTAGCAGGGGAAGGGCCTGAGGGACAGGATAAAGATTTTAAATATTAACACTTCTGAGGAGAAGGGGGAGAGAGCTGACTGGAGCCATGAGGATAACGAGCTCTCTGAGGGCCCGGGTGAATTCCAAGCACCTGACTGTGGGAAGCACCATTTTCCACTCTGGGTGAGACTCCACAGCTGCTCCGAGGTCAAGTGCAGGGGCAGAGGAGTGCAGACAGGATCCTGAAGGTGGCTTCCACAGCTGGTGGGCTGGAAGGATGAGGGGGCAAAGGAGCTGAGATACACAAGTGTGGCTGCCTTGCATCTCCAGCTGAATCTATCCAAACAGAGGTCTTGACCGCCAACCCCTGACTCATTTCTTTCCCCCAACTCATGAGCGAGTGTTTCTTCCTCATCTCAGTAGATGGTGAAACTGCACTCAATCACCATCATGAAGAGTCAGCATCCTCCTGGAGGTCCCCTCCCCCTCACCTTTCCTTCCAATCCAATCTGATTCTATCTCTATCTCTTATCAGCTCACATCCACCCACCTCTCTCAACTACACCTTATCTGGACCATTTCAGCCCCTACCATGCAGTCAGCATCCCAGGCTCAGGGCCGTGACCTGACAAGTAGGGCAGACAAGATGATTTAGACTTAAAAATAATGGGAATGGCTTCAAAAGTAAAAGCTCAACACTGACCTGATAATTGTCATCTTAGAGTAATAAAAAATATAATACATCAACTAGTCAACTACAATTTTAACATGACTAGATACAAATTATATTTAACATTGGATACAGACACTTTTCTCCCCATGACATAACCTAATTTTTAAACTTACCGTTATAACATGATCATTTGTTCCATAAGTATTATTCAAAACATAACTCCATAGTCATGTGGCATAGGAGATCTTAGTTCCCTGACAGGGATCAAACCTGCACACCCAGGCAGTGGAAGCATGGAGTCTTAACCACTGGACTGCCCTCATTAGCATTTTATTAGATAGTTATTATACTTACATAACCACCATCCTTCAAATGTGGAACATTTTTGGTGGTTTTCAACTATTTTCTACTGAACATGCTGCACGGATATTTTTGTACTTTTTATTTTACGATGTAAATTTTTTGACAATTTTATTTTGAAATAGTAATAGATTAGAGGAAGCTGCCAAGAAATGTACTCTCCCCAATGTTAACATCTTATACAACCATAGTACAATATCAAAACCAAGACACTAACACTGGTACAATCCATAGAACTCATTCAGATTTCAACAGTTATATGTACATTTGTTTGTATTTCTGTATCTTTACCACATGTGAAATCTCGCATAACCACCACCTCAGTCAAGATACTCGATGCTTTTTAAATGTATTTGTCATGATATGGGTTGAGGTTGCAAAAAAAAAATCAGAGTCTAGAAGCCTAGAAAGACCTTACGGTAACCCTACCAACAATCTATTAATATCCTGCACAGCAGTCAGAATACTTTTAAAAGATCAATCACTGTATTCAGAGCATTACAAATAAATAGATTTTTAAGCCCATGGAGAGCCACCTCCTAAATACACACACACACACACAAAAGGATCAGTTATGCCTTAAAAACATCAATAATTTTCCATTTCTCTTAGAATAAACTCTCTTGCATCTAACAAAAACTAATAACCTCTATATATAATGTAACAAAGACAGACAATGGGAAAAAATAGATATAAACAATTGTGATGAGAGATTTTTTCTTTTCTTAAATTTTAATGTATTTTTTAAATTTATTTTTTAACTGAAGGATAACTGCTTTACAGAATTTTGTTGTTTTGTGATGAGAGACTTTTAAAATGAAATGAATGGCACAATCAAGACCATTTTTAAAATGAGCATATTCTCTCTCCACACACACACACGTGCGCACATGCATGCGCACACATATAGGCCACATCTTGTGGCATGTGGGATCTTAGTTCCCAGACCAGGGATCAAGGAACCTATGCCTCGGGCAGTGGAAGTGGAGTCCTAACCACTAGACCACCAGGGAATAACTAAAATACTTTGACAGTAAAATTTAGAAGCTCAAACTAATAAATAAAATAGAATTCTATACCCAGGAAACAGAAACTGTATACTCTTTTCAAGTATACATGGAACATTCACAAAAATTGCCCACAGACAGCCATAAAGAGTCAGAATGTCAAAAATTCCCACAAAATCAGCATCACACTAACTGTGTTGTTTCACCACAACGTGATAAAATTAGAAATTACAACAAAAGGATAACTCTTTAAAAATTACATGTCTGGGAGCCAAATAACATACTACTAAATAATCACTGGGTTACAGAGGAAATGATAAGGAAAATTACAAAGTACATAAAATTAAATGACAATGTCTATATGTAAAAAAGTGAAATTGGATCTCTTTCTCATACCATACAAAAACTACCTCAAAATGGGTTAAAGACCAAAATGTCAGAGCTAAAAATATAAAAGTCACAGAAGAAAATATACGTATAAATCTTTATGACCTTGAA
This sequence comes from Oreotragus oreotragus, assembly GCA_006410675.1. Classification (NCBI taxonomy): domain Eukaryota; kingdom Metazoa; phylum Chordata; class Mammalia; order Artiodactyla; family Bovidae; genus Oreotragus; species Oreotragus oreotragus. The sequence continues at coordinate 272,542 of SJYX01006265.1, read as the reverse complement.
TTACACAATGGTTTCTTCAGTTCAGTTCAGTCGCTCAGTTGTGTCCGACTCTTTGCAACCCCATGAATCGCAGCACGCCAGGCCTCCCTGTCCATCACCAGCTCCCGGAGTTCACTCAGATTCATGTCCATCGAGTTGGTGATGCCATCCAGCCATCTCATCCTCTGTCGTCCCCTTCTCCTCCTGCCCCCAATCCCTCCCAGCATCAGGGTCTTTTCCAATGAGGCAACACTTCGCATGAGGTGGCCAAAGTATCGGAGCTTCAGCCTCAGCACCAGTCCTTCCAATGAACACTCAGAACTGATCTCCTTTAGGATGGACTGGCGGGACCTCCTTGCAGTCCAAGGGATTCTCAAGAGTCTTCTCCAACACCACAGTTCAAAAGCATCGATTCTTCGGCGCTCAGCCTTCTTCACAGTCCAACTTTCACATCCATACATGACCACAAGAAAAACCATAGCCTTGACTAGACAGACCTTTGTTGGCAAAGTAATGTCTCTGCTTTTCAATATACTATCTAGGTTGGTCATAACTTTCCTTCTAAGGAGTAAGCACCTTTTAATTTCATAGCTGCGGTCACCATCTGCAGTGATCTTGGGGCCCCAAAAAATAAAGTCCAATACTGTTTTCACTGTCTCCCCATCTATTTGCCATGAAGTGATGGGACCAGATGCCATGATCTTCGTCTTCTGAATGTTGAGTTTTAAGCCAACTTTTTCACTCTCCTCTTTCAAACCCCATGAATCGCAGCACGCCAGGCCTCCCTGTCCATCACCAGCTCCCGGAGTTCACTCAGATTCATGTCCATCGAGTTGGTGATGCCATCCAGCCATCTCATCCTCTGTCGTCCCCTTCTCCTCCTGCCCCCAATCCCTCCCAGCATCAGGGTCTTTTCCAATGAGGCAACACTTCGCATGAGGTGGCCAAAGTATCGGAGCTTCAGCCTCAGCACCAGTCCTTCCAATGAACACTCAGAACTGATCTCCTTTAGGATGGACTGGCGGGACCTCCTTGCAGTCCAAGGGATTCTCAAGAGTCTTCTCCAACACCACAGTTCAAAAGCATCGATTCTTCGGCGCTCAGCCTTCTTCACAGTCCAACTTTCACATCCATACATGACCACAAGAAAAACCATAGCCTTGACTAGACAGACCTTTGTTGGCAAAGTAATGTCTCTGCTTTTCAATATACTATCTAGGTTGGTCATAACTTTCCTTCTAAGGAGTAAGCACCTTTTAATTTCATAGCTGCGGTCACCATCTGCAGTGATCTTGGGGCCCCAAAAAATAAAGTCCAATACTGTTTTCACTGTCTCCCCATCTATTTGCCATGAAGTGATGGGACCAGATGCCATGATCTTCGTCTTCTGAATGTTGAGTTTTAAGCCAACTTTTTCACTCTCCTCTTTCACTTTCATCAAGAGGCTTTTTAGTTCCTCTTCACTTTCTGCCATAAGGGTGGTGTCATCTGCATATCTGAGGTTACTGATATTTCTCCTGGCAGTGGTTTCTTAGATAACACTAAAAGCTCAAGCAACCAAATAAAAAATTCCTTGCAATTTTAAACCTAAATAAATGTTAATAAATAATCTAAATGCAACTGTGGATGTGACTGGCAACGGAAGTAAAGTCTGGTGCTGTAAAGAACAATATTGCATTGGAACCTGGAATGTTAGGTTCATGAATCAAAGTAAATTGGAAGTGGTCAAACAGGAGATGGCAAGAAGGAATCAGTGAACTAAAATGGACTGGAATGGGGCAAATTTAATTCAGATGACCATTATATCTACTACTGTGGGCAAGAATCCCTTGGAAGATATGGTGTAGCCATCATAGTCAGCAAGAGTCCAAAAGGTAGTACTTGGGTGCAATCTCAAAAATGACAGAATGATCTCTGTTCATTTTGAAGGCAAACCACTCAGCATCACAGTTATCCAAGTCTATGCCCCAACCACTAATCTCAAAGAAGCTGAAGCTGAATGGTTCTGTGAAGACCTATAAGACCTTTTAAAACTAACACCAAAAAAAGATGTCCTTTTCAGCATAAGGGACTGGAATGCAAAAGTAGGAAGTCAAGAGATACCTGGAGTAACAGGCAAGTTTGGCCTTGGAGTACAAAATGAAGAAGGGCAAAGGCTAACAGAGTTTTGCCAAAAGAACAGAGTTTTGCCAAAAGAGGGTCATAGCAAACACCCTCTTCCAACAACACAAGAGATGACTCTACACATGGACATCACCAGATGGTCAATACCCAAATCAGATTGATCATATTCTTTGCAGCCAAAGATGGAGAAGCTCTATACAGCCAGCAAAAACAAGACCAGGAGCTGACTGTGGCTCAGATCATGAGCTCCTTATTGCCAAATTCAGACTTAAATTGAAGAAAGCAGGGAAAACCACTAGACCATTCAGGATGACCTAAATCAACTCCCTTAGGATTATACAGCAGAAGTAACAAATAGATTCAAGGGATTAGATCTGACAGAGGGCCTGGAGAACTATGGACAGAGGTTCACGACACCACACAGGAGGCAGGGATGAAGACCACCCCCAAGAAAAAGACATGCAGAAAGGCAGAATGGCTGTCTGAGGAGGCCTTACAAACAGCTGAGAAAAGGAGAGAAGTGAAAGGCAAAGGAGAAAAGGAAAGGTACACCCATCTGAACACAGAGTTCCAAAGAATAGCAAGGAGAGGTAAGAAAGCCTTCTTCAGCGATCAGTGCAAAGAAATAGAGGAGAACAACAGAATGGGAAAGACTAGAGAAAATTAGAAATGCCAAGAAAATTAGAGATGCCAAGGGAACACTTCATGCAAAGACGGGCACAATCAAGGACAGAAAGTTATGGATATAACAGATGCAAAAGATATTAAGAAAAGGTGGCAAGAATACACAGAGCTATACAAAAAATATCTCAATGACCCAGAAAACCACAACGGTGTGATCACTCACCTAGGGCCAGACATCCTGGAGTGTGAAGTCAAGGGGACCTTAGGAAGCATCACTATAAACAAAGATAGTGGAGGTAATGGAATTTCAATGGAGCTATTTCAAATCCTAAAAGATGATGCTGTGAAAGTGCCAATATGCCAGCAAATTTGGAAAACTCAGCAGTGGCCACAGGACTTTCAATCCAATTTGGGATTTTCATTCCAACCCCAAAGAAAGGCAATGCCAAAGAATGTTCAAACTACCACACAACCGCACTCATCTCACACAATAGCAAAGTAATACTCAAAACTCTCCAAGTGAGGATTCAACAGTATGTGAACCAAGAACTTACAGATGTTCAAGCTGGATTTAGAAAAGGCAGAGGAACCAGAGATCAAATTGCCAACATCTGCTGGATCATCGAAAAAGCAAGAGAGTTCCAGAAAAGCTTCTACTTCTGCTTTATTGACTATGCCAAAGCCTTTGACTGTGTGGATCACAACAAACTGTGGAAAATTCTTTAAGAGATGGGAATAACAGACCACCTGACCTGCCTCCTCAGAAATCTGTATGCAGGTCAAGCAGCAATGGTTAAAACTGGACATGGAACAACAGATTGGTTCCAAATCAGGAAAGGAGTTCGTCAAGGCTGTATAGTGTCACCCTGCTTATTTAACTTATATGCAGAGTACATTATGCGAAATACTGGGATAGATGAAGCATAAGCTGGAATCAAGAATGCTGGGAGAAATATCAATAACCTCAGATATACAGATGACACCACCCTTATGGCAGAAAGTGAAGAGGAACTGAAGAACTTCTTGATGATAGTGAAAGAGGAGAGTGAAAAAGCTGGCTTTGAAACTCAACATTCAAAAAATTAAGAACATAGCATCTGGTCCCATCACTTCATCATGGCAAACAGATGGGGAAGCAATGGAAACAGTGGCAGATTTTATTTTCTTGAGCTCCAAAATCAATGCAGATGGTGACCACAGCCATGAAATTAAAAGACACTTGCTCCTTGGAAGAAAAGCTATGACCAACCTAGATAGACAGCATATTAAAAAGCAGCTGCTGCTGCTGCTAAGTCACGTCAGTTGTGTCCGACTCTGTGCGACCCCACAGATGGCAGCCCACCAGGCTCCTCTATCCATGGGATTTCCCAGGCAAGAGTACTGGAGTGGGTTGCCATTGCCTTCTCCAATTAAAAAGCAGAGACATTACCGACAAAGGTCCATCTAGTCAAAGCTATGGTTTTTCCAGTAGTCATGTATGGAAATGAGAGTTGGACTGTGAAGAAAGCTGAGCACTGAAGAATTGATGCTTTTGAACTGTGGTGCTGGAGAAGACTCTTGAGAGTCCCTTGGACTGCAAGGAGATCCAACCAGTCAATCCTAAAGGAAATCAGTCCTGAATATTCATTGGAAGGACTGATGATGAAGCTGAAGCTGAAGCTCCAATACTTTGGCCAACAGACGCAAAGAACTGACTCACTGGAAAAGATCCTGATGCTGGGAAAGACTGAAGGCAGGAGGAGAAGGGGACAACAGAGAATGAAATGGTTGATGGTATCATAGACTCAATGGACATGAGTTTGAGCAAGCTCCGGCAGTTGATGATGGACAGGGAAGCCTGGCATGCTGCAGTCCATGGGGTTGCAAAGTCAGACGTGACTGACTGACTGAATTGACTGAATCTAAATTGGACTTCTCAAAATTAGAATTCTTACCAGCTAACAGTAAAAAAACAAATAACCCAATTAAAAAATGAGCAAGGAATCTGAACAGACATGTCTTCAAAGAAGATATCCAAAGGTCAATAAGCACATAAAATATGCTCAGCATCATTAATCATTAGGAAAAGGCAAATCTAAGTCACTGTGAGATACCAACTTACACCCACGAGGATGACTGCTGGCTATAATCAAAAAGACAGACCTAACCAGTATTGGTGAGAATGTGGGGAAATCAGAACCCGCCATCAACTACTAGAGTAAAAGTAAAATGGTACACTTGCTTTGGAAAATAGCTTCGCAACTGCTGAAAAAGTTAAACACAGAGTTACTATACAATCTGCCATTTTCACTTCTAGGAATACCCCCAAAAGAACTGATAACATCTGTTCACAGATGTTGATAACAGCATTATTCATAATAGACCAAAAAGTAAAAACAATTCCAAATGTCTATCAACTGATGAATGGGTAAATAAAATATGATATACCATACGCTGGAATTATTATTCAGTCATAAAAAGGAACGAAATACTGATACATGTCATAACACAGATGAACCGTAAAATCATCAAGCTATGTGTAAGAAGCCAGACACATAAGACGGCATGTTGCACGGTTCCACTTAAATGAAATGTCCAGAAAAGGCAAATCCATAGAAATAGAAAGTAGATAATGGTTATCAGGAGCTAGGAGACTGGGCTGAGAAATGGGAAGTGATGGCTAAAGAGTACAAAGTTGCTGGGGTGATGAGAATGTTCTGGAATTGGAGTGGTGAAGGTAGCACAACTTTGTGACTATACTAACTGCACACAGGAAAGGGTGAATTTCATGGCGTATGAAATAAATCTCAACTTAAACACACAAAAGACTTGAAAATATTAGAAAGCAGTAATTACATGAAAATGTACAATTTTAAACACACTTTTCAGGAAACAAAAGACTGAAAAAGAAGAGTTAAATGGCCAACTCAAGAACTTCAGGGAATTCCGTGGAGGGTTGTAAGTTAGGATTCTGGGCTTTCACTGCCATGGCCTGGGTTTAATCCCTGGCATGGAAACTGAGAACCTGCAACTTGCAACCAAAAAAAAAAAAAAGGAAAGAGACTAATAAATCTAATTTTAAAAATTAAGATAAGGATAGATTCCAAAGATAAAAACACAAGATATAACCTCAAAACACAGAAAAAAAATTTTTTTAAGGCTAATTCTTTAAAAAAATGAGTAAGAACTCCGGCTACATAATGTCAAAAACAAAGAAACAGCATGTACTGGAAAAAGAGGAAATAATGAAAATTAAATAATTAAAAATAGTTCAAGAGACAAAATTTCGGGGGGAGGGGAAACCTGTAAAATGGTAAATCTGTCTTAAGAAGAAATACCATCTAAACAGATTTGTAGTCATTAAAGAAACAGTAACACCAAAAATCTGCAACAAACACTGCCCAGACACTTTATGGACACGACAAAAGATGCCTACTGCGTCACTGCTGCTTAACATACTACTGGCAGGCCTCAACAACCCAGAAAGTTTCAGGCATAAATGAGCCCTTTCAAACTTTTGAAGCACAGGTAATCCTGATTTCATATAAACCATTCCAGGAGAGGAATATATGTGGCTAATATATCTTTGATTCTATAAGCTGATAAGGATGGTATAAAAAAAAAAAGAAACTATAGTCTCATTTCACTTCAGTTGCTCAGTCGTGTCTGACTCTTTGCGACCCCACAAACCGCAGCACACCAGGCCTCCCTGTCCATCACCAACTCCCAGAGTCCACCCAATCCCATGTCCATGGAGTTGGTGATGCCATCCAACCATCTCATCCTCTGTCGTCCCCTTCTCCTGCCCCCAATCTTCGCCAGCATCAGGGTCTTTTCCAATGAGTCAGCTCTTCGCATCAGGTGGCCAAAGTATCGGGGTTTCAGCTTCAGCATCAGTCCTTCCAATGAACACTCAGGACTGGTCTCCTTTAGGATGGACTGGTTGGACCTCCTTGCAGTCCAAGGGATTCTCAAGAGTCTTCTCCAAAACCACAGTTCAAAAGCATCAATTCTTCAGTGCTCAGCTTTCTTCAAAGTCCAACTCTCACATCCATACATGACCACTGGAAAAACCATAGCCTTGACTAGACGGACCTTTGTTGGCAAAGTAATGTCTCTGCTTTTCAATATGCTATCTTGGTTGGTCATAACTTTCCTTCCAAGGAGTAAGCGTCTTTTAATTTCATGGCCGCAATCACCATCTGCAGTGATTTTGGAGCCCCCAAAAATAAAGTCCAATACTGTTTCCACTGTTTCCCCATCTATTTCCCATGAAGTGATGGGACCGGATGCCATGATCTTCATTTTTTGAATGTTGAGCTTTAAACCAACTTTTTCACTCTTCTCTTTCACTTTCATCAAGAGGCTCTTTAGTTCTTCTTTACTTTCTGCCATAAGGGTGGTGTCATCTGCATATCTGAGGTTATTGATATTTCTCCCAGAAATCTTGATTCCAGCTTGTGCTTCCTCCAGCCAGGCATTTCGCATGGTGTACTCTGCATATAAGTTAAATAAACAGGGTGACAGAATACAGCCTTGACGTACTCCTTTCTCGATTTGGAACCAGTCTGTTGTTCCATGTCCAGTTCTAACTGTTGCTTCCAAGAGCTTATAAACATTGATCTAACTAAATCCAACTATGTATTTTTAAATACATCATATTCAAGATTTATTCCAAGAATGGAAAGACAGTTTAACGTTCCTAAAATCTACCAATGTAGATCATAAACATTAACAAACAGAAAAAAAATGACAAGAGCTTCCTGAGGAAGAAAACATCTGATAAAGTTCAACACCTAATCATGATCTCCTCAATAATTCTCAGGAAACTAGAATGACACAGGGACTTCCTTAATTTGATAAAAATATGTACCAAAAACTGCAGAACCCTTATGCACTGGCACAAACACAGGCAAATAGATCAGTGAAACAGAAGAGAGACCCAGGGGCGCAATATGCAGAGAGGACTTGCCATGTGATGAAAGGGGCTCCATGAAGCAATGGAGATGAATGAACTGCTTAGCTGGCAATGACTGGGAACACTGAAAAAAGAGTAAGAGCAACTGAAACTACCAGTTTATACCTGTGATCAGACAGATCACAGACTGAGAGAGTAAAATGATAAAACAGCCAACAGAAGAAAACACGGCCTGTCATCTTTGTGATCTGGGTGTGGGTATAGCCTCTATAAGCAAGATACCCATAAGCACAGGCCAAAAGATTAAACACATGACTTACATGAAAATTGAGGGTTTTAAAATACAACTTGATTAGGTGATACCTAACAATTTATTAGGACTGTTTGAGGGATGTGGAGTTAGTGCAAAGGCTGAGGAGAGTCATGAGTATCCACATAGCTTGGGAGAAGGCCCCCTGGGATGACTACATTTCTCTTTCTGCCTCATTTTCCTGGGGTAAAGTGTAAACGATTAAAATCTGCCATTCTAATTTAATTAAGGATTTCTGTTACTCAAAGGACATGATACACAAAGCTAACATCTTATAGAGATAGCTATTTCCTCTTCAGTCTAACACTGACAAAAAGATTGATATCTAGACCATACTGGGAACTCCAGCAAATCAATAAGATAAAAAACCCAATTTTTAAAAAAGTTAAAAAAAAAAAATTACAGGAAATAAGTAGGCAGTTCACAGAAAAGGAAGTCAAATCACTAATGAGGTATACGAGGAATTGCCCACACCTTATAAGGAATTAGAAATGTGCAAATTAAAATAATAATGAAATACCCTTTTCACACCTTCAGAATGGCAAACATTAGAATGGTGAATATAGGAACAGCTTTTCCGGAAAGCAATCTGACAAAACATAGGTAGACGTAAACCCTTGGATCCAGTGATTTCACTCCACTGTACACTTCAAAGAAATTCTAGCACTAGTCTGTGAGGGGAGGTACCCTGGCATAATCTGTGGAGAAGGGAGTTGGAAGCAATCAAGAGTTCATGATTGGGAATGGGCAACTGCTGGACGTATGTGTATCATGAAATGATAAACAGCACTGAGAAGCTACGAACCACGTGCATTTACCGTATATGGTTATATCTTAAAAACAAAAGACACGCAGCACAATTATGATTCATATAAATTTAAAACCTATATAAATTTACAGACAAAACAACACACTTTATGAGGGCGCAAACTTATTCAAATGTCAGGTCCTTGCACTTACACTAAACCAGACCCATCCCTGCTGCTGCTGCTGCTGCTAAGTCACTTCAGTCGTGTCCGACTCTGTGTGACCCCATAGACGGCAGCCCATCAGGCTCCCCCATCCCTGGGATTCTCCAGGCAAGAATACTGGAGTGGGTTGCCATTTCCTTCTCCGATGCATGAAAGAGAAAAGTGAAAGTGAAGTCGCTCAGTCTGTCCGACTGTTAGCGACCCCATGGACTGCAGCCCACCAGGCTACTCCGTCCATTGGATTTTCCAGGCAAGAGTACTGGGGAGGGGTGCCATTGCCTTCCCCGAGACCCATCCCTATTGCTCTCTATTCCTTTTCGCTGGTTTATTTTTCTTTATGGCACAAGAAAGTCTATTCCATAACAGCAGGGACCTTCCTATCTTCATCACTGCAGTATTTCCAGTTCCTAACACAGAGCCTGAGACACTAGAGATATCCAGTAAATATCTGCACGTGAATACATGAAAAAAATGGAGGACAAACAGCTAATAGAGAACAGGGCCTATGGGGAGGGGCGAGGAGGGCAAGAATGAGCAAGAGAAAGCCAGTCAATCGATCAATAATAGAGCTTTCCTGGACACATAATGATGGTGTGTCATGAATGGTCCATAAAAATGATTATAAAGTATTTATCAAATTTATTACTATGGGAAACTGTGCCCTGCTTGATAAGCCTATCACCTGCCTGTCCAGCCTCCTCTCATTTGTCTCTCATTCTGCTACTTCCTAGAATCCCCTGACCATCTCAAGGCCTTTGCACATGCTTTTCCTCTAGTTCTTCAAAAGGCTGATTCCCTCTCATTCTTCAAGTTTCAGATCAATGTCACTTTCTCAGAGGGGAATCCCTATCTTATCTAGTTTTTCCCTTTCCCCCAAGCTGCCTCTGTATTGCCTTACCAAGCTCCGTGATGATTTTGCTTACTTCACATCTCCACATGTTGAAGGCAAGCTCCAAGACAGCGGCCTTGTTTTATTGTACCCGACACAACGCCTGACACAGTGTCTGGCACAGGCACTTAAATATTTGCTAAGCGAATCAATGAGTGACGAGATGGATCCTAAGGTCTTTGTAGGAAACAAAGTCCTAAAACTAGGAAGGAAATCAGAAGGTGAGAGTCTTGACGAGGTCAAAGAACAGAGGTAGTGGGGACATAGAGGGTGGACGGTGAACAGGCTGTGGTCAAACCCCTGAAGGTTCTGGTAACAGTGTTTCAGCACTAATGTTCTGGGGTATGGGACCATGGGCAAAACTCGGCCTTTAACTTGTCCGATACTGTTGTGACAGGCTGGGACCTGGGTCCCTTTGCTGCAATGCTTGCACCTGGGCAAAAGTCTCCTCAAACAGCAGAATACAAAGAAACTATAAGGGACTAAAACTAACCACATACACGCACAGTTAATAGCAAGTTATGAATAAGAGAGAAAAAGACCAAAAAGCCAACTGTTACTTCTGGGCTGCTGGAAGTAAAAGCTGGGTACTGCACATGATCCCGGCACACAGCACCACACTGAAGGCGTAGGCAGAACACTTACGCCTCCTCTCCAAGCTGGACCAATAGATCCACCCCTGTCCTCTCCGCATTTAAGGGACCAGCTGCCTCTCTCACAGGAAAACCAGNAAAAACCATAGCCTTGACTAGACGGACCTTTGTTGGCAAAGTAATGTCTCTGCTTTTCAATATGCTATCTTGGTTGGTCATAACTTTCCTTCCAAGGAGTAAGCGTCTTTTAATTTCATGGCCGCAATCACCATCTGCAGTGATTTTGGAGCCCCCAAAAATAAAGTCCAATACTGTTTCCACTGTTTCCCCATCTATTTCCCATGAAGTGATGGGACCGGATGCCATGATCTTCATTTTTTGAATGTTGAGCTTTAAACCAACTTTTTCACTCTTCTCTTTCACTTTCATCAAGAGGCTCTTTAGTTCTTCTTTACTTTCTGCCATAAGGGTGGTGTCATCTGCATATCTGAGGTTATTGATATTTCTCCCAGAAATCTTGATTCCAGCTTGTGCTTCCTCCAGCCAGGCATTTCGCATGGTGTACTCTGCATATAAGTTAAATAAACAGGGTGACAGAATACAGCCTTGACGTACTCCTTTCTCGATTTGGAACCAGTCTGTTGTTCCATGTCCAGTTCTAACTGTTGCTTCCAAGAGCTTATAAACATTGATCTAACTAAATCCAACTATGTATTTTTAAATACATCATATTCAAGATTTATTCCAAGAATGGAAAGACAGTTTAACGTTCCTAAAATCTACCAATGTAGATCATAAACATTAACAAACAGAAGAAAAATGACAAGAGCTTCCTGAGGAAGAAAACATCTGATAAAGTTCAACACCTAATCATGATCTCCTCAATAATTCTCAGGAAACTAGAATGACACAGGGACTTCCTTAATTTGATAAAAATATGTACCAAAAACTGCAGAACCCTTATGCACTGGCACAAAGACAGGCAAATAGATCAGTGAAACAGAAGAGAGACCCAGGGGCGCAATATGCAGAGAGGACTTGCCATGTGATGAAAGGGGCTCCATGAAGCAATGGAGATGAATGAACTGCTTAGCTGGCAATGACTGGGAACACTGAAAAAAAAGTAAGAGCAACTGAAACTACCAGTTTATACCTGTGATCAGACAGATCACAGACTGAGAGAGTAAAATGATAAAACAGCCAACAGAAGAAAACACGGCCTGTCATCTTTGTGATCTGGGTGTGGGTATAGCCTCTATAAGCAAGATACCCATAAGCACAGGCCAAAAGATTAAACACATGACTTACATGAAAATCCCCTGACCATCTCAAGGCCTTTGCACATGCTTTTCCTCTAGTTCTTCAAAAGGCTGATTCCCTCTCATTCTTCGAGTTTCAGATCAATGTCACTTTCTCAGAGGGGAATCCCTATCTTATCTAGTTTTTCCCTTTCCCCCAAGCTGCCTCTGTATTGCCTTACCAAGCTCCGTGATGATTTTGCTTACTTCACATCTCCACATGTTGAAGGCAAGCTCCAAGACAGCGGCCTTGTTTTATTGTACCCGACACAACGCCTGACACAGTGTCTGGCACAGGCACTTAAATATTTGCTAAGCGAAATAATGAGTGACGAGATGGATCCTAAGGTCTTTGTAGGAAACAAAGTCCTAAAACTAGGAAGGAAATCAGAAGGTGAGAGTCTTGACGAGGTCAAAGAACAGAGGTAGTGGGGACATAGAGGGTGGACGGTGAACAGGCTGTGGTCAAACCCCTGAAGGTTCTGGTAACAGTGTTTCAGCACTAATGTTCTGGGGTATGGGACCATGGGCAAAACTCGGCCTTTAACTTGTCCGATACTGTTGTGACAGGCTGGGACCTGGGTCCCTTTGCTGCAATGCTTGCACCTGGGCAAAAGTCTCCTCAAACACCAGAATACAAAGAAACTATAAGGGACTAAAACTAACCACATACACGCACAGTTAATAGCAAGTTATGAATAAGAGAGAAAAAGACCAAAAAGCCAACTGTTACTTCTGGGCTGCTGGAAGTAAAAGCTGGGTACTGCACATGATCCCGGCACACAGCACCACACTGAAGGCGTAGGCAGAACACTTACGCCTCCTCTCCAAGCTGGACCAATAGATCCACCCCTGTCCTCTCCGCATTTAAGGGACCAGCTGCCTCTCTCACAGGAAAACCAGCAAGGACTCCTACAACTTTTTTTCAAGCGCTCCTGCTGCACCACAAGTCTCAATAAGGGCTTGCCTGAATTTCTCCTAATTTCTATTCTAATTTCTATCTCTTTCTCCTAATTTCTATTACCCAAATTTCTATTGTTTCAAGAGTTCANAGGGACCAGCTGCCTCTCTCACAGGAAAACCAGCAAGGACTCCTACAACTTTTTTTCAAGCGCTCCTGCTGCACCACAAGTCTCAATAAGGGCTTGCCTGAATTTCTCCTAATTTCTATTCTAATTTCTATCTCTTTCTCCTAATTTCTATTACCCAAATTTCTATTGTTTCAAGAGTTCAATAACCCACGTCAGTAACATTGTTAGAATACTGTTCATAGACAGTTGACCGGAATCGTTTCTTTCTATTGTAAGATATTCAGTACTCACACCCACCAAGTGAAGAACGTATTTTCATAATAAATTCTATAATTCTAATGCTTTCTACGTGCCCGGCACTGTTCTAAAACCCTTACGACTATTTACTCATTTAAATCTCGGAGAGACCCTATGAGAAAGGTACTATTGTTGCTATTTTATTCACGCTGAACAGAAGCACAGAGCAGTTAAATCTTTTTCATTTTAAGTTGGGCCATGATTTGAACCCTAAATCTAATTTGAAAGCCTGTAACCTTCCTTCCAACCNGTGTGTGTGTGTGTCAGAGAGAGAGAACAGGAAACAAAACTGAAATACTTTACAAGAAAACAGAAGATAAAGAGTTGAGGAGTCTCGGTCGGAGAAATAAGAGAAGCAGGAGGCTACCTCTTGTCCATGATACGCTACCCACTTTGCAATGGTGGGGAAGGACTAAACAGAAGTCTCTAGGAAGGGGAAGGTGTGGCGCTGAGAAAAATCAGCCTCCAAGTCTCAAAAGAATGAGTTTAAAGAAAAAGAAGGGACCCCTGGCTTCTCTTATCTTCGTGGTTCTTAGGGTAAAGGAGTGACTGAGACACAGAAAGATTCAGAATGATGTGCAGACCCGACACTTTAGATGACCATTTGTGAATAGAAATTGAAGGACTCTTGACAAAGTCTAAGAAGGGACAAACAATGAAATGAATGAAAGAGAAAATAACCTTCAAAGAGCACAAGCTGGGAAGTGGTGGTAAAGACAGAGAATTCAGATTCTGATCTAGGCCGGGGGGACAGACTGTGGGGCAGCCATAAGAAATATCAAGGCTTCAGGTAGCTAGCACCTTTCAAATTGGCACCGTGGCCTCTCCCAGGGGGTGGGACCAAATGAAGTTTGAAGGGTCATCCAAGTCAGATGTTTCAAGCAGAAGTGTGAGTTTGATATGCCTTCTTCTCATTCCATTTGCTGCACCTCTCCTCACCTGCCACACTGACTTGGTAGAGGAGGTGTGTGTTGTTGGGGGGAAGGATGAGGCAAGAAAGCAGCACTCATCACCTAGCTCCTGAGAGCTTCAACAGATAATCTCGGCAGTATCAGGCTGGTAAATGCAGTGTTCCTGGTATTGAGTGACTTCCCAACCCACCCTTTACCCTCCTCCAAGCATCGCTCCAGAGGGTACCATGACCGGGATGTCTCCTTACACTGGGGAGAAGAAAAACGCAAACAGTTCCACATCTCAGGATTCCCACTGTGAAACATCTGTTTCTGTGAGTCCAAGTGATTGGTGTGTGTGTGTGTGTGTTTGCGCGCGTTTGTGTGATGACTGCCTGGGGTTAAGAAGTTCCACTACCCTCTGTTAGGTTTGGCTCAGGTGGTCAAGGGAGACGCACTAGGGCATACATATCCTTCTGTCACTTTCCAAACCAACTACTCTCTCAACCAGACTTTTCAGGGTAGTGTTCCAAGTACAATGTGTCCCAGACAGTCTGATTTACTTAGAGCTGTGCCCACCACTGTAGTCATCTGGCCAGGGGAAAACTGCAGCTTGTCTGTCCTAGGGCTGCTGGGAACGGAGGGACTGGGAGGGATAGGGAACCGGGATTGAGGGAAGAGCTACATTACATTTTTCACCTGTCTGAGGAAGGGGTAGGCTCTGACTGCAGGATTGGTGCTTTAGTAGGACTTAGACAGTAGCCTGGTTCACAGAAAAATATACACACAAAATAAAGTATCAACATTTCTCCCCAACCTAATAACTCTCCAAAGAGAGGACAAGTGCTCTGGAGAACCAGAGGTTGTTGCTGCTCCTACGCCCTGTGTAAAAGTGCCTGGCACCTTGTCCCCAGTGGCAGAGAAAAGCAGAGTAGGCTGGTGGGCAGCTCAGTCCCAGAAGAAAAATAAGCAAACCTAAGAGATGAAGGGCTAATGGCAGCTGCTTGGAATTTGGACTGAAAGCCCAGTAGGAAGAACTAGCGCTAGTAACCAAGTTCTGTGTACAGCTCTTCTCAGGGTCTCAGGGACACAGATGGAGGGAGAAGGCAGAGAAGGGTCAGCAGGGGATCGATGGAGTGGGATTGGCGGGTAGAGTGGACTTCCTTAGGGCAGGACTGAGTACCTGGACTGAGTGAGGAAGCCCAGCTTGGCAAGAAAATTAAAGACAATGAGGATGGGGGATCCAGGCGTGGAGCCTCTTCAGCAAGAGCAGTTCAAAGTCTCTGTCCTGGTCCCAGCAGGCCACCTGGCCCACAGCAGGACTAGGTCTGCGGTGGGGGCACTTGGAGAGGGTGCTGGCCTCTCCTCTATGCCCCTGACCCAGAGTAGTGCAGGAAACAGCAGGCTCTTCTCCCCATCACTGGTTACCAGTGTCTCGAGTCGACCAGCTCAGGTCGGAGGCTGAGTTTCTTGAGGCTTTCATAGCCCACCACAATGACGATGGTGGAGGGCGTGGCTGAGATGATTCTGGCGGACAAGCCTTTCATGAGCCCCCAAGGACCCTCTTCTGCCATCAGCTGTCGGAAGGTCAGGATGATGGAGTTCTTGCCCTCAACCTGGAAAAGTCAACACAGTGGAGGATCACAGTCTGCAGTCAAAGTCCCTACAGCCAGTCTCTCCTATCTTAGCCTAAAAGTGGAAAGAATTAGACTTGGGAGTCAGAGGGCCAGACTGCTTCAGCGGGACAGTTCAGCTCAGTGAATGAGTGTGGCCTCTGGTGCCAGAATGCCTGCTATGAATCCTGCCCCCTAATTTACTAATAGCATAATCTCAGGTAGTTTACTTAGCACTTTGCATCCCAGTTTCCTCAAATATATAAAAATACTGATAGTACCTACACTGTATGGTTGTTTTATGCAGTAAGCAAAAGAATTCTTATAAATGCTGAGAACAGTGCCGAGCAGACAGTAAGTATTAAATAAATGTTAGCTTCATTAATATTATTACATAAACTACACAGTGATGAGTCTGGATCAGGTTCTCCTCTCTGGTCTCAGGGAGGCTGGATTAAATCACCTCCAAGGCCTCTGCAGACATTTTGATTCTGATCATCTCAATCCCTCTGAACCCACATGGCTAGAGTCCTCCACTCCATCCCTGCCACCTCCCACCCTGTGACCTGCCTTCCTTATCGTACCAGAAGCCTGGCTATGGCAAGAATCTTTTCTCTCTTCTTTCCTAATACTCTTGCCCTCTTCTCCATACCTACAACCAAACAACACTTTCAGAGACCACCCCACTCAGACCTGCAGCCAATGCACGACAGACACCCTCCTTGTTACACCTCTCCCTATTCCCAAGGTGGGCCCATCTTTGATTAAGAACATCTCCCCATTCCTCTCTGCCTCCTTTAGCACCCGCCTCCACATTCCCTCATTCCCTTCTTCCTCTGACCCCTTGTGCGCCTCTCATCCTCCACTTATCTACAGACATGTCAAGGACTTTTTTAGCTATGGCCCTGGTCCCCATACGCACTCTGTCTCTTCTAGCTTGGGAACGCCTCAAAGTAGTTGTTGTTTAGTTGCCAAGTCATATAGTAGGGAGCTGTTCTTTCCCTTGATTCTTCTCATGGAACCCCCATAACAAGGCTAGGAGAGAATAAGGATGGAACTTCTGCACTTTATTATTTGTAAACCGATCAGATACCATTCATTTTAAAATGTATGTGTCATAGCAGGGACAGTCTTTCCTAGAGATAAATATACAACTGACCCTTGAACAACATGTGTTTGAATGACGTGAGTCCATTTATAAGCAGTACTTTTTTTTCAGCAGTAACACTACTAATAGTACGAATAAAAATTAAAAATAAAATAACCAGAAAGATTTTACCATTGCTTTTTAAGTTCTATGTATTGTATAGCTTGAAACATATCAAGATATATTCTTGTTTCTCTAAAGTATATACTTGGTTAATTTAAGAATTTCATGCTTATACAACATTAAATTTAAAGAGATTATTTAACTTCTCTGGAAAAAATCAAAATTTTACATAGGTAGCAGAGTTATTACATAAAAATTGAATTTAGGGAATTCCCTGGCTGTCCATGAGATCACGGCATCCAGTCCCATCACTTCATGGCAAATACTTGCAGAAACAGTGGAAACAGTGGCAGACTTTATTTTGGGGGGCTCCAAAATCACTGCAGATGGTGACTGCAGTTTTCTCTAAAGTATATACTTGGTTAATTTAAGAATTTCATGCTTATACAACATTAAATTTAAAGAGATTATTTAACTTCTCTGGAAAAAATCAAAATTTTACATAGGTAGCAGAGTTATTACATAAAAATTGAATTTAGGGAATTCCCTGGCTGTCCATGAGATCACGGCATCCAGTCCCATCACTTCATGGCAAATACTTGCAGAAACAGTGGAAACAGTGGCAGACTTTATTTTGGGGGGCTCCAAAATCACTGCAGATGGTGACTGCAGCCATGAAATTAAAAGACACTTTCTCCTTGGAAGGAAAGTTATGACCAACCTAGACAGCATATTAAAAAACAGAGACATCATTTTGCCAACAAAGGTCCGTCTGGTCAAGGCTATGGTTTTTCCAGCAGTCATGTACGGATGTGAGAGTTGGACTATAAAGAAAGCTGAGCGCCGAAGAACTGATGCTTTTGAACTGTGGTGTTGGAGAAGACTCTTAAGAGTCCCTTGGACTGCAAGGAGATCCAACCAGTCCATCCTAAAGGAAATCAGCCCTGAATATTCATTGGAAGGACTGATGCTGAAGCTGAAACTCCACTCCTTTGGCCACCTGAGGTGAAGAATTGACTCATTGGAAAAGACCCTGATGCTGGGAAAGATTGAAGGCGGGAGGAGAAGGGGACGACAGAGGATGAGACGGTTGATCATATCACAGACTCAATGGACATGAGTTTGAGTAAGCTCCGGGAGTTGGTGATGGACAGAGAAGCCTGGAGTGCTGCAGTCCATGGGGTAGCAAAGAGTCAGACACAACCGAGCAACTGAACTGAACTGACTGAACTGGCTGTCCAATGGTCAAATCTCCACGCTTCCACTGCAGTGGGCATGGGTTTGATCCCCGGATGGGGAACTAAGATCCCACATGCCACGTGGGATGGCTAAAAAAAACTGAATTTAAAACTGAACTGCCTGCTTATATTACCCGCAATATAAATTAAATGTCTTTATGACTGTAACCGATACCAAAATGATTTAAGTAAAAATTCATTTTTATTTATACTTAAAAAAAAAAACACACCCCCCACCCCCAACCAAATCCTGCAGTACTATACAGTCTGTGGATGAGGAGCCATGGATTTAGAGGTCCAAGCTACACTCTGATTTTCAACCATGCAGAGTGTCGGCTTTCCTAAACTACACGTTGTTCAAGGTTCAATTGTACCTAGATTTACCAATCACCCCCATCCAAACATCCTGGTATCAGAAAAGCTGACTTCACCTCTAACCTGTTAAGGTTATTATCCTTCCTTCTCCCTCATTCTTGGGCTTCCCTAGTGGCTCAGAGGTAAAGAACCTGCCTGCCAATGCAGAAGATATTGGAGCCACTGGCTGGATCCCTGGGTCAGGAAGATCCTCAAGAGGAGGAAATGGCAAGCCATTTCAGTATTCTTGCCTGGAGAATCCCATGGACAGAGGATCCGGGTGGGTTACAGTCTATGGGGTTACAAAGAATTGGACATGACTGACTGCACATGTGTACATGCATGCACACACACACTCCACCTAAAGCTTTATAGAGCAAAATGTATCATTTGTATATTACATATTATCCTTTAGATTCAATTTCTTTGGCCTTCAGGTTGTGAAATTGTCACTGAGCTGACCAAAGACAGGGTCTATAATTTCTGGACAGCACCACCAAGGCCTTTGTCTGTATTTGTGCTGAGTCCATACAGAACCATCTGTGAAAACTGTTCAGGAACAGTCGCTCTCACTGTAGAGAGCTCATAGCCAAGTGGAAAACCCAGAGACACTTATGAAATAAACTAAAATCTTGTTTCTAATATCTACGAACCTGCAAGATAAGGAAAGGTGGTTGATATGCTATGCTAGGTCTTCCCTGGTGGCTCAGATCTAACCTAATAGGACAAAAGCCTAGAAGACAGCAGTAAGAATTCCTGGCGGCATGGGCAAGGAAAAGAGGCATGCAAGGTGGCAGACAGGGTGATAGAAACATCCTAGGTGGTTAAAAGTGCTCAGCTGGTTTCTGTAGATGGTGAGTCATGACCACAAGGAGAGGCTTCTCACGGCTTATCTGGCAGCTGGGGAGAGAAGAAGACTGGTCTTACCTGTACTCGGGTTCGGATGACATCCATGGGGTTGGTGAGGATGGAAGCAGTGGCTGCAGCCAGAGGCCCCGAGATGGCTTGAAAGACAATGTGAGGGCACTCCTTTGGGCAGAGGGATGAGAGCTGCTCTGGAACCGAGGGAAAGACAGTGCCTCAAGACGCGAGCTACCAGCCCACGTGCCCCTCGCTGCTTCTACCGGTTGGCCCAACGATGACAAAATTTCCATCCTTGGCCGCCTTAGACCCTGTAACTTCCGTCCTGTCTTTTCTTCACGTCCATTAGAACCAACAAAAATTTATAAATCTCAGGCCCCTTCCAAAAATCAATTTGAACAGGACAAAAATTCCTCTGGAGAAGGGGATTTCAAAATCCCTTTGCTTGCTGACTCCTTTCATCT
The DNA here is from genome assembly GCA_006410675.1 of Oreotragus oreotragus. Lineage (NCBI taxonomy): Eukaryota > Metazoa > Chordata > Mammalia > Artiodactyla > Bovidae > Oreotragus > Oreotragus oreotragus. The sequence continues at coordinate 252,899 of SJYX01006265.1, read as the reverse complement.
GCTGGACAGAAATCCTTCCTGATGTAAAACTCTTATGCTGATACTCCACTTCCCCCAACTCACAGGCTAAAAAAGCACACGCTACATATTTTCTTATATGTGCACTGGATACCTGGTAGAATACATTGGAAACTGGTGACACTGATTGTCTTCAAGGCAGGGAGCTGGGTGACTATGGCAGAGGAGAGTTTTCACTGCACACCTTTTCCTACCTTTTGAATTTCAAACCATGTGAATATTTGTAAAAATAAAAAACAATTACAGTTAAAAGAGAAAATCATATCCTACAGCGAAAGCTCTTCTGCAGCCTATATCAAGGAAGGAAAATTCATTTTTCAAAATGGCGATGAAGCAGATGCAGTAACACCCAGATTCACCCAACCCCAGTGTCGCTGGGAAGTTCACCTGCAATTGAATTATTTTGCTTTCTCCCTCTCTGGAGGTGAGAGATAAGAGTCTGTTCATTTATTCAACAAAGATCCACTGAGTGACTACCGTGGGCCAGTCAGCCTGGGTTCTGAGGAAACAACACTGAATAAAAGAGCCTCAAGTCAGCATCTGAGGAGAATACAGGGAAGCCACAGGGGTGATTGAGACCTCTCCCGAACCTGGCCATCCCTCTGAACGTTCCATAAACAGTATGATGTGACCTGTCCCCACTTATCTCAGCAACTTCATTTCTCTCTCATTGTACATTAATGAGAAAAGTAAAGTTGCTGTCAGTGCCTGCCACTGGGGAGCCTGCCTCCAGCTGCTCCTGGGACAGACCTGCCCCGGGAAGGGCCACCCAGATCCCCAGGTCCTGAAGGGCGAGATCAGAGGTCCAAATTTTTGTCTAGTTAAACTGGGCTATGTATAGGAATATTAAAATTTATCAGATTAAAAAATCTAAAACAACCTTACAATATTGAGGAAGAAAGTGACAATAGAAGGAAAAAGAACTTTTACCTCGCCAAACAAAGCTAGTGTGTATTTCAGGGTGGGTTGTTGTTGTTTTTCTTGGCAACTTTTATAAATCCAAATTGTAATGTTTAAAAAAAAAAAAGCTTCAAATCCCTGCCCTTATGAAATTTACACTCTAGTGGGGGAAAACAGACAATAAAAAATTAAATATATCAGAAGGTGATGTATGCTAAAATATACATAACCCAAAGAAAGGCAATGCAAAGAATGGTCAAACTACTGCACAATTGCACTCATCTCACACACTAGTAAAGTAATGTTCAAAATTCTCCAAGCCAAGCTTCACCAATACGTGAACCGTGAATTTCCAGATGTTCAAGCTGGTTTTAGAAAAGGCAGAGGAACCAGAGATCAAATTGCCAACACCCCCTGGATCATCAAAAAGCAAGAGAGTTCCAGAAAAACATCTATTTCTGCTTTATTGACTATGCCAAAGCCTTTGACTGTGTGGATCACAATACACTGTGGAAAATTCTGAAAGAGATGGGAATACCAGACCACCTGACCTGCCTCTTGAGAAACCTACATGCAGGTCAGGAAGCAACAGTTAGAACTGGACATGGAACAACAGACTGGTTCCAAATAGGAAAAGGAGTACGTCAAGGCTGTATATTGTCACCCTGTTTATTTAACTTATATGCAGAGTACATCATGAGAAACGCTGGGCTGGAAGAAGCACAAGCTGGAATCAAGACTGCCGGGAGAAATATCAATAACCACAGATATGCAGATGACACCAGCCTTATGGCAGAAAGTAAAGAAGAACTAAAGAGCCTCTTGATGAAAATGAAAGAGAAGAGTGAAAAAGTTGGCTTAAAGCTCAACATTCAGAAAACGAAGATCATGGCATCTGGTCCCATCATTTCATGGGAAATAGATGGGGAAACAGTGGAAACAGGTCAGACTTTATTTTGGGCTCCAAAATCACTGCAGATGGTGACTGCAACCATGGAATTAAAAGACGCTTACTCCTTGGAAGAAAAGTTATGACCAACCTAGATAGCATATTGAAAAGCAGAGACATTACTTTGCCAACAAAGGTCCGTCTAGTCAAGGCTATGGTTTTTCCAGTGGTCATGTATGGATGTGAAAGTTGGACTGTGAAGAAAGCTGAGCGCCAAAGAACTGATGCCTTTGAACTGTGGTGTTGGAGAAGACTCTTGAGAGTCCCTTGGACCCAAGGAGATCCAACCAGTCCATAATGAAGGAGATCAGTCCTGGGATTTCTTTGGAAGGAATGATGCTAACGCTGAAACTCCAGTACTTTGGCACCTCATGCGAAGAGTTGACTCACTGGAAAAGACTTTGATGCTGAAGGGATTGGGGGCATGAGAAAGGGACGACAAAGGATGAGATGGCTGAATGGCATCACTGACTTGATGGATGTGAGTCTGAGTGAACTCTGGGAGTTGGTGATGGACAGGGAGGCCTGGCATGCTGCAATTCATGGGGTCGCAAAGAGTCGGACACAACTGAGCGACTGAACTGAACTAATGTATATTTTATATACATATAAAAATACGTATGTTTTTAGGTATAGATAAAAATAAAGCAGGAAAAGGAGATAAGAATGCCAAGGGTAGAAGGTGAAGTTTAAGCAAAGAGTTAAAGGAGAGTGTAAGCTTTATCAATCTGTGGAAAGAACTTTCCCAGCAGAGGTAACATCCTATGCAAAGGCCCTGAGGCATGAGTATGCCTGAGATCTTCAAGGGGCAGCGAGGCCAATATGTCCGGATGAGTGAGGGGAAGAACAGCAGGTAAGGTCTAAGAAGTAGGTCATTTAGGGCCTTGAAGCCATTGCATGGACTTTGGCTTTTACTCTGAGTGAGACTGAGTGTCAAACAGATTTAAGAATCTTTTTTGGGAGGAGGGGCATTACAAAAGTAGGGGATTAAAAGGTACAAGCTATTGGGTGTAAAATAGCTACAAGAATATATTATATAACACAGGGAATATAGCAAATATTTTATAATAACTATAAATGGAATATAACCTTTAAAAATTGTGAATCACTATATTGTACCTCTAGAATTTATACAATATTATATATTAACTATCAGTTTCAGTTCAGTCGTTCTGTCATGTCCGACTCTTTGCGACTCCATGGACTCTTTGCAACCCCATGGACTGCAGCACACCAGGCCTCCCTGTCCATCACCACCTCCCGGAGTCTACTCAAACTCATGTCCATTGAGTCAGTGGTGCCATCCAACCACCTCATCCTCTGTCGTCCCCTTCTCCTCCCACCCTCAATCTTTCCCAGCATCAGGGTCTTTTCAAATGTCAGGTCTTCACATCAGGTGGCCAAAGTATTGGAGTTTTAGCTTCAGCATCAGTCCTTCCAATGAATATTAACTATACTTCACATTAAAAAAAAACAATGACTTTTTTCTCATGCTCCTAGTTTTGGTAATTTATGGCCAGGCAACTAAAGATTAGAGAACAAGTAGGAGGGTAGAGGTTGGCAGGGCAGAAGCAAAGGCTTCCAAGACCCAGACAGAATTCCTTAAGCCCTACCAGAATCACCTCTCCCCTGATTTCTAATCACTTTCTTCCCCAGGGTCAGCATACAAACAGAAACAAGTGAACTGCCAGCTGTGCCTCAAGGGTGTCTTGCTCTCCAGAAAAGAAAACATTTCACAAGCATTAGAAGGTAGCATCTGGACTGCCACTGCCAGCTTCCCTGGGCCTATCTGCACTGGCATCCAAGCCAGCAAGCTGCAGTGGGATTCAGATTCCAACTCTAGTCACTCACATATGCCATTTTCCCGGGGTTTACGAAGAGGATGAAGAAACAAAGACAAGAGGGTGGGAGAAAGAGTCCCAAGTCTTTCCTTCTCCGTTATTCACTCGACAACTATTTACTGGGCATCTATTATCTGCAAGGCAGAAGATAAACCTAGGCTGACTTGGTTTAAGTCCTTCCTGGCTAAATGACTTTGGGCAAGTAATATAAATGAGCATTTATTTAATATTTACTATATGCCAGCCACTGTGAAAGCACTAGGCATAAAACAGAGAAATGGGCAGGGAAGTAACTTCATGGAACTTACAGTCTAATTAAGGAGCTGCGTGGGAGCTAGGGATAAAACAATTGCAAATTATGATAAGTGCTCTAAAGGAAAAGGTGCTGAAAAAGAAAACAGGAAGCGCCCTCTTTAAGTTGGGTAAAGGCAGCATGTATGCCGATGCCTGAGGCATGAGAAGGACCCGGCCACAGAAAGAAAATGGGCAAGGGTGCTGCAGGCAGAAAGAACAGTATCTGCGAAGGCTAGGAGGTGAGAACAGAGCTTGATGTATCTCGGGAATTGAGCGAAGGGCAGTGAGGATGGAGCAGAGTAAGGGGACAGGAGCGCGAGATGGGGCTGGAGAAGGAGATAAGGACCAGGTCACATAGACTTGTACTGACTGTGAGAAGCATTCGCTTTTATTCTGAATACCCATACGGAAGCATTGGTAGATATCAGCAAAACAGAGTGACAAGAACCAATCTACTTCCTCAACAAGTATTTACTGAACACTTACAATTCATCAGACCCTGAGACACACAGTGTCACAGAGCCTGGCACACAGTGAGGGTTCAATAAATGTTAGTGGGGACAAGAGGCAGGGGCCAAGCGCGATGTGCAAAGCCTCTCTCGGTGATCTGGAGAATAACCTGGCCACTGACACCTGAAAGTTAGGCAGAAAAAGAAAAAGGTTGGGATGAAAAATGTTATAGTTTAGTAAAATTTCAGATGTACGTGCATGCCTTCCAGTTGAAAGGTCCAACAGTCAGAATATCTGTCCAGAGCTCTGGACAGGTTAGTTTGGGAAAAGAAATAGAGATTTGGACATATTAGAAAAGGACAACTCTAATTGTAGATGAGGAGACAGGGGTGAAAATAGACTCCAGAGAAAATTTTTCCTAGGATATTTGTCTAACATTAAGATTACCAGCATCTGTTCTAAAGAATCTGATACAAAGGGTCAAGGTGGAGTCCACATATTTGAATTTTACCAAATACTCTAGGTGAAAGACTGTTAAAAGAAAGAGACAAAGTTACAACGCTGTGGATGTTTCAGGGTAGCAAGCACACACAGGTCCTGCTCTTGGCAATATGCTTTGCCCTTTCAGAAGGAAATCTGGTGGTATGTTTATTAAGACCCTCAAAAATGTCATCTCTTGGGACTTCCCTGGAGGTCCAGTGGTTAAGATGCCATGCTTCCAATGCAGGGGGTGGAGGTCTGGACCCTAGTCAGGGAATTAAAACCCCATATGCTGCACGACCATTAAAAAAAAAAAAAATGTTCTCTCTGGACCCAGTAATCCCATTTCTAAGAAATACTTGTGAACAAAAAATACAGGATTAGAGAGCTTCAAGATTGTATGACATTTTGAACTTAAATTTTAAAATACCCAGGAAAGGTATCCAACTCAAAAGCTCACACTATCACCATTGATTCCATCTTTAAATCCCAAGGAATTTGTCCCTCTCCACCCAATCTCTGCCAATATTTCACAAACCTTAGTTGATCCTGATGCATGGAAAACATACTCAATGTTCTACAGTCATAGATTTTACTTGTCTGATTCCCTCCACTATAATATTAGCTCTCTGAAAGCAAGAACCATATTTTATTCATCCCTGAATCCTCTTGAATTCAAATGTTTGCTGTATGAATTCTCCCATTAAATCTCCCATTCGAACATGCCCGGGGTGATAGCATCTGTCTCATTAGTAACCCCTCCTCCACCCTCACTCTCCCAGTTCCCGCTTACCTGCATAGAAGTGGTAGAAGGGCCACCAGACAGCACTGTTTGGGATATAAGTAAGCAATGAAGCCACGTAGCCTCGGTAGAAGCCACGAAGTCCATCAGCCCGCAGGATCTGCCTGATGATGTCCTTGGTTTGGCCAAAGGCAACAACCCCGTGTCCCTCTGGATTCCCTCGCACTTGGAAGCGGCCCATTTTCTCACCCTTGCGCTGCATCATCAGATGCTGGGAGACCACATCAATGGGCACTGTGATGCTCTGGGCCACGAGAGAGGCTGAGCCACCAGCCACCAGTGATTTGACTGTGTTGCTCTGGCTGTAGTCAGCTACGAACTTCCGGGTGAGCTCATAAGTGGTGACATAGCACTGGCCAGATATGAGGGTGAAGGTGTTGACCAGGAACCCCCGGTACAGGCCAGTCACACCATCCGCCCGTAGGATCTTGATGAAGGCGTCGAAGTCAACCACCTCATCCTCTGTCGTCCCCTTCTCCTCCCACCCTCAATCTTTCCCAGCATCAGGGTCTTTTCAAATGTCAGGTCTTCACATCAGGTGGCCAAAGTATTGGAGTTTTAGCTTCAGCATCAGTCCTTCCAATGAATATTAACTATACTTCACATTAAAAAAAAACAATGACTTTTTTCTCATGCTCCTAGTTTTGGTAATTTATGGCCAGGCAACTAAAGATTAGAGAACAAGTAGGAGGGTAGAGGTTGGCAGGGCAGAAGCAAAGGCTTCCAAGACCCAGACAGAATTCCTTAAGCCCTACCAGAATCACCTCTCCCCTGATTTCTAATCACTTTCTTCCCCAGGGTCAGCATACAAACAGAAACAAGTGAACTGCCAGCTGTGCCTCAAGGGTGTCTTGCTCTCCAGAAAAGAAAACATTTCACAAGCATTAGAAGGTAGCATCTGGACTGCCACTGCCAGCTTCCCTGGGCCTATCTGCACTGGCATCCAAGCCAGCAAGCTGCAGTGGGATTCAGATTCCAACTCTAGTCACTCACATATGCCATTTTCCCGGGGTTTACGAAGAGGATGAAGAAACAAAGACAAGAGGGTGGGAGAAAGAGTCCCAAGTCTTTCCTTCTCCGTTATTCACTCGACAAATATTTACTGGGCATCTATTATCTGCAAGGCAGAAGATAAACCTAGGCTGACTTGGTTTAAGTCCTTCCTGGCTAAATGACTTTGGGCAAGTAATATAAATGAGCATTTATTTAATATTTACTATATGCCAGCCACTGTGAAAGCACTAGGCATAAAACAGAGAAATGGGCAGGGAAGTAACTTCATGGAACTTACAGTCTAATTAAGGAGCTGCGTGGGAGCTAGGGATAAAACAATTGCAAATTATGATAAGTGCTCTAAAGGAAAAGGTGCTGAAAAAGAAAACAGGAAGCGCCCTCTTTAAGTTGGGTAAAGGCAGCATGTATGCCGATGCCTGAGGCATGAGAAGGACCCGGCCACAGAAAGAAAATGGGCAAGGGTGCTGCAGGCAGAAAGAACAGTATCTGCGAAGGCTAGGAGGTGAGAACAGAGCTTGATGTATCTCGGGAATTGAGCGAAGGGCAGTGAGGATGGAGCAGAGTAAGGGGACAGGAGCGCGAGATGGGGCTGGAGAAGGAGATAAGGACCAGGTCACATAGACTTGTACTGACTGTGAGAAGCATTCGCTTTTATTCTGAATACCCATACGGAAGCATTGGTAGATATCAGCAAAACAGAGTGACAAGAACCAATCTACTTCCTCAACAAGTATTTACTGAACACTTACAATTCATCAGACCCTGAGACACACAGTGTCACAGAGCCTGGCACACAGTGAGGGTTCAATAAATGTTAGTGGGGACAAGAGGCTGGGGCCAAGCGCGATGTGCAAAGCCTCTCTCGGTGATCTGGAGAATAACCTGGCCACTGACACCTGAAAGTTAGGCAGAAAAAGAAAAAGGTTGGGATGAAAAATGTTATAGTTTAGTAAAATTTCAGATGTACGTGCATGCCTTCCAGTTGAAAGGTCCAACAGTCAGAATATCTGTCCAGAGCTCTGGACAGGTTAGTTTGGGAAAAGAAATAGAGATTTGGACATATTAGAAAAGGACAACTCTAATTGTAGATGAGGAGACAGGGGTGAAAATAGACTCCAGAGAAAATTTTTCCTAGGATATTTGTCTAACATTAAGATTACCAGCATCTGTTCTAAAGAATCTGATACAAAGGGTCAAGGTGGACTCCACATATTTGAATTTTACCAAATACTCTAGGTGAAAGACTGTTAAAAGAAAGAGACAAAGTTACAACGCTGTGGATGTTTCAGGGTAGCAAGCACACACAGGTCCTGCTCTTGGCAATATGCTTTGCCCTTTCAGAAGGAAATCTGGTGGTATGTTTATTAAGACCCTCAAAAATGTCATCTCTTGGGACTTCCCTGGAGGTCCAGTGGTTAAGATGCCATGCTTCCAATGCAGGGGGTGGAGGTCTGGACCCTAGTCAGGGAATTAAAACCCCATATGCTGCACGACCATTAAAAAAAAAAAAAATGTTCTCTCTGGACCCAGTAATCCCATTTCTAAGAAATACTTGTGAACAAAAAATACAGGATTAGAGAGCTTCAAGATTGTATGACATTTTGAACTTAAATTTTAAAATACCCAGGAAAGGTATCCAACTCAAAAGCTCACACTATCACCATTGATTCCATCTTTAAATCCCAAGGAATTTGTCCCTCTCCACCCAATCTCTGCCAATATTTCACAAACCTTAGTTGATCCTGATGCATGGAAAACATACTCAATGTTCTACAGTCATAGATTTTACTTGTCTGATTCCCTCCACTATAATATTAGCTCTCTGAAAGCAAGAACCATATTTTATTCATCCCTGAATCCTCTTGAATTCAAATGTTTGCTGTATGAATTCTCCCATTAAATCTCCCATTCGAACATGCCCGGGGTGATAGCATCTGTCTCATTAGTAACCCCTCCTCCACCCTCACTCTCCCAGTTCCCGCTTACCTGCATAGAAGTGGTAGAAGGGCCACCAGACAGCACTGTTTGGGATATAAGTAAGCAATGAAGCCACGTAGCCTCGGTAGAAGCCACGAAGTCCATCAGCCCGCAGGATCTGCCTGATGATGTCCTTGGTTTGGCCAAAGGCAACAACCCTGTGTCCCTCTGGATTCCCTCGCACTTGGAAGCGGCCCATTTTCTCACCCTTGCGCTGCATCATCAGATGCTGGGAGACCACATCAATGGGCACTGTGATGCTCTGGGCCACGAGAGAGGCTGAGCCACCAGCCACCAGTGATTTGACTGTGTTGCTCTGGCTGTAGTCAGCTACGAATTTCCGGGTGAGCTCATAAGTGGTGACATAGCACTGGCCAGATATGAGGGTGAAGGTGTTGACCAGGAACCCCCGGTACAGGCCAGTCACACCATCCGCCCGTAGGATCTTGATGAAGGCGTCGAAGGTCCCATGGTAGAGGCTCCTGCCTTTCTGAACCTGCAGCCGAGTGCGGATGAGGGTGAATGGGTAGACGCTGACGCGGATCATCATTGTCATGGCCACACCGAACACGTAGAACTTCTTCTTGTCCAAGTGCTCCCACTCGATGATCTGGATGTTACGTTTGTCCTCCATTGTGCCTGGAGACCCGGGGGCTGGAGCAGGATGGAGGGAATACGAAGGAGGTCAGAGTTCACACTTTCTCCTCTTGGCTAGGCTCTGAAACGCTATTCTCAGGCTTCATCTCCTGGGGTACTCACCTCCCATAGCTTAGACTTCAACTAATCTGGCTCTGCCAACGCCTGCCTGATTCTTCCTTCACAGATTAAGATGCCCCCCACTTTTACCAGTCCGTGCGTATTCAGGGCCCCTCCTGTGAAAGCTGTTTTTCACCTCAGGGACTTCCCTGGCCCCAGTCCCACCTCAGCTCCCTGCTCCCAGCTTGCTGGACTCGTCTGCTCTCTCTGCCTCCGCCCAGGCCCTGGTGTCACGGCCATCCTTTTTCCTTCTCTAGCTCACCCAGACAGCTCAGGATGCTGTGGACAAACCAACCATGTGACAGGAGGCAAGACCTTTAGGTGGGCTAATGGGATGTCACGAAGTAATATTCCAGGGGTTCCTAAAACCTCAAGGGAAGCGCTCCATTTCTGATGCCCCTAGGCCTACTGAGAAGGCGAGGCTTTCAGCCTTCAGCCACTGAGCCTCAGCAGACTACCTCTTTTAGCACCATTTACCAGCTGACTCACCTGACTTTATTTCTGGTTTCCTGCATTGGCCCCTCTGAGCTTCCCTGACCCACACTCACTACACTTACATTTTCTCCAGTCTGCATTAGAAGAAAACGTGAGGAAGAAAGCAAACAGGGCTTTCACGCCACAGCCGCCACCCCCCCCCCC